>CM042179.1:34555025-34666829 GCA_023376005.1 Doryteuthis pealeii | reverse complement strand
TGTTCAAGATCTATTCATGGGGGGGTACACTTGTCCACAACCAGCCTTGAAATTGCCAGTGTCCAGGAGTCATTGCACCGATTTTGTCTTGATCGATGGCAGGAAATTCTATAGTGTTCAAGATCTATTCCATGGTGTACACTTGTCCACAACCCGCTGGTGTCCAGGGCTTTCTTTTTATCTCAAAATACTCCTTTGATGTTTAATCTGTAATATTTCAGAACTGTAATGTTCCCTTAATTGGCATCTATCATTCATATCCTTTCCTTTTACTTTAGAAGTCCGTCACTGACGACGGTGATAGCACTGCAATATCTTCAACAGTTGGGGACCCTCTGGTGGCTAGTTAGTCAATTCTGGCTTGCAGATGTGGTCACACACATTGCAGGGGAAATGCCCATACTACATTGGGTGATTAGTATTATGCAATGATTTAGACTATTGTCCTCATCTTCATTATCTGTACAATGTTTCGGCCGATGTGCCCTCGGTTTCCTCAGGTATTTGAATAATCAAATAATACAAGTTATCAAGCCTCATCTCAAAAATTTCCGAGAAATGGTACATTCAGGGGTTCGACGATGAAGACGTCACGGCTCTGCAGCCCTGTTAATCTCAATATTGAGCCGCACAGCTCCTTGTGAACACACCTCTTGCCACCCTGTCTGTTGAAGGCAAGATAGTATGACTTGGGTACTTACTACTCACATAAATCCCCACACAACCTGGCAACTTGAGTGCAAGTGCTGGGGCTTCCAGGGAGACTGTGCCTCTCACGAAGTGACTCATGAAACGAAGTGAAAATGTTTTATATGATTAATACTGTTGACCATGTCTACAAGATAATAACATGCAATGTACTTATATATTAAACCAAATAGCGGTTAGAGACAAACAGAACTAGTAAACTACCACATTGGTCTTTAAAAAAACTGATTTTAATGAATATTTGCTCCGTATATTGATTTCTAATTGTTTGTTTATTGGTTGTTTTTTTATAAATACGAGGAAATTCCGTTCAATAGATCTTCAGAAACCATTAACAAAAAAAGAATTATAATTTATTCTTTACTTGCAATTTAGTTAAATTAGGAAAATTGGAGCAATGAAAGCCAAGAGTGAATGGTAAGATAGATAAATCTTAAAGAAATCCATTAACCAAAAAGAAATAATGTAATTTTTATTCTTTTACTCTAATTTAGTTAAAATTAGGAAAATTAGCAATGAAAGCCAGAGCTGTCTTGCAGAGTATATCCCTCTGCTCCAAAATAGTTAAGTGTAAAATTAACCCTTTAACTCTTAGGCAAACTATGTATAATTTACTCAACACCTCAGCTTTGAAATAGATATGACACAGTCAATTTTTAAAGGCAGAACAATGCTGGTTTGAATTCTAAATGTTCCTTCTCCTAGACGGGGTTGTCTAACCAAGGCTAAAGAGCCAAGTCTACACTAAATGAACCACGTGAATGTATTTAATCAACCTTTTCGCTATGATCTTGTTTACGTTGATCCATCGTTTATGAATTAATTAAATCTAAGGGATTAATTTCCACCTTTAAAGATTGAGGTCACACTTTTACCGAAAAATGAGGCCTTTCAAAAACTGAAGCGAGTTGTTAAGGTTCTCAGAATATAGTAAACAAACGGTAATTAGAAAATGAATATACAAGGATATAGAATACATTTGAAAATACAACGAAATTTCACTTAATTCAATGGTTTTATTTAAAGAAAGAATCGGATTGATCTCCCTTGAATCGCGTGTCCGCAGGAAATTTCTTAAACCTATGTTAAATTGTGAAAGATAAATTAAACGCATGTTATAGCTGCTCTTCTTAGATAGAAGTTTGTTTGCTCTGTTTAATGGACATATCAATCTGCATGAGGTATTAAGCTAAGACTACTATGTAGACAAACACTATGAGCGAACTATTAAATTAACCTATAACTTAGGTGGGGGAAGGGATCCACACCTTTCCCAAGGGTATTAGTGGAAGTGAACGTAATAGCACGACTCGCAGGTGCGAACTGCTTACTATTATGTCTAAGTAACAGCACGTTAGCCACAAATGTACGAGCGTCTAGGGTTTTTTAAATAAGCTAAGCCTCGTAAATTATACTGTGACCCCACCACAAGATACCTGTAACTACTGCATTAAACTATTTTTTCTTCTTCTTTTTTATGAAATTATGGATGTTTTTAATAAATTATCTATAATTTATTAAAAATAATACTATTAGAATTATTCTAGGTATAATTAATTATAACAGATACCATCCTAATTTAATCATGGATAAATTGAAATAATAGGCTTAATTTTTATTAATAGGGTTGAAAAAAAATATTAGAAGGTTCCCGAGTTCGAAAAAAAATCATATCTATCTTATGTAATACCATTGGTTATAGAATCTTAGATTATAAATCGAATAATTACCTGATTTGGTAATTTTCTGTGCCATCGCATGTTACATTGAATTTGTAAAAATGCCGATTTTAAGCCATTTTAAACCAGCGTTCAGACCGAAAGCGATAGAAATTGACCGAAAAATCGTTTTAAATGTGTTTTTTTTTAATTGTAGATGAAATATATATTTCTTTTTTTTAATGATGCGTTCATAGTTACTTACTTATCGTTTAGACAAAAGTTTGACCTATAATAATCGATTTAATTTTAAATTCGTTTTAAAACAAAAAAATCTGTCGCAAGGCAGACGAATTTTGGTCCATCCTTGGAATATGAAATATTTATTTCCCGTTTTAAATTTAAACTTAAAATGCTGTTGCTCATTATTTTAAATGAATTTTGAAATAAAATACCGATGCAATAGAGACCACCAATTGATCAGTTTAGGCCATCGTGAATAAAACGGAAATAATAGTATCCGAACTTTGTTTATCAAAAGTCTCGTTAAAAAAACAAACAATTAAATCATACAGGGTTTTACAAAGAAAAAACAATTAATTTAAAAGATCAAATTATCCGATTGGGAAAAAATATAACATCGTTATCTTAAAAAATAAATAAAACCTATCGTTACATGCGAAAGGGTAATTTTTCAAGCCGCAATTAGACAGAAAAAAACATATTATTACCCTCTTACGGTTATGCATCTACATATGGGTTTGACTGTAATGGACATACTTTTCTTAAGCCAAAAACTTACTTATTAAAATGAATAAAATCTTTAAAAACTTTAATATTAAAATTTACTATTAAGAATGAATAAATACTTGAAAAAAATTATATTAAAATTCCACAGTGAAATTGACTTTAAAAAAAATGTCTTCGGTTTTGGTATAATTTTTAAAAATCGAAAAATGAAATAAAATGTACAATGAAAATTTGAATATATTTCTAAGAAAAACTGATAAAAATAATCAATATAACTTTACTTTTTATTCTAATAGGTCGAAAAAAGTTGAAAATAAATTTTTTACGCTAAAAAAAAACAAAACAATAGTTACTAAGAAGCGTCTCGTCTCTTTGTATAGAAATCAAAACAAATATGTCAGTTTTGCTCTTCAGTATATTCTAAGAAATCACCAACCATTACTATTCAACAATAAAAATACAAATTCTTTTAAAAAATTAATATAGCGTGGATCGGACCAATTTTTAGTTCACCTGAATCTAAAATTCATATATTTAATATCTGTGAAAAATTCGTTTTTTCACGCAGAAAAATAAAATTATTTAATTTAGTTCACGAGAAAAAAAATATCAAGCACACAAAAGATTGAAAATCTCTTAAAAATTAATTTCTTAAAAATAATTTTTTTTTTTTGACAGATTAATAGAATATAGTACATACCAATTAAAAAGCCAAAAATGTTTTACAAATATTAATATATATTGACATTTTTTTTGCACTTTTATTTCCGATTCATTAATTTTTTCCTAAAAACTACTATGTTGTATGTGTATACAAATTTCTTTGATATAGTTATTCAGACTCTTATCTTTATAGAAAAAAAAGTTGTCTGACTGGGTAATTTTTTTTTATTCTCCAAAAAAACTTAAAATAGGGCAAGACCTTGTAAAAAAAAATCATTTCCCCTAATAGATTTTTAGGAAAAACTATTGTCAGTTAATTTACATCAAAGGTAACGTTTATGGAAATTTTCGTGAAAATCCAGACTATCAATGATTTTTCATAGAATTTTTAAAAAAAACCTCTTATCTATAAACTTGTTTTTAGCTACGTTAAATTCAGTTGATTTTAACAGTGCAAAAATGAAAAACATTGTTTCAATAATAATTTTCATTATTTCCGTAAGCTGAAAATTTTAAAAAAGCATCAAGAGTTTGTTTACTGTTTTTTTCTTTCGAATGAAAAAAATTTTTTACAAGAAAATATTAATTTTTCTGCAAGTTTCATTGTGTTAAATATAGGGGGGGGTAAATTTCAAACGGGTAAAAGTTTGGTGGTACTTATAGTCTGAGACCTGTCAGCTGTGGCCTTATATTCAAAACATTCATTTTAGTTCCACTGAATATTCACTATAACAATGAATAAATCTGGTTTAAAAGAGCATCATCATCAAAGGAGAGAAAACGGCCAAAAAAATGCCCACCGTTTTAACTGATATATTATTTTAGTTTAAACGATTCTTCCGTTTTAAAAACTGTAAAAACAAAGTAATTATTTACCAATTCTTATAAAATTTTTTTTATAATCATCATGTTGTGTTGACATTTTATATCAATCATTGTTATTTATCATCATTCATCATCATCATCATCAACATTTTTAAAACTTTGTGTGAGCCGGACGTTTGTGAGGATTAAAAAAAAAAAAAAAGAAATAAGAGAAAAATAAGAAAAAAACAACAAACTCCCAATGAGGCCTTTGACCAGAAGAAACCCTTCTGTTGCCATGTCATGACAAGACCCCTACCCCCAAAAAGGGATACCTTGGCCATTTTGAATTTAGGCCGCAACTGAGTTTAGTCGTTTCCTGGCTAGGGGGGATATCCACTGCCACCGCCCGACTGATGCCCCGTTCAATAAAGCCTAATCATAAAAACTACCTCTTACCTTTTGTCTCTTCCTTTTCATTCCTTAACTTTCATTTCAGCTTACCAGCCAAAAGAAGAAAGGAAACCAGCTTTATTGGGGCATAAGATTACAAGTACGAACAAGCTGAACTTGTCCTCCATAAGTTAATGCTTTGAAAGCAGAAATTAAAATGACAAAAAAATAAGAAGTCTGCGCATAGGATCAGCGGCAGGTAGAAATAAAATAGAAATATTAAAAAATGATAATTTTCAACCAATAAGAAGTTTGCACCTGAAAAAAATAAGTTTCAAAAAGACCGATTTTCAAGCACGGGGAGTCCTATAAAAGCAAAAGGTTTTCAAAGACAGGTCAAGAAGACAAACTTATGCCTTGGGATATTCCTTGTCGCCTCAACTTAGAAAATATTGACTAAAGCTGAAGGATTACAAGTTATACCTGTCTCTCTCTAAAAAGTTACTTCCACTGCTGATATACTGAGCAGACCTTCTTTCTCATTGGATTAACTCAACACTTTCTTCTTATTAATTACATGGACTTTTAAAAAAAAACTATTTCTGCAGACTTTGACCAGTATTTTGACTACTGTAATCTATTTATTTAATACATTAATTAACTTATTGAATTTATGAGTTATTTGGTTTTTCTGTCTTAATATATTGACCTTATGGTGGTTTGGTGTGTAATTACCTATATATATATATATATATATATTATATATATCCACTCATTTACAACCACATAAACCTTTGGCCTACAAATTTCCTCTGTAGCTGTACCAAATGTTCTTGGTATTTACCTGTATGTATGGAATTTCAAAATTCACTATCTATTCATCTTCAGAACTCATTCTATTCAAAAAAGTCCTATATTATTATTGTAATCTAATCATTCTGCTCAATCATAATCGAACAGGACCATAAGTTTTCTAGTAGGGTTGGGTTGTAGTAGGAGAGTCACTGTGAGTGGCTTAAAAGTTAGTTGCAAAGAGTGAAATAGCTTTACTCTTTGCCTTTACCAATTTCCCCACGGTCTTACCAAATTTCTTTGGTATTTTTTACCTATATGTTAGATATGCAAAGTCACTATCTATATACCTCAGAACTCATTCTATTCAATAAAGTCCTATTATCATTGTAATCTGTGTCCTTTTGGAAGAGCTGCGGCCAGAAGTTTATGGTAGGGATCTATGATGGATATTTCAAAGATCACATCTATTCACTCAGAACTCATTCTAGTCAAATTAAAGTCCATTATTATTGTAATCTGTGTCCTTTGGAAGAGCTGCTGCCTGAAGCTTATGGTAGGGATCTATGATGGAATAGTTTCAAGATCACTATCTATTCACCTCAGAACTCATTCTAGTCAAATAAAGTCCTATTATTATTTGTAATCTGTGTCCTTTGGGAAGAAGCTGCTGCCAGAAGCTTATGTAGATCATGATGGAATATTTCAAAGATCACTATCTTATTCACCTCAGAACTCATTCTATTCAAATAGAAGTCCTATTATAATTGTAATCTGGTGTCCTTTTGGGAAGAGCTGCTGCAGAAGCTTATGGTAGGATCTATGATGGGATATTTCAAAGATCATTATTCTATTCACCTCAGAAACTCAATTCTATTCAAAATTAAAGTTCCTATATTATTATTGTTAATCTGAGCATTTGATCATTTATAATGACTTGAAACTATCAGTTTAGTATTTTTGCTTTGGTTGATATTAGTCAGTAGAAATAGTTTTGACCCGCGAAAAAAAAGGCCAAGCTAAAATTACACAAGTAAGGAAAATTAATGTCAAACAATACATATCCAAAATCCTTCTTATATTGGACAGGGAAAAAAGTTAAATTGAGAATTTTAAAAAACTCAATATTTTCTATATATTTTGGCTAAAATGGGGAAAATGCTTCTGCTGAACTTAAGTAAAAAAAGATGAAAATATCATAATAAATCACCTAAATAAAATCTAATAAGACTGTCTGTAAGTAATGAAAATGCATCAGATTGCAGTGGAGGGATAGCGCTGTGAGCGGTTTAAAGTAGGTAAACAGGTTTAATTAGTTTCTAGGAATTTTGTCTCAATGTCATCGAAAATGTCTTATCGTTATAAGCCCAAAACCCCTCTGCAATGAACAGAATGCAACGCAATGGGCAATTTTTAAGCCAGTTTAACAGTTTGAATTCACAGTTTTCCTCTCCTAGACTGGTTCCATACCAAAGTTCAAAGAGCTCAATTTTTGGGGTCTTTTTTAAACTATTTACCATAGCTGGAAGGAGAATAATGCGATTCATAACCATCCTGCCACCTGTCTAGATTTTCTTATTTCATAGATGTAGTATCCTCAAACCTAAAACCCTTGTTGATTTTTTAAAAATAAAATTTTTGGTTATTTCTAGTAAGTCCAACATGAACAAAGGAATACTCTTGACTGACAAATTAATTTAATATTATTTATTATCTACTAGAAAAAAGAAGATGAGTAGGGTTAGGGTTAGGGTTTAGGGTTTAGTTTAATGGGAAAAATAAATATTTATCAAAATCAAGAGTGGTTTCTCATGTTAGACTTAAATAGGGAAATAACCATTTTTCTTTTCTAGACTGGTTTGCCTAACAAGGTTAAAGAGCCCAGTCTGTCCTACTATTTTACCATAGCTGGAGGGAGAATAATTAACCATATGACCTTTAGGCACCCTTTTGATCTCGACAGAAGGACATGTTTTTTGCATTACACCGTCAATATCCGATTGTTTGTTAGGGGTTAGGGCGTGTAGTTTCTAATTTAAAAAAGAAAACTTAAAAATCGTCTGTTAACAAAAATAACCAGATATTGACGGTTGTAAAATTGAAAAACATGTTCTTCTGAATTTGAGATCAAAAAGGTACTAAAGTCATATGGTCCAAATAATTGGATTCATACCCTTTCCCAAAGGGGTATTAGCGCGATGCTGAACTGTTTGCATTTCACTTCACACTTAGGGCCTTGGAAAGGCATGAACCTGTTATAACCTGTTCATTCTCTACGGGGAGAAGAGATGAGATGGGTGCTTACTTTTCTTACTGTTCTTACTTTGTCACAGCCATCTTTGTCGGGCTTGGTCTTCTTCTTCTTGGGTCTGTGCTGCATTTTCTTGTCTTTTAATAAATAAGCAAGACTTTGTTGTTTTTTAGGCATCTATCTTTTACTAGAAGCGGCTACCCAGCAAAGCCCTGGGTAGAGGATAAGAAAAACATTAGTTAATAATACGTTTGCAGACTCTATTACTAACTGAATAGTGAGTTTTGATCCTAGCAGATGACCATAAAAATCATTAAAAACGCCGAAAATGGCCGAGTAGAAATTTTAACGTTATTTTATAATGTTATTTTTAATTTTTAAATGTATCGATAATATAATTTATTATTTTTTGCTCAATACCAAGTTGTGATACTTTAATGTATATATAAATTTACTTTGGCATTAATTGTTTATATTTTCAAAGTTTCATCCGGACAGACAGATACACACAACTTGCCCTTTATATTTATGTACAGCAGCAGCTACCCGGCGTTGCCTAGTAGAGGGGGATTTTTTTAAGTTAGTCCCGCAGATCCATTATTACTGAAATCGGGAGTTGAATCCTCGTGGATGCCCATTTAAATCCCTATGTAAAAAAAAGACCTGCATTGAATCCAGCCTACCTCTGAAAAGAGATGTATGTCTACTATCTAAAGATATTAATTTTTTCAGTTAAATTCTATTTTTAATTATCTTCATGAATATAAATCAAATCTTATTATTTTGCTTAAAAACAAGCCTGGTATATTTAATGTGTATATATATTTACTTTGTCATTAATGTTTTGTGACACTCAACTGCCCTTTGATATAGTATAGATAGATTACCCAAAAACCCCAAGCCCAAAGGTTTTCTACCGCAGTGAGGAGCTGGCATCCTGGAAGAAGTCCCTACATCTTTGCTTTCTTTTCAACTTTAACGGCAAACGTCCCACTAACTAGACCAGTTCCCTTTCACAAGCCTTTCCTCAGCCAATCAAAAGAAGTTGGCGTACAGGTCAGTGGAAAGGTTAACTGCTGTCAATAACATTTGTCAACAGTTAATGGTAATTTCCATTTTCCATAATCTTGATTTAACTATACTGGCCACTGGTATAGACTACATACATAAAATTCATAGGCTACCCAAACGAATTACCATATTTTGATGGCATATAGACGCACTTTTTTTCCAAAATAGTTGCGTTTTAAAAAAGTTGCCCTGTGTCTTATACATCGTAGGTGAAGTTGGAGACTTCCCGTAGGCCGTTTATTATTATTATTATCGTCCTGCTATTGAGAGGTCTTGTGTATGCTTATTGCTTGCCTGTACTGCCCAGTGTGCTTTATACAGCATGTTTCTGCTTGCTGAATGCCACAGCTAGGGACGTTTCAAACATATATGCTTAAATACACTAAAAAAACTTTTTTTCCTGAATTGAGATGCTGAAGATGGAGCTGCAACTTGTCGCCCGTTAGCGCGATAAGCTGCACTCGACTCCGCGGAACTTTGTTTAAAAGGATTGAATGATACAAACAGTAAAAGGAGGACAAACGAGGAGATTTGGTTAACAAGAAACAGTAATCTTTATTTACGAAGTACAAAAGATGAGGTTGAAAGCTAAGGCATATTGGTCAGGTCGTGATATCTCAGGTTGGAAGATGTCGGTTGCGTAGATGATCGGTTGTGGAGATGATCGGGAATGTTGCGCGATGGGCACTACGGTCAAAGGTCGATGTGATCATGCTGAACGACGGTGTCATGAGGCTTGGAGATATGTTGTTGAAACCAATGTGAAGTATGCTGGTAGACGAAGATGTGAGCTGGTCGGCTGAAGGAAGCAGTCGAATGAGAAGCTGGTCGAGGCTGGATCGGCGGTAGTCTAAGGTCGTCAGTAGTGAGGTGCGAGAAGTAGAAACCTGGCGGGCCGAGTCAAGGCAGTCTGGTCGTCGGTTAGCTGGCGACGTGTGCAGTGTGTGCCAGTACAAGCGGATACTGCAGGATGCGTTGGCAGCGAGGGCGAGGAAGGGATACCAAGGCCGTAGTCGAGCCGTAGGCAGGGCAGTCGGTCGGTAAGCTGTGATGTGTGAAACAGTTTGCCAGTCGTTGGGATACTGCAGGAATCGGAGGTGCGGTGGGGTGAGAAGCGGATCCAAAGGCGATGGACAGTGGATTGTCGGCGGTCGTCGAAACGTGTACGTTTGCCGGTATGTTGGGATACCGAGACGTGTGTGCGTGGTCACAAGACAGGGTCAGTGAATATCGTTGCGGTCGGCAGATGGGACGAGATCGGGAGCCGTTGACCAAGACGGAGCCGAAACTGAGAGGCGCCGAGACCAAGGTAGCTACTAGCGAGTACCAAGAGACCTAGGCAGGCCTAAGTGCAGATCGAAACCCAGAGCCGAAGATAGCCAGTAGAGGCCAGAGGAGAAGAGAAGTGGAAATTGACTATTGGTGGTCCTGACGAAGGGACCGTGTAGGGAAGAGGGGCGGGTCAGGAGATGGCTGGATCTGAAGACTGCGAACGTCGGTGGCAGAACGGAGTAGTGGCAGCTAGCTGGTAGCAGGCAGGAGACTGGAGGCGAAGACTGGGAGGCCGAGATGTGATGGAGATGCCAAGCGAGGCCGAAGGGCCAAAGAGAGAGAGGAGAGTGCGAAGTGTTTGCCAATAATGAATCTTGCTCGAAAGCTCAGCCACACTGACTTGCTATTTAGCTACCAAGGCAACTTGGGTCGCGTTGATCAAGCCACCTAAGTGACGACCGCCTGCAGCGATTCCCAGTGCGCGATGCCTGGCGCAGGGTTTGTCCCAGACAGGGATCCGTACACCTTGACCCCCATGGGCGTGGCAAAGTTGGCCTTGGAAACCCGTTTCTTAACTGGAATTCTGCGGCCTAACACCCCGCATTTTCGTGGTGGAAATGCATTGCCGCAGAATAATTCTACCAAGCGGGTTCAGAACCCGGATTTCGCAAGCAGAAACCATTGACTATTTATGACCTCTCGTTGAGGTCGTGTTAGCCTGTGCAGGTCGTAATGCACCCGACAACACACATTCGTGCAGGAATGTGGAGTATTTTCGGCCCGTTTAGCGACGGAAGTGGAGGCGAAAGTCTTTGGGGCGAACTGCACTTTGTTTACGAAAGTTTGGCCTGGGGCTTGGTTGAAACTGGCTGCCTGCTTGACCCAGTAAGCTGGGAGTCTGAGAGAGAAGGGGGTGAATAGTGAAGTGAGTATTTTGGGGCGTTAGTAGTTGAACGCGACAGACTTATGATGCCCAGGCGTCTTATTATGCCGTCAAATATGCGTAATTAAAAAATCTATCTTCTTCTTTCCCTAGCTATGGTTAAATAGTTTGGGCAGACGGGGGTGCTTTAGTCTTGTAAGTAACCAGTTTAGGAGAAGGTAAATGCAATTTAAATCAGAAGTAGGTGGGAGTGTCGTTGTTGGTAACAGCCGGGATCAGCTAGAGTTCTATCCTATTTCAGGCACTGTTTGCCTCTGAGTGGAGCTCCAATATCAGCTCCCCATTTACTGCACAGATCTAGCTGTGTTACTTATGTGCTGCATTGGGTGAGGGCTGGTATGAACCTGGCAAAACCTGTGTTCAAGTGTGGATCCTCTACAATGAGAAGAAACCAGCTTGTTTAAAAACTCGACCATCAGTCTAAGCTGTGCATTACACAAGCAGAACATAGCTGTATAAAAGCAAATTGACATCTGCCCATGGAGAAAACTTTGAGTAAAAACATTGTGAAACCATAATCAGGTTTTCAATTTGGTTTCTCATCCAGATCAGAGTGGACCTGCGAGTAAATGCCAATGAAGGGGTACCTCCACACGCATATAGGTGGCTAGCAGTTTTGACGTGACCAGTTGATGATCGGGAGGGAGACCTCTCTGACGCCCTTTCTAGTTTAAGGAATAAATCACTTTATTTTTGAAGATGAAAATGCTACCACACATACAGACACACTATTGGTCTATTTTGACAATGTTTCTTAGATTTTAGCATTGTACACATTTTCTATATAAACTTTTACTAGTATTGTTTGATTTTTCCCAGTAACTGTTGAATTTAAATCTTACACTTCCTGACAAAAAGATAGGCTATGGCCTATTAATTATATAACACTGGGAAAGTTTCATAATATATCTTATAAGAGATATCAGATTTCCATATGACTTAAATCTACACTTTCCTTACAAATGATTAGGCTATATGCCTATTCATTATGTAACACTTTGAAAGTTTCATAATATCTTATTAAGAGACCCAAGAGAACTAAAACTACGTCATGCTTATGTCAACATTACCCGAAATCCTCATAAAATAAATACACTCAAAAATTTGAACATGCAACATTAGACAGTCCTCATTGTTTGAAAACAAGTTTAATAAATAATGACTGGTATTATATATCTATATACAGTTGTTTTATTTCAATGATATATTTAAAGTTTACATTTCAAATTGTTTATTTTTTAATCCTTTAATGAATTTGCATGATTTACCTACTTAGGTACAAACTCGCTGACATGGAATTTTTAACCCCACCCCTCAGGGCAATAGTTCAAATCTTTTTACATCACCCGGAGCGTCGTTTTTTATAAATTTCTTCCAATAAAAGATTACACTTAATATTAGATTAGTCTCATTATTTTGAATCTGCTACTATCTCTATTCTTCTCAGTACATATCAGCTGGCCATGCTCAGTCTCTTGGGTTTTCTTCTTTTTGTCATATCATGTTGTCTCTTCTCGGCATTCCATCTAGCTTCTTAATGATCAACCACAGACATTCATTTAGTATACACAGATTTTTTTTTATTTTTTTTTTTTTTCCGGATCCCATCTTAACATTTTTAAATTAACTCCTCACTAAAAGTGAAATATTGGACTTAAAAAGAACCTTTTATAAATTCTCCTTAATAAAAATAATACACTTCAATATTGAATAGTTTCTATTACTTTCTTATGTCTGTACTATCGGTGATTCTTTAGTACATACAGCTGGCTATGTTTAGTTCTCTTGGCTTTCTGTTCTTCGTCATATCGGTTGTTGTCTCTCTCTGCATCCATCTTAGTCTTAATGGAAAGGAACACTGACATTCATTTAGTGTTACACAGATTTTTATTCTGATCCCATCTAAACATTTCCAATTAAATCCTCACTAAAAATGAAATATTGACTAAAAAAAGAACCTTTTTATAAATCATCCCAATAAAAAAATATAACACAATTATTGGATAGTCCCTATTACTTCTTATATCTTCCATTAAGATGGTACGTGTTGCAGTAGGTTTCTTCTTACATAGTTCATATTGAGGTGTTGTCTCTCCTGCGATCCACTCTTTAGCTCTTAAAGAATCAACACAACAAGTACACAGATTTTATTTCCTGATCCCATCTTTAAACATTCCAATTAAATCCTCACTAAAATGAATATTGACAAAAAAAGAACCTTTATAAATTCACCCCAATAAAGAATATAAACACTTTAATATTGGATAAGTCCCTGTTACTTGCTTTATATCTGCTATATCTGCTATTCTTTTAAGTACATATTTGATGACCCGTGTTGAGTTCTTTTTTTTCTTTCTTTTTTTCTTCTTCGCGGTCTGATAATCGGGTGTTGTCCTCTCCTGCTCTTCATCTTAGTTCTTAATGGCCATATTATTAATTGAACTGATGCCAACTATGTTGGATAGTGGTTCCCTTATTATTATTTCATAATGCTGCTTTGTTCCTCTTCTTCTTAATTTCTAGTTGTGTTGTGTTTTCTTCGGATTGTTGGGGGTACACCTTCTGTATGGGGAAGTATCAATTTTTTGTCTCTCTCCCATTTCCAGCTTGTTTTGTTAATTAAATCAGGAACACAGAGGACTAATTTTCCTTTGGTGTACACCATTCATAATTTCGAATACCACTTTATATTTTCTATTTATCTCCTTCACTTAAAATAAAATATTAAACTAAAAAGAACCTTTTAAATTCATCCCAATAAAATATTACACTTAATATTGGATAGTCATGTTGTGTTTTCTTCGATTGAATTGGGATATTCTTCACTAATGCGGACTGTACAAAGGTGGTTCTCTCTCCTTTCATGCTTAGTTCTTGTTAATTAATCAGGAACACAGAAAATTATTCTTATTGTGTGTACACATTTATTAACCCCAATCTCCTTAAACATTTCCAATTAACATACACTCCACTAAAATGAAATATTGGAATATAAAAAAGAACCTTTAGAAATTCCTTCAAATAAATATTTATCTATATATATATTGATAGTTTTCATTACTTAATGTCTACTACTATTCGTGAGTTCTTGAAGTACATATCAGCTGGCCATGTTTAATTCTCTTGGGTTTCCGTTCTTTATTGGTCATATCGGTTGTTGTCTCTCTCTGCATCCATCTTAGTTCGTTAATGGATCAACACACAGACTTATCATTTAGTGTACACATATAAACACGTAGTTAGTGTTATGGATTGACTGGCGATATTTCAAGCATAACTTGGAAAAACAATTTGGTTAATATTTGGATATAAAAATAACAGTTGGTGTCTGTAGAGGCGTACAAGTGACTATATATCAGAGTACAAGTCAGTGGTGGGGTAACGTCAACACAAGATAAGAAAAATGACCCGAACAAAGAAAGTTTAAAAGGCTAAAAGTCGGTTATATAAAACGAATGGCTGTTTTATTATATATATATTGTCATTTACGTGAAGGACTGCACAAGATAAGAAAATTAACTATAAAAGGCTAAAAGTCGCGTGATATAAACGAATGACTGTTTCTATTACATATGTTGTCAGTATACATAAATATTGTCATTCTTGTGAAGACTGCCACAAGAAGAGATAAGAAAAATTTAACTCAACAAAGACAGTTAAAGATTAAATTCTTAAAAATGTGATTAGTTAAGAATAACCAGTTCGGCAGTAATCTCAGACCAATTCCTGGGAATTTATCATAGGAATGACAGATAAAAGTCTGGCACAAGACCATTTTATACCAATAATAGAAATAGTATCAGGTGCCTCACAATCAGGAAACTGGGGCGGAACTTGTTGCCCCCTCCAAGATTGTGTAACCAAGGCCATGATGTTGATTGGCCGTCCAATCAAATGTGACCGCATGGGTGGTTTTTTTGTAACGCCCCGGGGGCCCCCCCCCCCTGATTTTTACACTGTAGGGCCATTGTGTCCGCGCCTTTCTATTGGTGCCAATCAGAGCTGTGATTCAGGGGTTTGGAACCCCACACGCGTCCCAAGTCAGATCGGACAGCTGGTCCTTGACCAGATCTGACAACTGCTTCCAAGCAGATTGATAGCTCGTCTCAGAGCCCTTGTCGCCGTCTTTGCGTTGTCATCTTGCTACTCAAAGTCCTGCATTTGAATCAGAACTTCAAACATATATCGCCGTCACTTTCCACAAAATTTCCGACTTCACTTCAACTTCGACGTCGACATCCCTCTTCTGCATGCCTCCACATGATTTTTATCACCGTAAAATTAATTAAAGGATTTTTAAAGACGCGATGTAATTGTGGAAACAACATGGTGATTTGGTCACTTTCAGGTACCCGCCTGAACAAGCTTCTTCAATTCCTGTGGGGTCAAATAACACAATGTTGTTCCCACAATTACAACATACGCGTTCTAATAATAAAAATACCTTTTATTAATTATACCGGTGATAGAAAATCATGTACAACCCATAAGGGTGTCGACGTCGAAGTTAAGTGAAGTCGAATTTGTGGATGTGACTGGCGATATATGTGAGTTCTGATTCAAATGCAAGGACTTTGAGTAGCCAAGATGGACAAAAGCAAAGACGGCGACAAGGGCTCTGAGACAGAGGCTATCAATCTGCTTATGGAAGCAGTTGTCCAATCTTGGTCAAGAACCAGCTGTCCCCGATCTGACTTTGGCCTCCTTTATGGGTTCCAAACCCCGAAATCCAAGGCTCTGATTGGCCAGCCAAATAGAAAGCCGACCAATGGCCTACAGTGTAAAACAGGAGGCGGACAAAAAACCACCCATGCGTCACATTTGAATTGGACGGCCAATCAAAATCATGCCTTTGGGTACACCATCTTGGAGGGGGCGGCGCAACAAGTCTCCGCCCCATTTCCTGATTGGGTGAGCACCTGATAATATTTCTATATTGTATAAAATGGTCTTGTGCAGACTTATCTGTCAGTTCCTATGATAATTCCCAGGAATTGGTCTGAGATTACCTGCCCGAACTGTTATTTAACTAATCAACATTTTAAGATCTATAGCCTTTAAACTGGTCTTTGTTGAGTAAATTTTCGTATCTTGTGCAGTCTCACAAGAATGACAATATATATGTATTATGACAACAATGCTATAAAACAGTCAATTCGTTACTATTCAACCGACTTTAGCCTTTTAAACTTTCTTTTGTTCAAGTAATTTTTCTATCTTGTGCAGTCTTCACGTAAATGAACAATTAATATTATATATAAAACAGCCATTCGTTTTATATCAACCGACTTTTAGCCGTTTAAACTTTCTTTTGTTCGGAGTCATTTTTTCTTATCTTGTGTTGACGTTACCCCACCACTGGACTTGTACTCTTGATATAAGTCACTTGTACGACTCTAGACACCACGGTTATTTTTTTATATCCAAATATTGAACCCAAAATTGTTTTCAAGTATGCTAATGAAATATCGCCAGTCAATCCATAACAACTACTACAGTTATATGTGTTACACTAAATGGAATAAGTCTGTGTGTTTGATCATAAGAACTAAGATGGATGCAGAGAGAGACAAACAACCGATTATGACCCCAATAAAGAAGAAGAAACCCAAGAGAATTAAACATGGCCAGCTGATATGTTACTTTTAAAAGAATCAAGATAGTAGTAGACATTAAGTAATGGAGACATCCAATAATTCAAGTGTCAATATTTTATATGGAAGGAATTCGAAAGGTCTTTTTTAGTCCAATATTTTCATTTTTAGTGAGGAGTTAATTGGAAATGTTAAAGAGAAGATTGGTTAATAAATGTGTACACCAAAGAATTAATTTTCTGTGTTCCTGATTTAATTAACCAAGAACTAAGATGGAAATTGGAGAGAGACAACACCTTTTACAGTCCCATTAGGAAATATCCCCAACAATCGAAAAAAAACACAACAGACTGATCACAATATTAAGTGCTAATATTTTAATTGGTGAATTTATAAAGGTTCTTTTTTAGTTTAATATTTTTAATTTTAGTTAGAGATAAATAGAAATATAAAGTGGAGAAGTATGAATGTGTAACCAAAGGAATTAAGTCTCTGTGTTCCTGATTTAATTACAAACTTAAAGATGAATGGAGAGAGAGACAAAACTTGATAACCGATTCCCAATAAGAAGGTGGTTCACCAACAATCGAAGAAACACAAACACAACTAGAAATAAGAAGATAGAGGAACAAAGCAGCAAATTAATGAAATAAATAAGTAAAAACTATCCCAAACATATTTGCACGTCAATACAATAGATGGCCATTAAGAAACAGATGAAAAGCAGAGAGAGACAAACACCCGATACAGACCCCGATGAAAAAAAAAGAAAGAAAAAAAGAGAACTGCAACACGGTCATCAAATATGTATACTTAAAAGAAATAGCAGATAGTAAGCAGATATTAAGAAAGTAACAACGGACTATCAATATTAAGTGTTATATCTTTTATTGGGGGGAATTTATAAGGTTCTTTTTTAGTCCAATATTTTCATTTTAGTGAGATTAATTGGAAATGTTTAAAGATGGATCAGGAAATAAAAATCTGTGACATTGTTGTGTTGATCATTAAGAACTAAGATGGATGCAGAGAGAGACAAACCCAATAGGAAACTAATGAAGAAGAAAACCTTAACTCAACACGACCATCTTAATGGAAGATATAAGAAACTAATAAGGACTATCCAATATTGTGTTATATTTTTCTTATTGGGAGGAATTTATAAAAGGTTCTTTTTTAGTCCAATAATTTCATTTTAGTTGAGGATTTAATTGGAAATGTTAAAGATGGGATCAGGAAATAAAATCTGTGTACACTAAATGAATGTCATGTTCTTTCCATTAAGAACTAAGATGGATGCAGAGAGAAAACAACAACCGATATGACGAAGAAGAAAGCCAAGAGAACTAAACATAGCCAGCTGATATGTACTTAAAAAGAATCACAGATAGTAGCAGACATAAGAAAGTAATAAGAAACTATTCAATATTAAGTGTATTATTTTTATTAGGAGAAATTTATAAAGGTTCTTTTAAGTCCAATATTTCATTTTAGTGAGGAGTTAATTAAAAATGTTAAAGATGGGATCAGAAATAAAAATCTGTGTATACTAAATGAATGTCTGGTGTTGATCATTAAGAACTAAGATGGATGCAGAGAGAGACAACAATTGATATGACCCAATAAAGAAGAAACCCAAGAGAACTGAACATGCCAGCTGATATGTACTGAGAAGAATAGCAGATAGTAGCAGATATAACAAAAAATGAGACTATCTAATATTAAGTGTAATCTTTTTATTGGAAGAAATTTATAAAAAACGACCTCCGGGTGATGTAAAAAAATATTTTTGAAACATATTGCCTGAGGAGGTGGGAGTTAAAAATTCAATGTCAGCGAGTTTACCCTAAGTAGGTAAAATCATCAAATTCATTAAAGGATTAAAAAATAAAACAATTTGAAATGTAAACTTTAAATATAATTGAAATAAAACAAACCTGTATATAGATATATAATACCAGTCATGTATTTATTAAAACTTGTTTTAAAAAAACAATGAGGACTGTCTAATGTTGCATGTTCAAATTTTTGAGTGTATTATTTTATGAGGATTTCGGTAATGTGACATAAGCAGTGACGTAGTTTTAGTTCTCTTGGGTCTCTTATAAGATAAATTATGAACTTTCCAAGTGTTACATAATGAATAGGCATAGCCTATCATTTTGTAAGGAAGTGTAAGATTTAAGTCATATGGAAATCTGATATCTCTTATAAGATATATTATGAAAACTTTCCAAGTGTTATATAATTAATAGGCATAGCCTATCATTTTTAAGGAAGTGTGTAAGATTTAAATTCAAACAGTTACTGGAAAATCAAACAATACTAGATAAAAGTTTATATAGCAAAAATGTGTATGCTAAAATCTAAAGAAAACATGTCAAATAGACCAATAGTGTGTCTGTATGTGTGGTAGCAATTTTCATCTTCAAAAATAAAGTGCATTTATTCCTTAAACTAGACGGCGGTCAGAGAGGTCCCCTCCCCCCGATCAATCAACTGATCACGTCAAACTCTAGCACCTATATGTGTGGAGTACCCCTTCATTGCCATTACTCCCAGGTCCACTCTGATCTGATGAGAAACCAAATTGAACCTGATTATGGTTTACACAAATGTTTTTACTCAAAGTTTTCTTCCATGGCAAGATGTCAATTGCTTTTATACAGCTATGTTTCTTGCTTGTGTAATGCACAGCTAGACTGATGGTCGAGTTTTAAACAAGGCTGGTTTAGCTCAATTGGTAGAGCATCCACCTTGGAACCACAGGGTTCCAGGTTCAATACCAGCCCTCACAATGCAGCACATAAGTAACACAGCTTAGATCTGTGCAGTAAAGTGGGGAGCTGATTTGGAGCTCCACCTCAGGGCAAAACAATGTGCCTGGAAATAGGATAGACTCTAGCTGACGGCTGTTACCAACAAAAGACCACTCCACCTACTTACTGATTTAAATTCCATTACCTTCTCCTAAACTGGTTAACTTACCAAGACTAAAGCACCCTCTGCCCAACTATTTAACCATAGCTAGGGAAAGAAGAGATAGATTTTTTACATACCATATTTGACGGCATATAAGACGCATGGGCATATAAGTCTGTCGCGTTCACTACTAACGCCCCCAAAATACTCACTTCACTATTCACCCCCTTCCTCTCTCAGACTCCCAGCTTAACTGGGTCAAGCAAGCAGCCAGTTTCACCAGCACCCAGGCCAAATTTCGAAACAAAGTCAAGTTCGCCCCAAAGACTTTCGCCTCCCACTTCCGTCGCTAAACGGGCCGAAAATATCCACATTCCTGCACGAATGTGTGTTGTCGGTGCATTACGACCTGCACCAGGCTAACACGACCTCAACGAGAGGTCATAAATAGTCATGGCTTTCTGCCTTGCGAAAATCCGGTTCTGACCGCTTGCGTAGAAATTAATTCTGCCGGCAAATGCATTTCCACCACGAAAATGCGGGGTGTTAGCGCCGAGAAATTCCAGTTAAGAAACGGTTTCAGGCCAACTTTAGCAACCCCATGGGGTCAGGTGTACCGGATCCTGTCTGGACAACCCTGCGCCAGGCATGCGCACTTGGAATCGCTGCAGCGGTCGTCACCTTGGTGGCTTGATCAAACCGACCCAAGTTGCCTCTGGTAGCTAAATAGCAAGTCCAGTGTGGTGAGCTTTCGAGCAAGATTCCATTATTGGCAAACACTTCGCACTCTCTCTTCTCTCTTTGGCCACTTCCCGGCCTCGGCTTGGCATCTCATCCACATCTCGGCTCCCAGTCTTCGCCTCCAGTCTCCTGCCTCTAGCCAGCTAGCTGCCACTACTCCGTTCCTGCCCCACGACGTTCCAGTCCTTCCAGATCCAGCCATCTCCTGACCCAGCCTCTTCCTCTACAACGGTCCTTCTCAGGACCACCATAGTCATTTCACTTCTCTTCTCCTCTGGCCTCTCACTGGCTATCTTCGGCTCTGGTCGATCCTGCACTTAGGCCCTGCCTAGGTCTCTTGGTACTCGCTAGTAGCTACCTTGGTCTCGGCCCTCTCGTTTCGGCTCCGTCTTGGTCAACGCTCCCATCCGTCCCATCGCCGACCGCACACGATATCACTGACCCGCTGGTGAACCACGCACACACGTTCCTACGGTATCCCAACATACCGGCAAACCGTACACGTTTCGACCGACCGCCGACCAATCCACTGCCATCGCCTTGGATCCGCTTCTCAACCCTCACCACCTCCGATTCCTGCAGTATCCCAACGTACTGGCAAACTGCACACATCACAGCTTACCGACCGACCTGACCTGCCTCGGCTCGACTACGCCTTGGTATCCCGCTTCTCGCCCCCTCGCTGCCAACGCATCCTGCAGTATCCCTTGTACTGGCAAACTGCACACGTCCCAGCTAACCGACGACCAGACCTGCCTTGACTCGGCCCCGCCAGGTTTCTACTTCTCGCACCTCACTACTGACGACCTTGACTACCGCCGATCCAGCCTCGGACCAGCTTCTCATTCGACTCTTCCTTCAGCGACCAGCTACATCTTCGTCTACCAGCATACTTCACATTGGTTCACCCAACATATCTCCAGCCTCCAGACACACGTCGTTCAGCAATGATCAACATCGACCTTGACCCGTAGTGCCCATCGCGCACATTCCCGATCATCTCCACAACCGATCATCTGACGCAACCGACATCTTCCCAACCTGAGATATCAACGACCTGACCAATATCCTTCAGCTTTCAACCTTCATCTTTTGTACTTCGGTAAATAAAGATTACTGTTTCTTGTTAACCAAATCTCCTCGTTTGTCCTCCTTTACCTGGTTTGTATCATTTCAATCCCTTTTAAACAAAAGTCCGCGGAGTCGATGCACTTATCGGCTACCGCGACAAGTTGCACCTCCATTTCAGCATCTCAGATTCAGGAAAAAAAGTTTTAGTGTATTTAAGCATATATTGTTGAAAACAGTCTAGCTGTGCATTACACAAGCAGAAACATAGCTGTATAAAAGCAAACTGGCAGTACAGGCAAGCAATAAGCATACACAAGACATCTCAATAGCAGGAGATAATAATAATAATAAAAAGGCCTACGGGAAGTCTCAAACTTCACCTACGATGTATAGACACAGGGCAATTTTTAAACCAAAATTTTGGAAAAAAAGTGCGTCCTATATGCCATCAAATATGGTAATTCGTGGGTAGCCTATGAATTATGTATGTAAGTATAGTTAAAATTCAAATTATGGAAAATGGAAAATTACCATTAACTGTTGAAAAAATGTTATTGACAGCAGTTAACCTTTCACTGACCTGTACGCCAACTTCTTTCTGATTGGCTGAAGGAAAGGCTTGTGAAAGGGAACTGGTCTAGTTAGTGGGAGTTTGGCCGTTAGTTGAAGGAAGCAGATGTAGGGATGCTTCATTCCCAGGATGCCAGCTCCTCACTGCGGTAGAAAACCTTTGGGCTTGGGGTTTTTGGTAATCTATCTATACATATATAAAGGGCAGTTGAGTGTCCAAAAAAACAATTAATGACAAAGTAAATATATATACACATTAAATATCACCAGGGCTTGGTTTTAAGCAAAAATAATAGAGATTTGATTTATATTCATGAAGATAATTAAAAAATAGAATTTAACTGAAAAAATTAATATTTTAGATAGTAGACATTAACATCTCTTTTCAGAGTAGCTGGATCAATGCAAGGTCTATTTTTTTACATAGGGATTTAAATGGGGCATCCCACGAGGATTCAACTCACGATTCAGTAATAATGGATCTGCGGGACTAACTTAAAAAAATCCCCCCTCTACCTAGGCAACGCCGGGTAGCTGCTGCTAGTACATATATAAAGGGCAGTTGTGTGTATCTGTCTGTCCGGATGAAACTTTGAAAATAAAACAATTAATGACAAAGTAAATATATATATACATTAAATATCACCAACTTGGTATTTGAGCAAAAATAATAAATTATATTATCGAATACATTTAAAAATTAAATAACATTATAAAATAACGTTAAAATTCTACTCGGCCATTTTCGGCGTTTTATGATTTTTATGGGTCATCCTGCTAGGATCAAACTCACTATTCAGTAGTAATAGATCTGCAAACGATTATTAAACTATGTTTTCTTATCCTCTACCCAGGCTTTGCTGGGTAGCCGCTTCTAGTAAAGAATAGATGCCTAAAAAACAACAAAGTCTTGCTTATTTATTAAAGACAAGAAATGAGCACAGACCCAGAAGAAGGAAGAACCAGCCCAGACAAAGATGGCTGTGACAAAGTAAGAACAAGTAAGAAAAGTAAGCACCCATCTCATCTCTTCTCCCCGTAGAGATGAACAGGTATATAACAGGTTCATGCCTTTCCAAGGGCATAAGTGTGAAGTGAAATGCAAACAGTTCACATAGCGCTAATACCCTTGGGAAAGGTATGAATCCAATTATTTGGACCATATGACCTTTAGGTACCCCTTTTTGATCTCAATTCAGAAGAACATGTTTTTCATTTACACCGTCAATATCTGGTTATTTGTTAACAGACGATTTTTAGAGTTTCTTTTTTAAATTATAAAACTAACCCCTAACCCCTAACAAACAATCGGATATTGACGGTGTAAATGAAAAACATGTCCTTCTGAATCGAGATCAAAAAGGGTGCCTAAAGGTCATATGGTTCAATTATTCTCCCTCCAGCTATGGGTAAATAGTAGGACAGACTGGGCTCTTTAACCTTGATTAGGCAACCAGTCTAGGAAAAGAAAAATGGTTATTTCCTATTTAAGTCTAACATGAGGAACCACTCTTGACTGATAAATTATTTATTTTCCCATTAAACTAACCCTAAACCCTAACCCTAACCCTAACCTCATCTTCTTTTTTCCTAGTAGATCAATAAATAAATAAATAATTTGTCAGTCAAGAGTAGTTCCCCTTTGTTCATGTTGGACTTATAGGAAATAACCAAAAATTTTATTTTAAAAAATCAACAAGGAGTTTAGGTTGAAGGATATACATTCTATGAAATAAGAAGAATCTAGACAGGTGGCCAGGATGGTATGAATCCAATTATTCTCCCTCCAGCTATGGGTAAATAGTAAGACAAATTGAGCTCTTTGACTTTGGTATGGCAACCAGTCTAGGAGAAGGAAAACTGTGAATTCAAACCTGTTAAACTTGGCTTAAAAATTGACCTTGCGTTGCATTCTGTTCATGCAGAGGGGTTTTGGCTTATAAACAGATAAAGACATTTTTCTGACATTGAGACAAAATTCTAGAACTAATTAAACTGTTTACCTACTTTAAACCGCTCACAGCGGCTATCCCTCCACTGCAATCTGATGCATATTCTCATTACTTACAGACAGCTCTTATTAGATTTTATTTAGGTGATTTTATTATGATATTTTCATCTTTTTTTACTTAAGTTCAGCAGAAGCATTTTCCCCATTTTAGCCAAATATATGAGAAATATTGAGTTTTTTAAAATTCTCAATAACTTTTTTTCCCCTTGTCCAATATAAGAGGATTTTGGATATGTTATTGTTGACCATATTTCCTTTACTTGGTGTAAATTTTAGCTTGGCCTTTTTTTTCCGGGTCAAAACCTATTTCTACTGGACTAATATCACACCAAAGCAAAATACTAAACTGATAGTCAAGTCATTATAAATGATCAGAATGACTCAGATTACAATAATAATAATAGGACTTTATTTGAATAGAATGAGTTCTGAGGTGAATAGATAATGATCTTTGAAATATCCCATCATAGATCCTACCATAAGCTTCTGGCAGCAGCTCTTCCCAAAGGACACAGATTACAATAATAATAGGACTTTATTTGAATAGAATGAGTTCTGAGGTGAATAGATAGTGATCTTTGAAATATCCCATCATAGATCCTACCATAAGCTTCTGGCAGCAGCTCTTCCCAAAGGACACAGATTACAATAATAATAGGACTTTATTTGACTAGAATGAGTTCTGAGGTGAATAGATAGTGATCTTTGAAATATCCCATCATAGATCCTACCATAAGCTTCAGGCAGCAGCTCTTCCCAAAGGACACAGATTACAATAATAATAGGACTTTATTTGACTAGAATGAGTTCTGAGGTGAATAGATAGTGATCTTTGAAATATCCCATCATAGATCCTACCATAAACTTCTGGCAGCAGCTCTTCCCAAAGGACACAGATTACAATGATAATAGGACTTTATTTGAATAGAATGAGTTCTGAGGTGAATAGATAGTGATCTTTGAAATATCCTAACATATAGGTAAAAAAAATACCAAGAAAATTTGGTACAGCCGTGGGGGAAATTTGGTAGGCAAAGAGTAAAAGATATTTCACTCTTTGCCTACTTTAAGCCACTCACAGTGACTCTCCTACTACACCCAACCAAACTAGAAAAACTTATGGTCTGTTCGTTATGATTGAGCAGAATGACTTAGATTACAATAATAATAATAGGACTTTATTTGAATAGAATGAGTTCTGAGATGAATAGATAGTGAATTTTGAAATATTCCAACATACAGGTAAAAATACCAAGAACATTTGGTACAGCTACAGAGGAAATTTGTAGGCAAAGAGTTTATAGTGGTTGTAATGAGTGGATATATATATATATATATATATATATATATAGGTAATTACAACAAACACACCATAAGGTCACATATATTAAGACAGAAAAACAAATAACTCATAAATTCAATAAGTAATATATGTATTAAAACAAATAGATTACAGTAGTCAAAATACTGGTCAAAGTCCTGCAGAATAGTTTTTTTTAAAAGTCCATGTAATTAGAAGAAGAAAGTGTTGAGTTAACTCCAAATGAGAAAGAAAGGGTAATGCTCAGTATATCAGCAGTGAAGTAACTTTTAGAGAGAGAAAGGTATAACTTGTAATACCTTCAGCTGTAGGTAAATATTTCTAAGTTGAGCGACAAGGAATATCCAGGCATAAGTTTGTCTTCTGAACTGTTCTTTGAAAACTTTTGCTTTTATAGGACTCCCCGTGCTTGAAATCGGTCTTTTTGAAAAACTTATTTTTTCAGGTGCAAACACTTCTTATTGGTTGAAAATTATCATTTTTAATATTTCTATTTTATTTCTACCTGCGCTGATCCTATGCGCAGACTTCTTATTTTTGTCATTTTATTTCTGCTTTCAAAGCATTAACTTATGGAGACAAGTTCAGCTTGTTCGTACTTGTATCTTATCCCCAATAAAGCTGGTTCTTTCTTCTTTTGGGCTGGTAAGCTGAAATGAAAGTTAAGGAATGAAAAGGAAAGAGACAAAGGTAAGAGGTAGTTTTATGACTTAGGCTTTATTGAACGGGGCATAGTCGGCCGTGGCAAGTGGATATCCCCCTAGCCAGGAAACGACTAAACTCAGTTGCGGCCTAAATTCAAATGGCCAAGGTATCCTTTTGGGGGTAGGGAGTCTTGTCAGACATGCACAGAGGGGTTCTTCTGGTCAAGGCCTCATGGGAGTTTGTTGTTTTTTATCTTATTTTTATCTTATTTCTTTTTTTTTTTTTTTAATCCTCACAAACGTCCGGCTCACCACAAGTTTAAAAAAATGTTGATGATGATGATGATGATGATGATAAATAACAATGATGATGATAAAAATGTCAACACAACAATGATGATTATAAAAAAAATTTATAAGAATTGGTAAAAATTATTTGTTTTACAGTTTTTAAAACGGAAGAATGTTATAAACTAAAATCTATATCAGTTAAAACGGTGCATTTTTGCCGTTTTTCTCTCCTTTGAAGATGTGCTCTTTTAACATGATTTATTTCATTGTTATATGAATATTCAGTGGAAATAAAATGAATGTTTTGAATATAAGGAACAGCTGACAGGTCTCAGACCTATAAGTACCACCAATTTTACCCTGTGAAATTTACCCCCCCCCTATATTTAACACAATGAAACTTGCAGAAAAAATTAATATTTTCTTGAAAAAATTTTTTTCATTCGAAAGAAAAAACAGTAAACAAACTCCTGATGATTTTTTAAAAAGATTTTCAGCTTACGGAAATAATGAAAATTATTATTGAAAAACAATGTTTTTCATTTTTGCACTGTTAAATCAACTGAAATTTAACGTAGCTAAAAACAAGTTATGATAAGAGGTTTTTTTAAAAATTCTATGAAAAATCAATTGATAGTCTGATTTTCACGAAAATTTCCATAAACGTTTACCTTTGGATGTAAATATAACTGAAATAGTTTTTTCCTAAAATATATTAGGGGAAATATTTTTTTTTACAAGGTCTATGCCCTATTTTATTTTTTGAGATAAAAAAAAATTACCCGTCAGACAACTTTTTTTCTATAAAGATAAGAGTCTGAATAACTATATCAAAGAAATTGTATAACATACAACATAGTAGTTTTTAGGAAAAATTAATGAAATCGGAAATAAAAAGTGCAAAAAAATGTCATAATATTAATATTTGAAAACATTTTTGGCTTTTTTAATTGGTATGTACTATATTCTATTAAATTGTCAAAAAAAAATTATTTTTAAGAAATTAATTTTTAAGAGATTTTCAATCTTTTGTGTGCTTAGATATTTTTTTCTGCGTGAAATAAATTAAATAATTTTATTTTTCTGCGTGAAAAAATCGAATTTTTCACAGATATTTAAATATATGAATTTTAGAATTCAGGTGAACTAAAAATTGGTCCGATCCACGCTATATTAATATTTTTAAAAGAATTTGTAATTTTTATTGTTGAATAGTAATGTGTGATTCTTAGAATATACGGAAGAGCAAAACTGACATATTTGTTTTGTTTTTATACAAAGAGACGAGACGCTTCTTAGTAACTATTGTTTGTTTTTTTTTAGCGTAAAAATTTATTTTTCAACTTTTTCGACCTATTAGAATAAAAAGTAAGTATATATTGATTATTTTATCAGTTTTTCTTAGAAAATATATTCAAATTTTCATTTCATTTTATTTCATTTTCGATTTTAAAAATTAATACCAAAACCGAAGACATTTTTTTAAAGTCAATTTCACTGTGGAATTTTAATATTAAATTTTTTCAAGTATTTATTCATTTTAATAGTAAATTTTAATATTAAAGTTTTTAAAGATTTTATTCATTTTAATAGTAAATTTTGGCTAAGAAAAAGTATGTCCATTACAGTCAACCATATGTAGATGCATAACCGTAAGAGGGTAATAATATGTATTTTTTCTGTCTAAATTGCGGCTTGAAAATTACCCTTTCGCATGTAATACGGATAGGTTTATTTATTTTTTAAGATAACGATGTAATTTTTCCCAATCGGATAATTTGATCTTTAAATTAATTGTTTTTCTTTGTAACAACCCTGTACGATCTTTAATTGTTTGTTTTTTTACGAGACTTTTGATAAACAAAGTTCGGAAATATTTATTTCCGTTTTTATTCACGATGGCCTAAACTGATCAATTGGTGGTCTCTATGCATCAGGTATTTTATTTCAAAATTCATTTAAAATATGAGCAACAGCATTTTAAGTTTAAATTTAAAACGGAAATAAATATTTCATATCCAAGGATGGACCAAAATTCGTCTGCTTGCGACAGATTTTTTTGTTTTAAAAACGAATTAAAATTAAAATCGATTATTTAAGGTCAAACTTTTGTCTAAAACGATAAGTAGTAACATAATGACCATCATTAAAAAAAGAAAAATATCATTTCATATACAATTAAAAAAAAACAACATTTAAAACGATTTTTTTCGGTCAATTTCTATCGCTTTCGGTCTGAGACGCTGGTTTAAAATGGCTTAAAATGGCATTTTTACAAATTCAATGTAACATTCGCGATTGCACAGAAAATTTACCAAAAATCAGGTAATTATTCGATTTTATAATCTAAGATTCTATACCAATGGTATTATAAGATAGATATGATTTTTTTTCGAACTCGGGAACCTTCTAATATTTTTTTTTCATATTAAAAAAATTAAGCCATATTATTCAATTATCCATGATTAAATTATGGATGGTATTCTGTTATAATTAATTATACTAGAATAATTCTAATAGTATTATTCTATTATAAAATTATAGATAATATTATTAACAAACACCATCCATAATTTCATAAAAAGAAGAAGAAAAAAAGTTTAATGCAGTTAGTTACAGGTATCTTGTGTGGGTCACAGTAATAATTTACGAGGCTAGCTTATTTAAAAAACCTAGACCTCGTACCTTTGTGGCTAACGTGCTGTACTTAGACATAATAGTAAGCAAGTTCGCACTCGAGTCGTGCTATTACGTTCACTTTCCAACTAATACCCTTGGGAAAGGTGTGGATCCCTTCCCCCACCTAAGTTATAGGTTAAATTTAATAGTTCCCATAGTGTTTTTCTACATAGATAGTCTTAGGCTTAAATAACCCATGCAGATTGATATGCCATTAAACAGAGCAAACCAAACCTTATATCTAAGAAGAAGCAGCTATAACATGCGTTTAATTTATCTTTCAACAATTTAACAATAAGGTTTAAGAATTTCTGCGGACACGCGATTCAAGGGAGATAAATCCGATTCTTTCTTTAATAAAACCATTGGAAATTAAGTGAAATCGTTGTATTTTCAAATGTATTCTATATCCGTTAGTATATTTTCATTTTCTAATTAACCGTATTGTTTACTCATATTCTGAGAACCTTACAAACTCGCTTCAGTTTTGAAGGCCTCATTTTCAGGTAAAAAGTGTGACCTCAATCATTTTAAAGGTGGAAATTAAATCCCTTAGATTTAAAAATTAATTTCATAAACGATGGATCAACGTAAAACAAGATCATAGCGAAATGGTTGATTAAATACATTCACGTGTTCATTTAGTGTAGACTTGGCTCTTTTAGCCTTGGTTAGACAACCAGTCTAGGAGAAGGAACATTTAGAATTCAAACCAGCATTGTTCTGCTTAAAAATTGACCTTGTGTCATATTCTACCCAAAGCTGAGGTGTTGAGTAAATTAATACATAGTTTGCCTAAGAGTTAAAGGTTAAATTATTACATCTAACTTATTTGAAGCAGAGGGATATACTCTGCAAAGACAGCTCTTGGCTTTCATTGCTAAATTTTCCTAATTTAACTAAATTAGCAAGTAAAGAATAAAATTACAATTATTTCTTTTTGTTAATGGATTTCTTTTTAAGATTTATCTATCTTACCATCACTCTTGGCTTTCATTGCTAAATTTTCCTAATTTAACTAAATTAGCAAGTAAAGAATAAAATTATAATTATTTCTTTTTGTTAATGGATTTCTCTGAAGATCTATTGACGGAATTTTTCCTCGTATTTATAAAAAAACAAACCAAAAACAAACAATTAGAAATCAATAATACCGAGCAAATATTCATTAAAATCAGTTTTTTAAGACCAATGTGTAAGTTACTGTTCCTGTTTGTACTCTAAACCGCTATTTGGTTGTATATATAAGTACAATTGCATGTTATTATCTTGTAGACATGGTCAACAGTATTAATCATATAAAACATTTTCACTTCGTTTCATGAGTCACTTCGTGAGAGGCAAGTCTCCCTGGAAGCCCCAGCACTTGCACTCAAGTGCCAGGTTGTGTTGGGGATTTATGTGAGTAGTAAGTACCCAAGTCATACTATCTTGCCTTCAACAGACAGGGTTGGCAAGAGGTGTGTTCCACAGGAGCTGTGCGGCTCAATATTGAGATTAACAGGGCTGCAGAGCCGTGACGTCTTCATCGTCATGAACCACTGAATGTACCATTTCTCGGAATTTTTGAGATGAGGCTTGATAATTAGTATTATTTGGATTATTCAAAATACCTGAGGAAGACCGGAGGGCACATCGGCCGAAACATTGTACAGATAATGAAGATGAGGACAATAGTCTAAATAATCCAAATAATACTAATCACCAAATGTAGATGGGAATTTCCCCTGCAATGTGTGTGACCACATCTGCAAGTCCAGAATTGGACTAACTAGCCACCAGAGGGTCCCCAACTGTTGAAGATATGCAGTGATATCACCGTCGTCAGTGACGGACTTCTAAAAGTAAAAAGGAAAGGATATGAATGATAGATGCCAAATTAAGGAACATTACAGTTCTGAAATATACAGATAACATCAAGGAGTATTTTGAGATAAAAAGAAAAGACCCTGGACACCAGCGGGTTGTGGACAAGTGTACCACCATGAATAGATCTTGAACACTATAGAACTTTCCTGCCATCAGATCAAGACACAATGGTGCAATGAATCCTGGACACTGGCAATTCAAGCTGGTTGTGGACAAGTGTACCACCATGAATAGATCTTGAACACTATAGATCTTTCCTGCCATCAGACCTGGACACAATGGAGCAATGAATCCTGGACACTGGCAATTCAAGCTGGTTGTGGACAAGTGTACCACCATGAATAGATCTTGAACACTATAGATCTTTCCTGCCATCAGATCAAGACACAATGGTGCAATGAATCCTGGACACTGGCAACTCAAGCTGGTTGTGGACAAGTGTACCACCATGAATAGATCTTGAACACTATAGATCTTTCCTGCCACCAGACCTGGACACAATGGTGCAATGAATCCTGGACACTGGCAATTCAAGCTGGTTGTGGACAAGTGTACCACCATGAATAGATCTTGAACACTATAGATCTTTCCTGTCATCAGATCAAGACACAATGGTGCAATGAATCCTGGACACTGGCAACTCAAGCTAGTTGTGGACAAGTGTACCACCATGAATAGATCTTGAACTCTATAGATCTTTCCTGCCATCAGATCAAGACACAATGGTGCAATGAATCCTGGACACTGGCAACTCAAGCTGGTTGTGGACAAGTGTACCACCAAGAATAGATCTTGAACACTATAGATCTTTCCTGCCACCAGACCTGGACACAATGGTGCAATGAATCCTGGACACTGGCAATTCAAGCTGGTTGTGGACAAGTGTACCACCATGAACAGATCTTGAACACTATAGATCTTTCCTGCCACCAGACCTGGACACAATGGAGCAATGAATCCTGGACACTGGCAATTCAATCTGGTTGTGGACAAGTGTACCACCATGAACAGATCTTGAACACTATAGATCTTTCCTGCCACCAGACCTGGACACAATGGAGCAATGAATCCTGGACACTGGCAATTCAAGCTGGTTGTGGACAAGTGTACCACCATGAATAGATCTTGAACACTATAGATCTTTCCTGCCACCAGACCTGGACACAATGGTGCAATGAATCCTGGACACTGGCAATTCAAGCTGGTTGTGGACAAGTGTACCACCATGAATAGATCTTGAACACTATAGATCTTTCCTGTCATCAGATCAAGACACAATGGTGCAATGAATCCTGGACACTGGCAACTCAAGCTAGTTGTGGACAAGTGTACCACCATGAATAGATCTTGAACTCTATAGATCTTTCCTGCCATCAGATCAAGACACAATGGTGCAATGAATCCTGGACACTGGCAACTCAAGCTGGTTGTGGACAAGTGTACCACCAAGAATAGATCTTGAACACTATAGATCTTTCCTGCCACCAGACCTGGACACAATGGTGCAATGAATCCTGGACACTGGCAATTCAAGCTGGTTGTGGACAAGTGTACCACCATGAACAGATCTTGAACACTATAGATCTTTCCTGCCACCAGACCTGGACACAATGGAGCAATGAATCCTGGACACTGGCAATTCAATCTGGTTGTGGACAAGTGTACCACCATGAACAGATCTTGAACACTATAGATCTTTCCTGCCACCAGACCTGGACACAATGGAGCAATGAATCCTGGACACTGGCAATTCAATCTGGTTGTGGACAAGTGTACCACCATGAACAGATCTTGAACACTATAGATCTTTCCTGCCACCAGACCTGGACACAATGGAGCAATGAATCCTGGACACTGGCAACTCAAGCTGGTTGTGGACAAGTGTACCACCATGAATAGATCTTGAACACTATAGATCTTTCCTGCCACCAGACCTGGACACAATGGTGCAATGAATCCTGGACACTGGCAATTCAAGCTGGTTGTGGACAAGTGTACCACCATGAATAGATCTTGAACACTATAGATCTTTCCTGTCATCAGATCAAGACACAATGGTGCAATGAATCCTGGACACTGGCAACTCAAGCTAGTTGTGGACAAGTGTACCACCATGAATAGATCTTGAACTCTATAGATCTTTCCTGCCATCAGATCAAGACACAATGGTGCAATGAATCCTGGACACTGGCAATTCAAGCTGGTTGTGGACAAGTGTACCACCATGAATAGATCTTGAACACTATAGATCTTTCCTGCCATCAGATCAAGACACAATGGTGCAATGAATCCTGGACACTGGCAACTCAAGCTGGTTGTGGATAAGTGTACCACCATGAATAGATCTTGAACACTATAGATCTTTCCTGCCATCAGATCAAGACACAATGGTGCAATGAATCCTGGACACTGGCAACTCAAGCTGGTTGTGGACAAGTGTACCACCATGAACAGATCTTGAACACTATAGATCTTTCGTGCCATCAGATCAAGACACAATGGTGCAATGAATCCTGGACACTGGCAACTCAAGCTGGTTGTGGACAAGTGTACCCCCATGAATAGATCTTGAACACTATAGATCTTTCGTGCCATCAGATCAAGACACAATGGTGCAATGAATCCTGGACACTGGCAACTCAAGCTGGTTGTGGACAAGTGTACCACCATGAATAAATCTTGAACATTATAGATCTTTCCTGCCATCAGATCAAGACACAATGGTGCAATGAATCCTGGACACTGGCAACTCAAGCTGGTTGTGGACAAGTGTACCACCAAGAATAGATCTTGAACACTATAGATCTTTCGTGCCATCAGATCAAGACACAATGGTGCAATGAATCCTGGACACCGGCAACTGAAGCTGGTTGTGGACAAGTGTACCACCATGAATAGATCTTGAACACTATAGATCTTTCCTGCCATCAGATCAAGACACAATGGTGCAATGAATCCTGGACACTGGCAACTCAAGCTGGTTGTGGACAAGTGTACCACCATGAATAGATCTTGAACACTATAGATCTTTCCTGCCACCAGACCTGGACACAATGGTGCAATGAATCCTGGACACTGGCAATTCAAGCTGGTTGTGGACAAGTGTACCACCATGAACAGATCTTGAACACTATAGATCTTTCCTGCCACCAGACCTGGACACAATGGAGCAATGAATCCTGGACTCCGGCAATTCAAGCTGGTTGTGGACAAGTGTACCACCATGAACAGATCTTGAACACTATAGATCTTTCCTGCCACCAGACCTGGACACAATGGAGCAATGAATCCTGGACACTGGCAACTCAAGCTGGTTGTGGACAAGTGTACCACCATGAACAGATCTTGAACACTATAGATCTTTCCTGCCACCAGACCTGGACACAATGGAGCAATGAATCCTGGACACTGGCAATTCAAGCTGGTTGTGGACAAGTGTACCACCATGAATAGATCTTGAACTCTATAGATCTTTCCTGCCATCAAACCTGGACACAATGGAGCAATTTGGTTAATTCCTTGATTTTTAGTCATTTTATTTCTTTCGGCGGGGTGACATATGATGGTGGAATTTATGTCTGTTAAGTAGGATTTAACTGAAAACTCTGTATTCAGACCTGTTAAACTCTGCTTAAAAATTGACCTTGTGTCACACCCTGTAGAGGGTTTGGGTAAATACATATATACACATATGTAAGTTGAAAATGGAAGCGAATCCGACGGTATGTTGAAAAGAAAAATAAAGGAAAGAAAGTGTTGAATGGATAAAATAGGATTTATTTTATTTTATTTAACTGACATGTGTTTCGGCCAGGAGTTTATCTATGTATACATGTATTCTATCTATTATTATTTTAAATACAAAATGAAATAAAATAACAATAATAGAAAAACAACAGAAATATACACACATGCATACATGCATACCTAAATACATACATACATATAGTTACATGTAAAATGAAACTGGAAGTGAATCCGACGGTATGTTGAAAAAATGAATAAAGGAAAGAAAGTATAGAATGGATAATATAGGATATTTTAATCAATTTTACTTACATGTGTTTCGGTCAGGAGTTTATCCATGTGTACATTATTCAAACTATTATTATTTTTAAATAATCAAATGAAATGAAATAATAATAATAGAAAAAATGTAGAAATGTTCCGCACACAAAGAAAATTCGACCTTCATCAGAGTAAATCCTTATTTGAAATAATTTTTTTTTCACTCATAACTTAATTGGATATGAAATTAATAATGAAATAAAAGAAAAAAAAACACTGTTTTGTTAATGATTCATTCATGTGCCAAATGAAAGATAGCCCCTACACCCATGTCTAAAAAGGGTAGGGTCAAGTTCATCAACTGATGTCCAAGGCACACCCAAAAAAGAATGCTGATGGCACTGTCAATTGTTTGCTCATTTTCATTTTCAAAATGAATTAAAATGAATTAAATCGATTATTTAAGGTCAAATTTTTGTCTAAGTCAAAAAGTAGTAACATAATGAGCTTCAGTAAAACGAAATCAAAATAATATTACACATGTAATTCATTTTTAATACATTTTAAACTATTATTTTCGGTGAATTTTGCTCAAATATATCATAATGACCACTGTTTTTATGTATCTCCGGGGTGAAAAAACAAAAAAACAAAACATATTATTTAGGATTTTAAGGCATATAATCAGTTGTACTTTTTTGGTACATATGTATGCTTGCTTAATTTGGTATGGTGAACTATGTCAACTGATATCAGCTTTAGACATGCTCTGATTTTTCAGTATGGCTGAAAATATTTTTGATAGATAGAAAAAAAAAGGCTTATTTATTTACATTTACTTAGAAATAAAATGTATTTTATTTTAAAATGGAATATTTTTTAGCTTAGAAAATTGAAAATTAAAAAAACCAAAAAAACTTTAAATCATGTAAATTTCTGGTTCTATGAATATTTTTTAATATTTATTTATGAAGTTTATTTTATTTACATTTATTTAGAACAAAAACAATTTAATTCTATATTTTTATATAAATTTTTACTAACAATTATTTTATTTTTTTCTTCCTTTGACCCTATAAATTTTTAACATTTTTAAAATAATTAAAGAAAAAAATCTATCAAAAAGAGATTTAAGCCGTACTGGCTAAGAAAACTGTGCATACCCAAAGCTGACATAGTTCACTGTACTGAATCGAGTAAGTGTACAGTTGTGCAAAAAAAAGTGCAACCCACTTATAACAGTTTCTTCTTAGAAATCAATAATAAAAAACAATAAATACACTCAATTACAGAAGAATTGATAACTTTTAAAGGAAATATCTTTTTCTTTTTGGTCTAAACATGCAGAAAAAAAAAAGACGCTTTAAAAAATTCTTGCGGATTTGTTTACAAATAAAAAAAAGAAGAAAATTTCTCGTGACTTCTACTCCTATGGAGGACATACATTGATGAAAAAAAAAATTATTAAAAATCAAGGAATTATCTAATTCTAATAAAATTTTCTGTGTTGACTTATTAATCAACAAATTCTTTTTTAATTACTGAATCATTTCAATCAAACTGATTCAATGGAAATAAATCAAAATTCTTTATAATAAATATTACTATTGCTGGCTACCATAGTAGAAATAATTTATCATAATTAATAGATAAAATTCATTTAAAATATGAAATGCCTAATTTTAAGTTACAAATTTCATATTTTTAGATTCTAAAAACAATTATTTATTTAATAACTACTTTAGTTTATTATTGTTATCTAATGATTTTTGTAGAAAACTCTATTGAAAATTCAGCCCCTTCCTTAAACAGAACACATATCGATGTATAATTTTTTCTTTTATAAGATAATAGCCAAGTAAATAATTTTTGAAATGATTTAAAAAAAAAAAAAAAATCTCCAAAAATTATTTCTTTACTTTTTATTTTACATTTAATTTTTCGATTTTCGATATTTATTTTTTACCCCCTTAAGATTTTTCTTCTTCTTCTATTCACACTTTCGGTCTTTTGTCTTTTTATTTATACTGTAATTAGTTTCAACTTTATATAACCCCACCGATATTTTGCGCCCCCAAAATAAGGGAGAGTGGTCAAAGTTAAGTGACCTGATCCCCCCCCCAAGTTTTGAAATAAAATAACTGATGCATTATAAAATTCATTCATTGATAAATCAACACTGAAAATTTCATTAAAATCGGATAATTCCCTGATTTTTGGTAATTTTTTTTCAATCGGGGGGGTTAAATTTATTTTGCAAAATACGGATTTTACGTCATTTTTACACCGCGATATATGGAGTTCTTTAGTAAGAATAATTTTAGTATTCATCGTAAGGACATTTTAACTTAAGGTTTTTAACGTAATTATAAAATGTTAAAAAGCAGCGTTTTAAAAATTAAATAAGTAACAACTTTTCGAATATCTCAAGAGAAAAGGCTACAAATTGTCAAAATGCGCGCTCAAAAAAGTAAGGAAATTGACGCGAATTTAAATGAATGTTTGAGAGTGCCCTAAAACGAGGGAACAGGTGATAGATTTTTCATGCATAAAATTTTGTTTACGATTTACAAGACTTTGTAGTTATTTAAAAAAAATTGTCTTCTTACTATCAGTAATACTATTTTCTTCTTTTTAGTTTCATTAACTTTATTTTAATTAATTACTTTTTCGTGGTCATTGTTTTTTGTGTGTGACACAATTTTAAAATATATTTTGGCGGTAAAATCCGGATCGCATTCGTGATAACAAAAAACAAGTAGAGAAACGAAAATACGCGCCTAAACTAACGGTGAAGTGAGAAGCAACAAAAATATATGTGTGTGTGTGTATGTGTAGTTATAAGAATTAAAAAAATAAAGTAGGAGACGGTAATAGAATTTCATTTAAAATATTCTCCTTAAAAGAAGAAAAGAAACAAAATCTTATTCAATTTTCATGCATTGACATATATAAATTAACATTATGCAAATTAGTTTTATACAAATCTCAAAACGAGGCCGTTTTAATCACGTTACACCAACAACGTCTTAACCTCAGTCGAGTTTTAAAAAAATGTGTGATAAACACAGACACACATAATAAGTTATTGGTTTTTTTCCCTTAAAGTAAATAAAAGAGGTGATAAGTACTAGTTCAGTTCTTCTCCAAGTAAAATGGCAAATGTGTTGGAGTTTCTTTTTAACGGCCGGTGCCAACCCGACCACGTTGTTTCATGGATACAAATGGAAACACAACAGGTAATTGACTTTTAATTTTTATTAATTGTTTCTCCTGTCCGTCTTCCACCTTCTTTCAAATTATTGTATCTTATTTCTTGTAATATGTTAATATTAAATTAAAATGTTATGTCTATGAAGTCTTTTGAAAACTTTACGTTCTTGCTACGTTATATCGTGGACTGACTTCTATTTTAAAATTAAATGTAAACATGACAACTTCTTTTTAAAAAATACAATTAAAAACATTAATTGTCAATTTAGTTACATGAAAAATAACACCGAAAAAAAAAAAAAACTTTTGTAAACAGTAAAAACTAAAATATACTTGAAACATTTTTTTTCTTCTAAGAATTTATCTTCAAAAACTTTTGAATTCTCTAGTTAATTGTGTACACTGTACATGTATTTGATTTTTATTTTATTACTTTTATTTTTTATGCAACTTTACTTTTTGGCAATTTGTGTAAAGTAAATTGTATGAAAAATTATTTATTTAATTTTTCTTTTTCTTATGACGTGTTTCGGAAAGTGATAGAATAAAGTTTTAATACTGATATTAAATTTCTAGTTAATTCTTGTGTAATAATAAAAAAAGAAAAAAACATTTTTTTTAAAAGTGTGCTTTTAATGCTAACGTTTACTCCTTATAAACAAACTTATTTTACTTGTCACTTTTTTACTTGTCATTTTTAAAACCACTGAATTTTATTTTATTTATTTACTGTACAGTGTACCAATTTATTTAATAAAGTTGTCAGACTATTCATTTACTCAAACTCTAGCAAAACAAAAAGTTTCAGGTTATAGGTGTGGCTCTGATAGCAAATCTGAAGTTAAAATTAAACGCGAAAAATAATTTAAATCTTTCTACACTTCACTAATTTTTAGTTTCTTTATTCTTTTTATTTATGTGTGTAATAGTCAACTTGTTTAATCTAATTTCTTTTTAAAATGTAAAACTTTTTTCTTTACTTGTTGCAAAATCTGTTTCTCATAACTTAGTGCCAAAATCTTAAACATTTTATAAAATGTTTAACATGTGCTTTATACAGAATTGCTCCTACACCAGAATTAGTAGAATTATTAAACTATGTAAAAAATAAAACAAAACAAAAACAACTGAGGTGGTCACTACTAGAATAGGCTAGGTATACCCAATTTGTCGAAAAATCAGTGTTTTTTCAATACGATTTTAACCCACCTCCGTTGAATTTTTTTTTTTTTTTTTTTTTTTACCAAAATTCAGGAAATTATCCGATTTTGACATTTTTCAGTGTTGATTTATCAATGAATTAATTTTATATTGCATCAGTTATTTTAGTTCAAAACTGTTTTTTTTTCTTCTTCAGATCACTTAACTTTGACCCCCCCCCCATCTTTTTGGGGCGCAAAATATCGGTGTGGTATATATGTAATTGATACTTTTTTTTTATGCATAAATAAATAAAAACAAAAAAACCGAAGGTTTGAAAAGAAGAAAAATTAAAAAAAAAAAAAAAAAAAAAAAAGAAAGAATCTGCTCGGGTAGTAAATAAGTACTGAAAATCGGAAAAGAAAATGAAAATAAAAATTTTAAAAATGATTTTTTGGAGATTTCTTTTTTACTCATTTCGATAATTGGCTATTATTATTATTATATATTTATAAAAGAAAGAAAAATGATACATCAATATTTGTTCCGTTTAAGGTGGGGGGGGGGCTAAATTTCCAATACAGTTTTCTACCAAAAACATTGATACTAAAGTGAAGTCGTTATTAAGAAAATATTTTTTTAGAATCTAATAATGACATTTTAAACTTAAAATACTGCTGCTCATATTTTAAATGAATTTTATGTATTAATTTATCAGAAATACCTAATTAAAGTTTTGAAATAAAATACCTGATGCATTATAAAATTCATTAATTGATAAATCAATATTGAAAATTTCATTAAAATCGGATAATTCCCTGATTTTTGGTAATTTTCTTTTCAATCGCGAATGTTACAATTTATTTTGTAAACACAGATTTTAAGCAGCATTTCCGGCCAAATGCGATCGAAATTGACCTAAAAAATCGTTTTAAATGTATTAAAAATAAATTACATGTGTAATATTATTTTGCTTTTTTTTTTTTACTGACATTATGTTACTACTTTTTGACTTAGACAAAAATTTGACCTTAAATAATCGATTTAATTTTAATTCGTTTTTAAAATGAAAAGCTGCCAAATTTTTGGGTATACTTAGAATAGGCTCAGTCCTAATTAGTGATCATCCTCCACACATTACTACAACAATCGACATTGTTTTTTAATTTTTTTGATAATTTTTTTATGTGACATTGTTTAATGTGTGAAAATAAACCATTACCTTCTCTTTTCTTAGTTTTTAAATCCGCTTTCAATTTAAAAAAAAAAAAAAATTTTTTATTAGGGTTAGTTCAGTTGGTAGTGTTTGGTTAGAAACCACAAGGTTTCTAGTTTGATACCGGCCCTCGCTAACTCAGCGTATAAGTAGCACAGGGATCTGTGCGATAAAGTAAGGAGCTGATGGTAGATGTTGTGGCTCACCTCCAGATATAAAAACAATTTCCTTGGTCTAGCGCTAGTGAAAAGGGGATAGACTCCCTCGCTGCTATCCCCTATTAATCGCTACCAACTAACTTAAAACTAGTTAATAAGTTATTTGCTTTTGTAGCAAACCACTGATAATGGTTTGCTAACTATCAGAATTATTTTGAAAGGTAGAACAAAATAAAAAATATTCCAAGATAAGTCCAAAGTTCTTTTCCATATGGTTGAGAGGGTGGTGATGGCTGCATTTGAAAAATTGATGACGTGAATAATGGGTTTACAATTATACCAAAGTGTCAAAAACTGCTTCTGGCATAAATAAATCTTTTGTTTTTCATTATATAAACTAGCAAAAAAACAAAAAAACACCCTCTGGGTGGCGTAAAAATGAATTTTTGAAAGATTGACTGAGGGGGGTGGAAAAATAAAATGTTTAATATTTAAAAAAAATTATTTGCTTAAAAAGCATCATATTCACTCAATTCCACTGAGATATTTGTTTTTTTTTACAACACCTCCAAAATGTTTTACAACACCTCCAAAATTAATTATTTGCTTAAAAAGCATCATATTCACTCAATTCCACTGAGATATTTGTTTTGTTTAACAACACCTCCAAAATTAATTATTTGCTTAAAAAGCATCATATTCACTCAATTCCACTGAGATATTTGTTTTGTTTTACAACACCTCCAAAATTAATTATTTGCTTAAAAAGCATCATATTCACTCAATTCCACTGAGATATTTGTTTTGTTTTACAACACCTCCAAAATTAATTATTTGCTTAAAAAGCATCATATTCACTCAATTCCACTGGGATATTTGTTGTTTTTTTTTTACAACACCTCCAAAATGTTTTACAACACCTCCAAAATTAATTATTTGCTTAAAAAGCATCATATTCACTCAATTCCACTGGGATATTTGTTGTTTTTTTTTTACAACACCTCCAAAATGTTTTACAACACCTCCAAAATTAATTATTTGCTTAAAAAGCATCATATTCACTCAATTCCACTGGGATATTTGTTGTTTTTTTTTACAACACCTCCAAAATGTTTTACAACACCTCCAAAATTAATTATTTGCTTAAAAAGCATCATATTCACTCAATTCCACTGAGATATTTGTTTTGTTTTACAACACCTCCAAAATTAATTATTTGCTTAAAAAGCATCATATTCACTCAATTCCACTGGGATATTTGTTGTTTTTTTTTACAACACCTCCAAAATGTTTTACAACCCTCCAAAATTAATTATTTGCTTAAAAAGCATCATATTCACTCAATTCCACTGGGATATTTGTTGTTTTTTTTTACAACACCTCCAAAATGTTTTACAACACCTCCAAAATTAATTATTTGCTTAAAAAGCATCATATTCACTCAATTCCACTGAGATATTTGTTTTTTTTTTACAACACCTCCAAAATGTTTTACAACACCTCCAACAAAAATCATATTCACTCAATTCCACTGGGATATTTGTTTTTTTTTTTACAACACCTCCAAAATGTTTACAACACCTCCAAAATTAATTATTTGCTTAAAAAGCATCATATTCACTCAATTCCACTGAGATATTTGTTTTGTTTTACAACACCTCCAAATGACCATGAGTTGGGGATATTTGTTGTTTTTTTTACAACACCTCCAAAAACAACACCTCCAAAATTAATTATTTGCTTAAAAAGCATCATATTCACTCAATTCCAAGACAGTAGCTTAAAAAGCATCATATTCACTCAATTCCACTGGGATATTTGTTGTTTTTTTTTAGTTACAACACCTCCAAAATTAATTATTTGCTTAAAAAGCATCATATTCACTCAATTCCACTGAGGTCATGGCAGCCATCAGGGATATTACAACACCTCCAAAATGTTTACAATCCAAAATTAATTATTTGCTTAAAAAGCATCATATTCACTCAATTCCACTCGACATTCAAGCAACAAGATTAATTATTTCTCGAGTAAGATCGGCTTTCATAAATTAAAGGGAGGGGCATCGACCTAGTAAAAAAAAAAAAAAAAATACTCTAATATATTTTAGGAAAAAATATTTCAAACATAAATTCATCTAATGGTGAATAAGTATCGGAATTTTCGTGAAAATTTGACAAGTGATTTTTCATAGAATTTTAATATTTTTATGTACTAATGATTAAATACTTGATAAACTTAATTCCCAAAATGAGTGTGACGTAAGCAGTGATATAGTTTACGTTACAAATAGACTGAATCTCGGCTAAACTTGCTAATTGGTTGGAAAATTAAAATGGAAAGTTTTTTAGTGTCTCCCCATGACAGTTTAACTACAGTCTATGAATGAACTTTTTGCGAATTGGGTTACGGTTTAGGGGTTAAGGTTGTTTTTTGTTTATTACGTATTGCTTAAAAAAACGACAAAAAACCTCAAATTACTATACATTTAATGTTGAAAAATATTTTTTTAAACCAAGTTTAATTGATATTATACATTGCAATACTAACACAAACAACTGAGACTAATGTGTCTACCGTTGGATTCAATAATTAATTTCAATGGTTAATTTCAATGTTTAATTAAATGTATATTAATTTTGTTTTTTGTTGTTTTTTTTAAGCAATATGTAATTAAAAACAACCTTAATCCCCAAACCCCTAACCCAATTTGCAAAAAGTTCATTCATAGACTGTAATTAAACTGTCATGGGGGACCACCAAAAAACTTTCCGTTTTAATTTTCTGACCAATTTGCAAGTTTAGCCTGAATCTCTTAGATACTTTTAATGCAAATTAAACAGCAATGAATTAATTTTAGAATTTTTGTTATTCTTTTGACAGACTGACGTGTTGTTATCACTTCGAAGTGAAAGGAGGGAGTTCATACCTTATCTTTTAAACTATTTGAGAGGACAGACTTCACATTTGCTCCAGAAATCAAAATCTGCTAGTCCTTCACCTGTGAAGTGGAAACCTAAAGGGAAACCAGCGGAGAACTCCAACCCTACAGTGAGGACTATCAAAAGAGTACAGTTGTTTCCAGATGAAAAATGCCCGGAAAAATCTTTCACAAGTTTTGCTGAAGAATTTCCAAAACTGCAAGCCGAACCAGTATCGACAAAATATCATAATGCTCCACATGGAATGGTTTTAAACAAATTGAAAAATGATGAGAACTCTTCTAGACGTTTTAAGAGAAGTGCAAAAATTTGTCTCTCTGATTTCCTTTCAATGGAAAATGGTAAAAACTCTTGGAATAACAATAATTCTTCTAATAACATGCAGCCTTTTCCATCTACTAAACTGGTTAATAAGAAACGGGGACGAAAACCTTCGCCCCCTGAAGTAAAATCAATTCAAGAAAAGCCACTACATTTTCTGGATAATCGTCATAATGTGATACCATGTTCAACTGAAGTGCAAAAAACACCAACGTAAGTGAGATTTTCTTTATCACTGACCAACTTACATTTTAATTTTAGATGTGTTAACTATTAACATCCTATTTCTCTGAATGTTTGAGACGAGGCTTGAAGATTAGTATTATCTGCGTTATTCGGACTATTGTCCCCATCTTCATTGTTATTTGTACAACGTTTCGGCCGAGATGCCCTCCGGCCTTCTTCAGGTATTTCTTGTCGGACTCGGGAACCTTCTTTTCGAACTCGGCCGAAACGTACAAATAACAATGAAGATGGGGACAATAGTCCGAATAACGCAGATAATATTAACATCCTGTTGAGAATTTTCTAAGTCCAGAGCCCCCTTCCTATAAGGATTTATTTAAAAAAAAAAAAAATGGCTAAAAATGTCCTTTTCATTTAAAGTTACCTGTTATTTCCCTTAAATTAAAGACTTCTAAATATGTTTAATATTACATTTAAACAAAGGCTATCATTTGGAGTAGATTAGAAAAATAAATGTGACTTCCGGACAGGTAGAATGAGGTGGTATAGGATGTTAAGTTAAAATATTTTCTTTTATATATTCTCAAATTTCAGACTTTTGGTACTAATGCAGAATAGTGCGCAAGAGAGAATATGATTAGATTACGTATAAAAAGCATTAAATTTCACGGAAACACCTGAAACCTTTTGAGACGCTAGGTTTAGGCTAGTTCAATCTTTATTTCCATAATCTAATACTATTTATACGTAAAATGCAATTCTAATGATATCATCTATTGCGCACTATTCTGCATTTGTACCATATTTTCTATTACAGAGATAAGGCCACCATCTCAACTTTGGGTTGGTTCTATTTGTTTTGAGTTGCATTTAGAAGAAAAACTCTGAATTCAAACACGTTAAAGTCCACTTAAGAAATTGACCATGTCATATATCCTACTTGTGTAGAGTGGTTGGTAAATATTCATATTCTGATTACTAATTGATTTAGTGTACCCCCCCCCCCTTTTCAATTACTCTCGTACTGTATTTTACCATATGAATATTTCACTAACATCAATGGAACACAATTTCATATATTGTACACGTTTTAATTTCCTTAACTAATTTTATTTTATTTTAATTTAATTTCATTTTTACTTTATAACTCTTAATTGTGGTAAGCGGTGGTGTACTGGTTAGTCGTAGGAAATGGACTTGTCAACCCGAGTTTAATTCCTAAATGAAGCCACAGTTCACATAGTGCTAATACCCTTAGGAAAGGTATGAATCCAACAATTCTCCCTCCAGCTATGGGTAAATAGTAGGGCAGACTGGGCTCTTTAACCTTGGTTAGGCAACCAGTCTAGGAGAAGAAAAACTCTGAATCCAAACCTCTCAAATCTCTGCTTTGGGTGGTCACTACAAGAATAGGCTCAGGCCTACTGAGTGATCTATTTCAATTAAAAAAAATTAATGTATTTTAACTTTAATTTAATTTTTTTTCTTTTTATATAAGTTATGTAATTATTTTACCTTTAAAAAAAAAAAAAAAAAAAAATTTCTTGAATTTTATTTTGTTATATTATTTATCTTTTACAAATATAAGATTTTCAGACCACCCTGTAATTAAATTAAAAAAAAAAAAATTCCTTGGGTAGTCTTGTATTTTGTTTATTGTAAATTAAAATGAAAAATTTTTTTTTCTTTTATTATAGAGAAATGAGGCCATCAAGAAGAATAAAGCCAACGCCAGTTCAGGCTGGGATGGAACGTAAACAAAACGAAGCTTTTATACAAATGTCTGAAAGTCTTCCTGAAACAAATAGCATTTTTACTAAAAACCAGGAAAACATTAAAAGAAGTGATATATTGGCAAACTTCAAGGAAAAAGAATTACTAAGGTAAGATAAAAATAAAATTTGTTTTTTCTTAATCAAAAGTGAAATAAAAAAATTAAAAAAAATTAAAAAAAAGGTAAAAATTTTTATAATATATACCGTATTTGACTGTATATAGGACATATTTAAAAATTTTTTTTTTTTTTTTTTTTTTTTTTTAAGCCTCCGAATGGAAAAAAGTCAGATTTTGGAGTCTCCCCAAAATAGCTGGAGTGTTTCTCCAACAAAACAGGTTTCTTTTTCTAATAAACCACCCAGCAATGATAATGATTTTATTGAAGTAAGCCTGATATCCGTCACACACAATGAAGAATTAGATATTCTAGCAGACCTGTATTCAAAATGCTTTTGTGGTGAGTTTTTATTATTTTATTTTTAAAAATTTTTTTAAAACATTTTATTTAAAAAAAAAAATTTTTTTTTTTTTTTTGCTGACTCTTTCACACATGCTGAATTGTATTTTTCTATCTGAAAAGGTTTAAGATTCTCTACAATGTTGTATAATTTTTTTTTTTTTTTTTTAATGAAGAATTAATTTTAAAAGGAATTTATATAATTTTTTTTTGTTTTTATTAACCTTTTTAAATTTGTTAATTTGTACATTAATCAGTCTTCATTATTGGTATGAAGATTTTTTAGATTGATCCTTAGCAAGAATTGTAGCCTCTATTTTCAAGACCTTTTTATTTATATATACTAGCAAATATATGCACCCTCCAGGTGCAAGTATTTAAGTTTTAATGTAATAAAATATTGTATTAAATTAGAAAGGCTAATGAAACTAAATAAGAATACAGATAAAAAGATTTGAAACAGAGGGAGTATAATAAAAAATAGAACAACTGAAACTTACTCTTCCATCACTCTCGTCTTTCATTGTTATTTTTTCTAATTTAAGTATTTAGTTAAAAGAGGAAGTAAAGAATGAAATGACAGTTATTTTTTCTTGTTAATGGATTTCATTTAAGATTCATTGAAGAGATTTTTGCTTATATTCATTAAAATAAAACCAAACAGTTAGAAATCAATAATACTAAGCACATATTTATTAAATTCAATTTTTTAATATTAATATGCAAATTAGCCTTCCCATTCACACTGTTAACCGCTACTTTGTTGTATATATAAATATAATTGCATGTTGTCAGTATGTAGACATAGTTAACAGTATTAATAATGTAAAACAATTTTATTAATAATTGAGGTTTAAATAAAAATAAAATCATGGAAAATGTGATGTCAATAACTAAGAGAATTGTGACTTGAGTAGGAATATAGTTTTGGTTACAGACAGAAAAACACTCAATCTCCATTATAATAAGATATATATATATATATATATATATATATATATATATATATATATATGCAAGTTGGAAATGAATCCGAAATGTTGAATGGATAAAATTGATTTAGAGTTTATCAACACATGTTTCAGCCAGCAGTTTGTTCATGTACACATGTATTCTATTTATTATTTTAAATATAAAATAAAATAATGATAGAAAATTATAAAATATTTAAGCATACAAAGAAAAACCGCTTTCTTCAGGGTAAAATGTTTAATATTTGAAGTCAAAATACAGAAAATTTTGAAGTGTTTGAAAAAAGAACAAACTCCTGGTCGAAACACATGTTGGTAAACTCTAATTAAATCAATTTTATCCATTCAACATTTTCTTTCCTTTATTTACTTATCCTTTCGACATATATATATATATATATATATATATATATATATATATTAATGTGTGTGCATGGTGTAATAGTTACCTTTGTAGGAAATGGATATGGCGAAAGGTATGAATCCAACTATTCCCCTTTTAGCTATGGTTGAATAGTAGGACAGACTGGACTGTTTATCCTTGGTTAGGCAACCAGTCTATAAGAAGGAAAACTCTGAATTCAAACCTGTTAAACTTCGATTTCGAAATTGACTTCACATCACATCCTATTTGTGCAGAGGGGTTGGTGTGTGTGTGTGTGTATGTGTTTAGATTGTTTTAATGTTGGTTATTTAATTTTGATTACAATTATTTCATATTTAATTTTAAAACATTTATCTTTTTTATTTTCTAGCTTCTCTCTTTCCCAACTTAACTGTAGAAATATTTTTCTTGGTCCAGTTGTTAGTTGTCAGATGTACCAAAGAAGATATTGATGAAGAAACAGGTAAGGAACAATATTTTGAAAAAAAGGAATTATGAATGTCTGCTGATAAGCCAAATATTTATCCTATTACTGTTACGATTTTTGTGGCCATCCTCAGGGGTTCAAGCAAGAGCACTGTCCCGCTTAGATCCCTTGTGTTAAGCAAAGCGCGATCCTTAGTGAAGGGAAATGTTTGGGTGCTCCTTGGTGTCTCTCAGTGTTGGGTATGATCCTTCGGTTGCTCCTTGGTGTCTCTCAGTGTTGGGTATGATCCTTCGGTTGCTCCTTGGTGTCTCTCAGTGTTGGGTATGATCCTTTGGTTGCTCCTTGGTGTCTCTCAGTGTTGGGTATGATCCTTTGGTTGCTCCTTGGTGTCTCTCAGTGTTGGGTATGATCCTTTGGTTGCTCCTTGGTGTCTCTCAGTGTTGGGTATGATCCTTTGGTTGCTCCTTGGTGTCTCTCTGTGTTGGGTATGATCCTTCGGTTGCTCCTTGGTGTCCCTCAGTGTTGCAGGTCTGTTCATCAATGTTGAATAAAGTGCAAATGAACGGCTGTCAATATCAGCGATTAAATAGTTAACTAACCATGTATTCAGGCTGTTGATTGGCTGGGGTTTAAACTACGTGACCTCGCTTAGACTATAAGTTTAAGTGGTATATTACAGCATAACTTATATACAAAAAATATTTCAACAATTAAACCTTAATGGGATAATAAACTGGGTCATTTAGTCAATTTTTATTTTTATTATTTTTGTTATTGTATTTATTTTTGTTATTTTTATTTATTTATATTTTTTTTTTAGAATATATTTTATTTTAAGTTTATTTCATTATTTTATATTCATATTTTATATTCATATTTTATATTTCATAGAAAGGATTAGTCTATACTGACCACCCTGTCGGCTGGGGTGTTAGAATGCACCTCTGCAGAGGGGTAAGACTCCCCCAATGGGACCACCTGTTGGCTGTGGGTGGCGACCCTTGATGCTTAAGGATAGAACCCAGGTGGATGAGCTGTTCATGACTTGCAATACTCCACTTTGGCCCTATCTTGGGCTAGACGGGCGGTCGGAGAGGCCCCCTCCGATCAATCGGCTGGTCACGTCAAGCCCTAGCACCTATATGATTTTCCCAACCCTATTACCCTTATGGCCAGCCCCAACCCTATTTTATCATATGGGTGCTAGAAGGCAGTGACTGAGGGTCTACATGTCCTGGGAATGACGTTAAACTCTATCTGATGGTGAGGTTCCAGTTTTGGAGGTTTGGGTAATGTGGAGCACCCCTTCATCACCATTGCTCCCTGGTCCACTCTGACCCGGAGTGGTAGTACCTGTTAGGGTCCCATCTATGGGTTAAATAGAAAAATGTATTTATAAAAAAATTGTATTATCCATTAAGAATTGATTTATTTCAAAACTTTATTCAAACCAAACCAAACTAGTCTATACTGAGCTTTTAACCTGGACAAAATATACCACTTAGAAGCAATTCTAAGTGTGTGTGTTGGTAGGGGGGCACAATAAAGATATCCTTTTTTTATATTCTCAACTAGTAAAAAAAAAAAAAAAAAAGTAAATTTGGTGGAGTGGCCTATTGGTGGTATCAGCTGGCAGCTAAGGGAGTCTATCCCCTTTTTGCTAGTGCTAGACCAGAGAGATTCTTTTTGCTGAGGTGGAGTGCCACACCTGCCCTCAGCTCCTCCACTTTACTGCACAGATCAGATTACCCAATCTGTGCTACTCATGCGCTGAGTTGGCTATTCTCAACCAGTGTAAGGGAATTTCTTTTTACTATGTATATTTTTATAAAATATAAAGTGCTTACATAGTATGACTGAATATCTACTATTTTACAGTAGCTATACCTAAACACTTATTGGTACCATTATAGTATGTGGCCTACGAAATCGTGTCTCTCTTATAGTATGTGGCCTACGAAATCGTGTCTCTCTTATAGTATGTGGCCTACGAAATCGTGTCTCTCTTATAGTATGTGGCCTACGAAATCGTGTCTCTCTTATAGTATGTGGCCTACGAAATCGTGTCTCTCTTATAGTATGTGGCCTACGAAATCGTGTCTCTCTATAGTATGTGGCCTACGAAATCGTGTCTCTCTTATAGTATGTGGCCTACGAAATCGTGTCTCTCTATAGTATGTGGCCTACGAAATCGTGTCTCTCTTATAGTATGTGGCCTACGAAATCGTGTCTCTCTTATAGTATGTGGCCTACGAAATCGTGTCTCTCTTTAGTATGTGGCCTATGAAATCGTGTCTCTCTTATAGTATGTGGCCTACTAAATCGTGTCTCTCTATAGTATGTGGCCTACTAAATCATGTCTCTCTTATAGTATGTGGCCTACCATAAAAAGAATATTATAAGGTTATAATAATAATTGCTAACCCTAACCCTATTTCAGAATTTTAGAATTAAATAGATCTCTGATTCATGTAAATTATGGATAAATTCTTTTTTTAATTATTCTTAATTAGTATATACAGCTTATGACTGAATTGCATTTCTTGAAATTGAATATATGTGAAAAATAATTAGTTTCAATAAATTTCCTACTACTTATATCTATAAATATACACTTACTGAGGTAGGACACATTCAAACCGGGTAGGCCACATACTATAACAGAATCAAAAAGGTAGGCCACATACTATAACAGCACCCACTTATCATAATTAAGCACACCTTTTTTTTTTTTCACTTTTTAAAAAATTTATTTATTTTTTTGTCTATATATATTTACAGATTGCATTGGGTATGACTTTTTAAGATCCATTCACAATGTTGTATACTTTAGTTTGAAAGTCCTTGAAAACCTTTTATGGTAAGTTCACTTGTTTTGAATATTTTCTTTTTAAAACCAGTGTAGCAATAGTTCATTTAATAGAAATATTTTGATCCAACTTGTCAGTTTTATTTCTCTGAATTTCTGAGATGAGGCTTGATAATTAGTATTTGGATTATTCAGATTATTGTCCTCATCTTTATTGTTATCTACACTATTTCTCTGAATTTCTGAGATGAGGCTTGATAATTAGTATTTGGATTATTCAGATTATTGTCCTCATCTTTATTGTTATCTACACTATTTCTCTGAATTTCTGAGATGAGGCTTGATAATTAGTATTTGGATTATTCAGATTATTGTCCTCATCTTTATTTCTATCTGGTCCAATTGGACACACATAGCATAGTGGATAAAGGCATTAGGTTAAGACAGTCCTGAGTGACAGTTATCTCTAGGCTGCTGGTTCCATCCTGGTCAGGGGCAGCAGTAACATAGAATAATAGTTAACCCAGCTTAACGCCTGTACTCCAGCTATGGTTAGTGGAATGAGAACAGGATACCCCTGTGGATGGAATAAAGGGTTGGGTTTGAAGTTCCGTGATGGCTCCCGATTACAACAAATAGGTTCCCGAGTCCGAGAAGAAATGCCTGAAGAAAATGTTGTACAGATAACAATAAAGATAACAATAGTCTGAATAATCCAAATTATCAAGCCTCATCTAAAAAATTCAGAGAAATAGTGTAGATAATAGTCCCAATAATCTTATTATAATGGAGATTGTGTGTTTTTCTGTCTGTAACTGAAACTATACTCCTACTCAAGTCACAATTCTCTTAGTTATTGACATCACATTTTCCATGATTTTATTTTTATCTAAACCTCAATTATTAATAAAATTGTCTTACATTATTAATACTGTTAACTATGTCTACATACTGACAACATGCAATTATATTTATATATAGAACAAAATAGCGGTTTACAGTGTGAACTGGAAGGCTAATTTGCATATTGATATTAAAAAATCGAATTTAATAAATATGTGCTTAGTATTATTGATTTCTAACTGTTTGGTTTTATTTTAATGAATATAAGCAAAAATCTCTTCAATGAATCTTAAATGAAATCCATTAACAAGAAAAAATAACTGTCATTTCATTCTTTACTTCCTCTTATAACTAAATACTTAAATTAGAAAAAATAACAATGAAAGACGAGAGTGATGGAAGAGTAAGTTTCAGTTGTTCCATTTTTTATTATACTCCCTCTGTTTCAAATCTTTTATTATACTCCCTCTGTTTCAAATCTTTTTATCTGTATTCTTATTTAGTTTTATTAGTCTTTCTAATTTAATACAATATTTTATTACATTAAAACTTAAATACTTGCACCCGGAGGGTGCATATATTTGCTAGTACAAATAATACTAATTGTCAGTTTTAGACAAAAGTGAAAAAAGCATTAACTTCACCTCTCTCTCTCTTCCTGCCCAGGTTATTACCTTCATTAGGCCCAGCTGTATTGAGACTGCTTAGTGACAACCCAAGAGTTGAATCTTTTTCACCTGTATTAAAAAAACACTTGTGTAAAGTCCGGGAAAATTTAGATTCTTCTCCGCAGGTAAGAAAATGGTTCTTAATTTGGCAATATAACTTGTAGTGTTAAATGGACTTTTTTAAATAGCTTTTCCCTAAGCTAAAATAAGCAAGGTCGTTTTTATTGTATATGTATGTTGCACTAATGTTCAAATAAAAGACTGATGAAGTCCTGCTCAAGGCAGGATGAAATATATCTCCTACATCGACTTGTTTGAGATACTCATTTTGTCCACTTTTTCCCTCTATTCTTTACCACACACACACACACACATACACATACACATATATATATATATATATATATATATATATATATATATATATATAATGAGTAAAGAAAAGAAATGTAGATGGATAAAATGAATTTAATCGATATCACATACACATGTGTTTCGGTCAGTTTATGTGTGTGAAAATATTTCGCACACATAGAAGAATCGACCTTCATCAGAGTTAACATTTATTTTGAAATAAATAAAATGTTCAAAATAAATGTTCACTCTGAAGGTCGATTCTTCTATGTGTGCGAAATATTTTCACACACATAAACTGACCGAAACACATGTGTAAGTGATATCGATTAATGTGATATCGATTAAATTCATTTTATCCATCTACATTTCTTTTCTTTACTCATTTTTTCCTCATATTGTCGGATTCAATTCCTTTTCCATTTTTATATATATATTAGTTCAATGAAGTAACAAATAAAAGTTTTTGCTTTTATTTATTTATTTCGGAACGGTATTACAACCAGCGGTTTCTTGCTGAAAGCATTCATCAGGTAAAACGAAACGGTTCCTTTTGAAAATGACAGAAATGGTGTAAATGGTCAAATGTGTATATATATTTATAAACCCCTCCACACAAGCAGGATGTGACACAAGGTTAATTTTTAAGCAGAGTTTAACAGGTTTTAATTCAGGTTTTTCTCCTAGACCGGTTGCCTAATCAAGGTTAAAGAACCCAGTCTGCACTACTCACCCATAGCTAGAGGGAGAGTATGTGGATGCATAACTTTCCGAAGGGTATTAGCGCTATGTGAAATGCAAACAGCCTCGTCCACGATTTGAACTCATATTGACGAGTTCATTTCCTACAACTCTAACCATTACACCACATGCGTCTACGTTATGGCATTATAACTTTAGTGTTAAATGGACTTTAAAAATTAAAAAAAAAATAGCTTTCCACTAAGCTAAAATAGACAAGGTCGTTTTTATTTTATAGGGTGGTCCTAAAGTCTTATCATCCATAGCTGGTGGTGGTGGGGGGATGAGGTGGTTCATACCTTTCCCAGTAATCTGAACATTAGCTACATAAATGAGTAACCTCCCCTTGTATGTTTCACTTTGAGGAAGCCGTTTTATTTTAGTCAGCCATTTTCATTTCACCGTACATCTACCCTGAAAATATCGTAAAATGTGTTCTTAATAACAATTAAGAACACATTTTACGATATTTTCGTGTTCAAACATGCAGTTGTATTGATTCGAACAAATTCGTATTTTCAGTGTAGATTTACGGTGAAATGAAAATGGCTGACTAAAATAAAACGGCTTCCTCAAAGTGAAACATACAAGGGGAGGTTACTCATTTATGTAGCTAATGTTCAGATTACCCCTTTCCCAAGGTTATTAATCTGAAAGTGACGTGACAAGACTTTCGGACCACGCAGGAATCGAGACTCCTTCATGGTGGTTTTAAAAGTTGCTTGGTTCCCTTTTAGGTGCTGGGCAATAAACCCAGCCCTTACCCCTTTTAGATGAAGGGGTAGGTGCTGCAGTGGGGTGGGGGGCTTCCTTGCAACCAAGTTTTAATGGATCATAGATTAACTTTTTTGAGGTTTTTTTTTTTTTCTACTTAAAGTAATTGAGTTTTTTTTTTTTTTTTTTTTGGAGCCACCTGTTGGCCATGGGTGGTGACCCGTGATGCTTAAGGATGAAATCCCTGTGGCTGAGAAGTCCATGACATACAACACTCCACTTTGACCCTTACTTAGGGTAGATGAGCAGTCGGAGAGGACCTCTCTGATCAATCAGCTGGTCACATCTGATCAATCGGCTGATCACATCAAATCATAGGACATGATTTTCCCGACACTATTGCCCTTATGGAAAGCTCCTAACCCTTTATATAATGTGCTAGAAGGCGATGGGTGAGAGTCTTTTTGTCCTGGGTATGGAGTTAAACTGTATCTAATGGTGAAGTTTCAATTATGTGGTGTGTGGAGTACCCCTTCATCGCCAATACTCCCAGGTACTCTGACCCAGAGTGGTAGTACCTGTTAGGGTCCCATCTATGGGTTAAATTTAAAAAAAAATTTTTGAATATCCCTCATGCATGAATAGAACAAAATGTCTTGATCATAAAATAACCCAACAAAGGTTGACATGCCGTAAAATCCAACAAACCAAACATTCTGTAGGAGGTGCTCATGGTGTAACAGGTTATTGTAGGAAATGGACAAGGCAACACGTAGTGAGGGTCCAGTGGCTTCGGCCCTGGATCTTACAAGCTAACCTCATTGATCCCAGGGGGGTTGGGGGGGCATCTTCCCAGGTAACACCTGCCCTCTCGATTTAAAGGGGCAGGGCTGGGTTTATTGTCCAGTGCCTGAAAAAAGAAAGAAATGGTGTAGATTCACTCCATATTTGGAGTTTCAGGTGCTTCAACCAACCGAAAATTTACTGTAATAAGTGAATGTCATGAGGGCTAAAAAGAAACAAACTTTTGTTTATTTGTCTTGATAAATGCAAATTAAGTCTTGCTTTTTTTGAACAAACCTTTTTTAAAAAAAGATCAATTTTCTTAATTTCTGTTACCTATTCTTTCTATTTAAAACAAGAATTATACTGTTGACTAACTCGTAATAATACTTACTATTTGGATTCTGAGATGAAATCTACTAATAATGGAGATTAGGTCTCTATTTGTCTGTAACTGAAACTGTCACTGCTTACATCACATTACCCAAGTTCCAGATACCATATACTGACTTGAAACCTAAAATTAATAGATTCCTTCATACAAAATGGCAGCAACACTGGAATAACTGTATCCACAATAAACTCTTCCTAATCAAACCAACTTTGGGAGGCTGCAGACCAACTTTAAGTAAGTCTAGAAAGGAACAAGTCATTATGTCCCGATTATGCATTGGTCATACAAAACTAACACACTCTTATATACTCAAACAAGAACAGCAACCACAATGTGAAACATGTCAAACACCCCTGACAGTCAAACACTTATTGATGGAATGCAGATTTTTTGCTCACATCAGAAAACATTATTTTAAAGCAAACAATATGAAGGATCTATTTGAAAATGTTAACATAGAGGATATTTTCTCCTTTTTGAGGGAAATAAAATTATACCATAGAATATAGACATGAAACAAATCAATGCCATACAGTATGATTCCCAATAGTGCTAACACATTGTTAAAACCAATTACTAAAAGTATATATATGAATACACAATATGTATAACACCCCAACTGCTAGGCATGATATAACCCTGGACGGGTTGATATGCCGTTAAAATTAATAAACCAACCAACCAACCAACCAAAATCTTCAATACATAACGAACAACCTTGTTTTATATACACTCAAGAAGAAATTTGTAATCTCACTATTTTTTTCAGCAACAAGAAGTTAACTAAAAAGTTTACAAATGAATACCTACATTTATGTGTAAAACATTCAAAATAATTATTTAATTTTCTATTTCAAATTGATTAATTCCTCCGACACTGAATTTTTAACTCACACCCTCCTTGGACAATATCTTTCAAAAATTAATTTGTTCACTGCCTGGAAGGTGTTTTTTAAAATTTTGCTAGTATTCAGAATTTCTATTTAAAAATTTAAAAAAAAAAAAAAAAAATGTTTTTTTTTTTTTTTTTTACTCAAAACCTACAGAATAGCACATTTAACTCTTAACATTCTGTTGAGAATTTTTTAAAGTCCAGATCCCCATTCCCATAAGGATTTATCAAAAAATGGCTAAAAATGGCCTTTTCATTTAAAGTTACCTGTTATTTCCCTTAAATCAGAGACTTCTAAATATGTTTAATATTACATTTAAACAAAGTCCAAATCCCCATTCCTCTAAGGATTTATCAATAAATGGCTAAAAATGGCCTTTTCATTTAAAGTTACCTGTTATTTCCCTTAAATTAAAGACTTCTAAATATGTTTAATATTACATTTAAACAAAGGCTATCATTTGGGGTAGATTAGGAATATGAATGTGACTTCCAGATGGGTGGAATGAGGCGGTATAGGATGTTAAGAGTTAAAAAGTAAACTCAGAACCTACAAATGGTACATTAAATAACATTTAAATTACTAGTTTATTAAGGTGTTTCAAAACTTTAATTTTTCTTCTTCTTTCCAGCACTCTCCACTTTTGCCTCGATCTTCAATTGGTGGTGTGTCATTCCAAGCAGAAACTGATAACCGAAATAATTTTCCAACACCAAAATCCTTTTCTACATTCAGGGCACAAAGGTAAGTAAACATAAACACATCTTTTTAAAAAAAAAAAACAAAAAAAACCCTACTTTATTTTTTATATTTTAACATTAAGAAATTTTCCCTCTTGTTCCACAATCATCCTTAATAGCAATTTTGAAAATTTATGTAGCACTAGTATGGGACGATTATGTCTCCTTTTTTCCTAAATCGTTTCCTAATTGCAAGGGGCATTCTTTTTCACTAATCACAATTTTATCTTGTCCTGGTGCTAATACTTTTATCAGGTTCATTGTTGTATACCCCTTTTTTTCTCGGGTGTATATAATTGTGGGCAGAGCTCATCTCTGGTGATAGAGAGACAGAGGCTTAGATTAGAGATGGTCTTACTTGGTACATTACTCTGCTTACTGCTTCTTCTTCTTCTATCTGCTCTGGCTGCCATCTTGTCTTGTTTAGTTGACTTTCCTTCTTCTGGGGGTTAATTTTCTTCTTTGCTAATTCTTCTAATTTCTGGGCTGGTCTGGTCATTGTTTTTACATTGAATAAAATAACAAGACTTATGTTTTTGCTTGATCAAGCTTTTATTATTTAGCCCATGATTCCACCAAGGGGATTGTCTAGTTGACTTATCTAGGGGTTGATTTCTTTCTTAGTTCTTCAATCTTCTGGGCTGGACATTTGTTATTTTATTAAATGTAAAAACAACCAGACTTGGTTTTCACTTGATCAAGTTTTATTATTTATCTAGCCCATGATTCCACAGCAGGGATGAGATGACCCAGAGGGAAGACAATTACGTCTTTCTCCTTCCAAAGCTAGTAGTCGAATCTGATCTAAGCTAACACGTGTCTGTCATGGCGTGTGAGATCTCACTCAAGGGTTACCAACAATCCCGGTAATTTTCCATGGGGGACCCCCTGATTCTAAATCTGACAGACCTCAATTTAATTCTAGCCACAGGGTCTGTTCGTAATTCATCGCCTCTCAGGAATTGTAACATAGTCACGGTCAGATTTAGCCTAGCATGAAGTATATTTGGATTTGGACAAAAAAACCTTTATGTAATGTTAAAAGTTTAAAATTGAAAGACAGATTAGCACAATTTGTACAACTCTTCTCATCTCTTGTAGTTTACACATTAGCACCTGGACTTCACTCAACTACTCCTTTTCTTTTAGGGCTATATCTATTTGATAATGACTTCACTGCTTATTTTTCCCCCCTTTCTTCCATCAAAATAAAAACGGAGTGGTCCATTATTTATCTGACAACAGGGCGTGATACACGGAGGTACAATTCTGTTGATAAATAGACGTTGGTCTTGTTAATTTTAGATTGGTGGGGTTATTATAATGGCTGATGATGAAATTGACACTGTAAATATTGTTAATTTTAGATTGGTGGGGTTATTATAATGGCTGATGATGAAATTGACACTGTAAATATTTTTTTTACTGTAAATTATTAGTTTCGTATTTGTAGTTAGTATTTATAAATTCAACCGCAGAGACGTTCTGTTTAATGATTTTTATTAACGTGAATTAATCTTGTTTGCAATTCTTATGCATTTGATTGTAATAGAATATGTTTGTATTGTTGTTATCTCAGAGATCTGCATTATTGTTTATTTTCATGAGAAACGATTTAATCTGTCTTTAATATGATTAGGAAAGTCGTTGTTAATCAGCGTTCATTTTATTCCTGTGAGATCTTTAAGAAGAATGAGCAAGAAGAAATCAAGTGTGCTCTATTTGGATTTTTTTTATTACTGATATCATTGTGAACATTCACTATTGTAATTGAGATAGCAGAAATGTTGGTTTATGAGTTGTTTTATAGTGAGGGGGTAAATGTATGGTAATTTTCACCTTTTCACTACTCCTTTTCTTTTAGGGCTATATCTATTGGATAATGTGTTGGTTGTCTCTTCCTCAAGTGTAAAGCTCATTTCAGGCTAGCATTCATAAATTCTAGCTCCCTAAAATCTGGGTAAAAAGTGCTTTTTTTTTTTTTTTTTTTTTTTTTTTCATAGTCTTCTTGGAATCTGTTCAAGACAGTCAGTATACGGACCATATGACTTTTAGGCACCCCTTTTGCGATCTCGATTCTTGGGGACATTTTTTCCATGTACCACTGTCAAAATCTGGTTAATTGTTAACAAACAATTTTTAGAGTTTTAAAAAAAAGAAAAATCATAAAACTAACCCCTAACCAACAACCGGATTTTGATGGTGTAAATGGAAAAAATGTCCCCAAGAATCAAGATCGCAAAAGGGGTGCCTAAAGGTCATATGGTCCAGTTTACTGTTAGTTTGGACAACAGTAACTGTCTAAGCACAACAGTTGTGCAAAACAGCTGTTACTTATGGAACTCAAGAATAGTCCATTCATGTATTTGGGTGATTCCATTCCTTTAGTCCTGATTGGCTGCTTGGTTTCTTTGATGTTATAAGGCTTCATAAATACTCTGGCATTCTGCAGTAGGATTGCAACAAGGTTAGATCCGTATTGAGTTACAGCACCTTGTTGCCTTGTCTTACCAATTCGATGGTAATTGGAACTTAGTATGATTATTTTACAGAATCTACCCCTCCCCTTGAGGAAACACTTTCAATAAATAACTGACAGATTTATGATGTGCTCTAAAGTAAAAAAAAAACCAGTAAAGTCGTTGGAGTGGCCTAAAGTCAGTATCAGCCAGACCATGAGGGAGTCTATCCCTTTTTCACTAGTGCTAGACCAAGGAGATTGTTTTTGCATCTGAAGTGGAGCGCCACTCCTAATATCAGCTCCTTACTTTACCACACAGATCCTTGTGCTACTCATACGCTGGGTTGGCGAGGGCTGGTATCGAACAAGGAACCTTGAGGTTCCTAAGTGGAGGCTCTACCAACACTGTCCTAAACATGTCAAATATTTTTTTATTTTTTTTTTTTTTATAAGAATGATTGAAGGAAAAATCTAAGTTTTCTTTGAGATGATTTTGCATTTGTACACTGTAAGCAAAATTTACATGTTAACTCTGTCGAGAATTTTCCAAGTTCAGAGTCCCATTCCTATAAGGATTTATCAAAAAATGGCTAAAAATGGCCTTTTCATTTAAAGTTACCTGTTATTTCCCTTAAATCAAAAGACTTCTAAATATGTTTAATATTACATTTAAACAAAGGCGATCGTTTGTAGATTAGAAAAATGAATGTGACTTCCAGATTGGTGGAATGAGGCAGTATAGGACGTTAAGAGTTTTAAAAAAAGACATAGAAAAATGTGAAAGTTGTAAGTTTACAAATTGATTTTAAAATATACTGAAGATCAATATCAGTACTTGCTCATTTTTTATAGATTTATGAAAATGTTATTTTTTAAGAAATATACGGGAATATTTAACTCATTGCCTACTTTAAACCACTCACAGCGACTCTCCCACTAAACCCAAGCAAAGTACAAAAACTGGTTAGTTCATAATAATTGAGCAGAAAGATTCAGATTACAATAATAGAATTTTATTTGAATAGATAGTGAACTTTGAAATAGCACATCATAAATGTAAAAAATACTGGGAAAATTTGGTAGGCAAAGAGTTGATTCCCTTACCCCTACCATATATGCTAGAAGGTTGAGGGATAACCACCAGTATTAATACACATGAAGTTTCTTTTATTTATATTTTTATATATATATATATAATAATATGTGCTGGGGCACAGTCTCAATGTATGTATGGGAACGATGCTCCGGTACAGTATTACAGTCGTTGTGTTGGATGATACCGAATATACTATAATGAGGGATTTCTTCTAATGCTGGCTGTTCCACAGATTATAGTATTATAGGGCCCTGACGGAAAGCTGGTTTTGTCCCTTTTCCAACTCGGCTGATATATGATAACCAAAAGCTGTCAATGGAGTCAAACAAAACAAACAGGAACACCTGATAATTATACACAAAATATATACATTTATTTGTTTTTTTTATACAATGATTAATATTCTTGTATAATGTCAGAAGAGCGAGGTGATTTCTTTGTCAGTTGACTGGCGATCTACAGCTAGTTGTTTTGGATAACTTATTAACTTGGTTTGTTACCGAGTGGCAGGATGTCAGAGTGTAGTATGGACGGTGACAAGGGATCAGACGTGTAGCGAGTCTTCTGGTTGCGGCATGTCTGACTCTGGCGGACGTCCGTTATTTATGGGATCCAGACCTCCCCACCCCTAACATATGTCTGATTGGCCAGCCACTCGATAACATTGCCTAGCTGTCTAAATGGCCTTGTGCCAGCTTAGCTTATATCTTTCCATTTGGGTTTTTCCAACTCCAAGTCAAGGCCAACCATTGTTTTGTTTATGTAAGTTTTTGAAATTGTTGACCAACTTTTAAAAACTGGAATCTTATTTGTTAAATTATCATTTTATTTTGTGAAAATTTAAAATTCCGATGATATATATCAAATTCCATAATTTAAGGGATTTATGCCTACGTGAGGATTCTTTGTTTAGATGAATTTATATTTTTAATATAAACATTTTTATTATAATTATTATTGTTTTTCTTATTTTTACAGTAACTTTTAACAAACTACCCTAATTAATAATTAGGGTAGTTTTAATTAATTAGTAATTAATTAAGAGATCGCCAATCAACCCATACAGTTTTGTCAATTACCTATTAGGTAATTGGCAGACATCATGCACGAATAAATTGGGTAAAACATAATTCAAATAAAACAATATCTCAAGTGGTATTGAGATAGAATTGTACATTTTTTAAAAATTTTTGAAAGTTCTTAAAGTTCAATTAAAATGGTCCATTTTTTTTCACAATTATATTAAAAAGAAAATTCCATAATACTATACAAAAAAAATTACTTCGTTAAGATTTACTAGGATGGTATTCATTCATAATTTCTTATTTACTATTAAAATTCATGATGTGACTGGCCGCAACATTTGTATCAATTTTGATTGACATATTTTCTAAACAATATCTTCAGCTATCAAAATTATTACTGTTTGTGTGGCCAGCTAAAAGAACAACTTTTTTTTTATTTTTTATTTTTATCCATTTTTATGCTTAGTGGTTCAAATCATTCTCAGTAGATTATACATACATTAGTATTTTGGTAATTATTAATACGTATTTGAATGTATAAGTATTTCTATTGAATCATTTGGATTAGCAGCATGTACATTAGTATTATTATTAATATGTATAAGTATTTCTATTGAGTCATTTGGATTAGCAGCATGTACATTAGTATTATTATTAATATGTATAAGTATTTATATTGAATCATTTGGATTAGCAGCATGTACATTAGTATTATTATTAATATGTATAAGTATTTATATTGAATCATTTGATTAGCAGCATGTACATTAGTATTATTATTAATACTAGCAAATATATGCACCCTCCGGGTGCAAGTATTTAAGTTTAATGTAATAAAATATTATATTAAATTAGAAAGGCTAATGAAACTAAATAAGAATACCGATAAAAAGATTTGAAACAGAGGGAGTATAATAAAAAAATAGAACAACTGAAACTTACTCTTCCATCACTCTCGTCTTTCATTGTTATTTTTTCTAATTTAAGTATTTAGTTAAAAGAGGAAGTAAATAATAAAATGACAGTTATTTTTTCTTGTTAATTTAAGATTCATTGAAGAGATTTTTGATTATATTCATTAAAATAAAACCAAACAATTAAAAATCAATAATACTAAGCACATATTTAATAAAATCACATTTTTAATATCAATATGCAAATTAGCCTTCCCGTTCACACTGTAAACCACTATTTTGTTCTATATATAAATATAATTGCATGACGTCAGTATGTAGACATGGTTAACAGTATTAATAATGTAAAACAATTTTATTAATAATTGAGATTTAAATAAAAATGCAATCATGGAAAATGTGATGTCAATAACTAAGGGAATAGTGATATGAGTAGTAATATAGTTTCGGTTACAGACAGAAAAGCACACAATCTCCATTATGATAAGATGTATAAGTATTTATATTGAATCATTTGGATTAGCAGCATGTACATTAGTATTATTATTAATATGTATAAGTATTTCTATTGAATCATTTGGATTAGCAGCATGTACATTAGTATTATTATTAATATGTATAAGTATTTCTATTGAATCATTTGGATTAGCAGCATGTACATTAGTATTATTATTAATATGTATTAGCATGTATTTCTACTGAAATCATTTGGATTAACAGCATGTTTCAATGTTCGGTGAGTGTCTCTATTTGTCATTTTTTTTTCTTTTTCTTTTCAAAATGTAGTGATGACGTGTGTATAAATCTTTTCAACTACTTTTTTTTTAATCGCAACCACTAAAAGTTTTTTTTTTTTTTGTGTAAGTAGTGTCTTTTTTATATTTTATTTTATAAATTTTTTTTTACTGATGACGTGTGTATACTTTCAATTTGGCGTGTGGATTCTCACTGCAGACAAACGGAGGGGACTCTCCGATGTAGCAGGTGTCGGTGGTCTCCCATCAACTGGTCCCATCTCGATTTGTTCTATATGTAGGTGTGGTTCCTGTTGATAGGCTACCTGTTTCCTACTCTCTCCTTCGTCTCTGTACAAAATTGTTGGCTTATCTCTTACCTCTCTCATCTTCCAAAAACAAATGAATATCACCAGCCCCAATATTATCAATATTAATACTAAACTAATTACTATTATAACTATCATCCACATAAGAGAGCTGACTGTTTGATCCTTCTGAGAGGAAGATGATTTGCCAATGGTTTCTACCTTATTTTTAAGATTGTCTAATTTTATTTTCTTTAAAGGTCCTAATAATCTGGGAATCTCCCGCAATGTCATTTTGGGAAATTTCATTATTAGGGGCTCCGAGAGTTCGGTCCAACTATCAATTGAGACATTAACTAAGCGCACGGAAGAGTCTATTAGTTTAAATGATTCTTCCGCCTGGTAATATAGCGGAAGTATTATTTTATCCCCATATGCGGTGCACCCCATGGGAAGCTCGAGAGTGGTCAATAGAGGAAAAATTCTAAGCATGGATGATTTTCCACTGCATACCTGTGTAAACCGTAATTCCGTTTTTGTAGCTACCGCCCACATTCCATTTGATAAACTAACGGCCTTTGGCAGCATGGTATCAGCTAAAATCTCAATCTGGCAGTTTTTTTGTTTTTTTTTCACTCCCTTTTTGCTTTTCTTAAACAATTCTATGATACATCATAATTTCTGGCTACTGGCCACATAAATTGGACTGCTGGACATAAAAGTCCAGAGCATATCCACCCTACAGTTTTCTGCATCCTGTTGGGTCAAAAGCATAAACTCGGTTCGAGCTAAGTTCACGGCTATATTGTTTGACTCTCTTATATTGGGCTACTATTTCTATGCCTTCCTTTGCGTCAGGGTAGGGAATAGGTAAGTTTACTACTTTAAATACTTCAAAAATACTCCCTGTATCTAACAAGGGCACTGATACAAGTATCAATATTTTACTATTTTCAATTAACGTTATACAACCTAGCGAGTTATAGTAATGCCATAACTCAGCCGTAGGGTCTGCAGGCAGTTTCAGGTTACGGGGTAGTTTTTCTCTGATCATCAGTAAGTAGTTCCTAAGATGACTTGGATCGACTATGCTTGGAGACAGGTGACCTAATGAGAGCATGTCAAACCGGATTTTTAAATGTTGCAGAGACATTAGTAAAGATTGTAATTTTTGTCGTACTTGATTAATTAGTGCGGATAATCGGAAGTATTTCCTTGTGCACTCTGTCAACTTAATCATTTTCGTCATCAGTGCCTCCGTAATGTTACCAAGTTCCCACCTCATATCTCTAGAGTTTTTTTAAAAGCCAATTGATATTCTGACGATCCTTATTTAGTTCTACCCTAGTTACGTTTATAATTGATATACCTTTCTCTTCTACTTGGACTAACGTTTCTTGACTCCTTTCAAAATTATTTATTTTATCTCTGATAATTTTTAACTCTCCCTCTGTTACTGTAACAAAGAGTATGTTTAATGCTTTACCTATTAGAGGAATTACTGATCTTTTTTTTTTCTATTTTCAAAAAAACTTAGTTCCTTAAGATATCCCTTCATATCTTTCAAGTCTCCTTTCATTCTATTTATTTTTCGCACAAGGGGACACCACAAATTTAAACAGTCTTCTTTATCTTCTCCTATACAATCTTTCTCTACTTTATTTGCAGCCGCGGCAGTTTCAACTAGATCAGACCCGAGGTTTTCTAACAGTAATTCATACGGTCTCAAATCCATGGTTAACACTATTAGCCATTTCAACCTCGTTACTTTGTTTTTTTTTTTTAAATATTATATTTTTTTGAGCATCTACGGCTGTCAGTAGTAGTAGTAGTAGTAAGTGTAGTAGTCCCAGTCTGGCCATCCTGCAAGAGAATGGAGTCATAGTTACTCAGACGGCCACAAGAAAACATAGTCTACAGTTATAAATATTATCTCACCCAACAACAATCTCCTTAAAACAAACTTTATATCTGTAATTATCTATTTCCCTTTTTGTTCATTTGAACTTCTGAGTCTAAATTTTAGTGGAACGTCACTTTCTGTACCTTGTTTTTCTTCCTCTATCCTACTTAATTCTGCTAATGGAATATTGTCTTCTAATGGAATATGGTCTTAGTAATTTTATTTGAGTGCCACAATGATATAACACTATTTAAGTGTTATGGGTTGATTGGTGATTTAATTAATTAAAACTACCCTAATTATTAATTATGGTAGTTTGTTAAAAGTTACTGTAAAAATAAGAAAAACAATAATAATAAATAATAATGTTTATATTAAAAATATAAATTTATCTAAACAAAGAATTTTCACGTAGAGAAAGAAATTCTTTAAATTATGGAATTTGACATATATCATTGGAATTTTAAATTTTGCCAAAATAAAATAATTTAACAAATAAAATTCCAGTTTTTAAAAGTTGGTCAACAATTTCAAAAACTTAAATAAATGAAACAATGGTTGGCCTTGAGTTGTGGCATTTGGAAAAACCAATGGAAAACTACAACCAAGGCTGACACAAGGCCATTTAGACATGTAGGCAATGTTATCGAGTGGCTGGCCAATCAGAGACATATTTTAGGGGTGGGGAGGTCTGGATCCCATAAATAAGAGACCGCCAGCCGGAGTCAGACGGACCGAAAGAAGAGAAGTGGAGGACGTCTGCCAGAGTCAGACACACCGCAACCAGAAGACTCGCTACACGTCTGATCCCTTGTCACTGTCCATACTGCACTCTGACGTCTTGCCACTCGGTAACAAACCAAGTTAATAAGTTATCCAAAACAACTAGCTATAGATCGCCAGTCAACTGACAAAGAAATCACCTCGCTCTTCTGACATTATACAAGAATATTAATCATTGTATAAAAAAAAAACAATAAATGTATATATTTTGTGTATAATTATCAGAAGGCATTCCTGTTTGTTTTGTTTGACCCCATTGACAGCTTTTGGTTATCATATTTCAGCCGGGTTGGAAAAGGAACAAAACCGGCTCTCCTTTATTATATATATATATATATATATGTGTGTATGTATATGTATGTATATGTATAATGTATATATGTTTTTTCATATTGCCAGATTGTTTTTGTAATATCTGGCGAAAATTGGCTGATGTATTTGCCATATGTCATAGACAAAGTACTTTCCGCCCTATCATGGGCCATCTTCAGGGTATTTTGAAACCATACAACAATGGGCTATTCCATTTTCTATTTATATAGGTTGTGTTTATTCTTGTTATTATTATTATTGTTTTTATCATCATTTTTAATATTATAATTTTAATTTAATTTTATAAAATTATGATAAAAACGATAATAACACTAATAATAACAACAACAACAATAATAACACAACCTATATATATATATATATATATATAATATAGTGTGTGTGTGTATTTGGGCAGCATTCTTTCATTTATACATGTAGAATTAAACAAAAGGCACATCTGTTTAATAATTTTATTTTTGATCTTTTCTAATTGTCTGGCCAACTCTTTAATGTTTGGGTGGATGGCACTTCGAAGTGCCGAAAGTACTCGGGAACTGAACTTTGGTGGACTTATCCACCAATTCCACCCAAACATTAAAAAGTTGGCCAGACAATTAGAAAAGATCAAAAATAAAATTATTAAACAGGAGATGTGCCTTTTGTTTAATTCTATATATATATATATATATATGTGTGTGTATATGTATGTATATTAGTTTATATTTATTTACATTGGAACAAGTTTGCTACCATTGGTTTCTTGCTGTGTATTTTTAATTTTTTAAGCATAGCAATCATCAGGCAATGAAAAATGTTTTTAAGATGATGCAAATGATATAAATATGGTCAAAAGTGTTTGATTAACTATATTTGTGTGTCACTTGTTTGCGTGTGTAATGTTGGATGCACCTGTTCTGTTCATATTTGATGAGATATATATATATATATATATATATATATATATATATATATAATGACACAAGATTTGGCATTAAATAATACACAAAGGTTGATATGCCATTAAACCACCCTTTTTTTTTTTTTATTTATAATTATACATATTGCACTTGAATGAATTGTTACTATTTGTATTTAACTCTTTTGCAGAGATTGTTTCTATGAACTGATACGTGAATGGAAAGACAACCATGAGAAGCCACAGTGGACTTTTCGTAACGCTCTAGAAAGAAAAATCCATCTTTCATTTTCTCCAGATATGGAATTGGCTAATTATTGGCACTTGGCAAAACTTTTTATATCTCAACTTATAACTGTGAGTATCATTAGATTTTGCAAATATTCATAGTGTACTTAGAGCATTCGGCTAGAAACCGCAAGGTTCCTAGTTTGATACCAGCCCTCACCAACTCAGCGTATGAGTAGCACAGGGATCTGTGCGGTAAAGTAAGGAGCTGATGGTAGGTGGGGCGCTCTACCTCCAGACGCAAAAACAATCTCCTTGGTCTATTGCTAGTGAAAAGGGCATAGACTCCCTCGCTATTTGGCTGATACCAACTTTAAGCCACCCTGATGACTTTAATTACTTACCTGAAGTTAGTGTTCATAAACTGTTGTTGGGTTGCCTGAAGTCAGTATCAGCGAGGGAGTCTACCCCTTTTCACTAGCGCTAGACCAAGGAGATTGTTCTTGCATCTGAGGTGGAGCGCCACACCTACCACCAGCTCCTTACTTTACCGCACTAATTCTTGTGCTACTAATACGCTGAGTTGGCAAGAGCTTGTATCGAACCAGGAACCTTGAGGTTCCCAGGTACCATGTTGGTTAACCAGTTATAATGCTTCTGTTTTTGCTTGTGTTTGGCTATAATTTAAAAACAATTTTTTTTTCTTCCTATATTTATTTATACAATAAATATCTTAGTCATTAAAACTATTACCACATTTATTTGCTGAAGCAGCCCCCGCCCCCTTCTTCCCCAGACAAAAAAATACTCTCTTCAGGATAACTATCAAAAAAATTGAATAGGAATTAATGGTTATAATACAGAAAATTAAAATACTTAGAAAAACATTTTTATTTTTATTTTATTTTTTTTTTTTTTAGTTGATTGTAGTATTACTTATTTCAATGAGGTGCAAAATACAATTCTTGAGATATTGTTTTAACTGAATTTTTAAAAATGTTCTTTTAACAGATGTATAAGGAAGATAATTGTGTGGCAGCACATGACGATGATGATGATTCAATATCATTTATATCTCAACTAAAAAAATCTAATCCTGAAAAATATAAAAGGTAATATATAGCTTCCTTTGGCTCATATATATATATATTATATATGTATATATTAATTGTAAGTTTTGTGTAATTAATGATCTAAAAGACTAACTTTATTTGTAAATTCTAATTGAAAAGATTTTACCTCTTTTTTTCAATATCATGTCTTTTTTTTTCAATATCATGTCCTTTTTTTTTTTTTTTTTTTTTCTTTTCAATATCATGTCTTAAATTTACAATTTTACTTTAAAGATTTTCTTAATCCTAGAATATGATCTTCCATGCAAATTTTTATTTTGTACTATTTATGTACTTTCTCATAGAATAAACTGTACATTTACTGAATTTTCACAAAAAAATATATAATTTCCATAAAAATAAGCTTTTATTTTCTTTTTGTATAATTGTCTATACTTACAAAATTTTAAATCTTTTTTAGATTGCAGGAAAGGTTTATAATCCCACTTAGCTCAAATGGACCAAGTCCTCCGCCATCATTCACCGGTTCCCAAGAATTTTTTCATGATTTCATCCTTTCTGCAAACAATCATGTTTTTAATCAACATATCAGTGATATTTTAATGGCCAAAATTTGGGAGGTAAGCACTTCACTTACTTTTTTTTATTTTTATTTTATTTACTTTCAGTACTCATTAATCTCTATTTCTCTGAATTTTTCAGATGAGGCTTGATGATTAGTATTATTTGGACTATTGTACTCATCTTCATTGTTATCTGTATAATGTCCCCCCCCCCCATTTCTGTACAAGTTTGGCTGGTGAAAAAGTCAAGAATATTGGATGTATTTCTTTGGCTTGTCCTCAAAGAGGCACAAGGGAAAGAAGATCTCTCAGAACTGGGACTCCTGATTACGACAAGAAGGTTCCCAAGTCCGACAAGAAATACCTGAAGAAGGCCGTAGGGCACATTGGCTAAAACGTTGTACAGATAACAATGAAGATAAGGACAATAGTCCAAATAATACTAATCATTAATCTCAATTGTTCGTTAACCTCCATGTTTTCCAAACATTTAAATTTATTGTGCATTTTTGTATATAAGAAACATTTCTTTATACTAGAACCCCAAAATGCGAAGCCCTAGCAACTATATGATTTTCCCAACTCTATTGCCCTTATGGCAAGCCCCAACCCCTTTTTATCATATGGGTGCTAGAAGGCGGTGGCTGAGGGTCTACATGTCCTGGGAATGATGTTAAACTCTATCTGATGGTGAGGTTCCAGTTTTGGAGGTTTGGGGAATGTGGAGCACCCCTTCATCACCATTGCTCCCAGGTCCACTCTGACCCGGAGTGGTAGTACCTGTTAGGGTCCCATCTATGGGTTGAATAGAAAAACATGAGTTGATAAACAAAATTGTATTATGCATTAAGAATGAATTTATTTCACAACTTTGTCGGCATTAAATGACCCACTGAGGTTGATATGCCGTAAAACAAACCAAACCAAAAATGCAGAACTGCATTTATATCTATTAAGTTTGTGTGGTTTCTATTTTTTAAACTATTCTGCCCTCATTTGGCTGGGAAGTTCGAACAGCTAGTTTAACTACAGAATATGAGATCAATAAACAATCGAACAAAACAATAAAAAAAGTATACTCACCCCTTAATCTATCACGAGAAACTCCACAACATTCAGGAAAAATATCCTAACTACTCACATATTTATGCAGATGGCTCCAAAGACAGCAATAGAACTGGATGTGGAGTAGCTTTCAACAACAAAACCATGAAAAATTGCCTCCCAAAAGAAACCTCCATATTTACTGCTGAGGCCAGTGCAATAGATATAGCACTTAACATTGTTTCAACTAGCAACTCGAAAAAATTCATTATTCATTCAGACTCCATTTCTGTTCTACAATCTATTAAAAGTAGAAAACTGGATAACTCTCTAATCACTAAACTTTTAAACAAACTTAACTCCATTAGCCATAGCAAGAAAGTGATATTCTACTGGATTCCAAGCCATATAGGAATCCAGGGAAATGATAAAGCAGATTCATTAGCTAAATCTGCACTTGACATGATACCAGACAAAAGTACAAAATACCATACAGTGATCTTAAACCAAAAATCAAGCAAATAATGACAATCAAATGGCAGCAATTATGGGATGAAAATCCCCACAACAAACTCTACAAACTACAGCCCAACTTAAAAGAAAGGGCACCTGATCCTAGTAATACAAGAAGAGAAGAAACCACTATCACCCGGCTACACATTGGCCACACTAGATTAAACCACTCCTTCATTTTAAAAGAACCTCCACCTAAATGTTCCTGTGGAAACCGATACACAATAAAACATATTCTGATTGAATGCACACACCTCTCCCACACTCGAAGAAAGTTCTACAATGTTAACAGCATGGACAAACTATTTGGAAAAATAGATCCCAAGAGGATATTAAACTTTTTGAAAAGAACCGGCCTCCTATCAAAGATGTAAGTTCATAGACCTACAAAAATCACCCACTCACTCTCTTGATGTTAAAATTCTCAACAGAAAACTTGATTACAGCAAATAAACCCCTATACATTTTTGAATACCTAATTACCAATAGAAGTATTCGGCATAAAATAACCCAAGGGGTTGACATGCCGTAAAACCCAACCAACCAAACCAAACCAGAAAACTTGATTACAGCAAATAAACCCCTATACATTTTTGAATACCTAATTACCAATAGAAGTATTCGCATAAATAACCCAAGGGGTTGACATGCCGTAAAACCCAACCAACCAAACCAAACCAAACCAAACCAGAAAACTTGATTACAGCAAATAAACCCCTATACATTTTTGAATACCTAATTACCAATAGAAGTATTCGGCATAAAATAACCCAAGGGGTTGACATGCCATAAAACCCAACCAACCAAAACCAGAAAACTTGATTACAGCAAATAAACCCCTATACATTTTTGAATGCCTAATTACCAATAGAAGTATTCGGCATAAATAACCCAAGGGGTTTACATGCTGTAAAACCCAACCAACCAAACCAAACCAAACCAATAAAAAAAAAAACTGAAGACAATAACCTTGATACTGAAAAAATATAAACTATATCTTGTTTTGTTTATAAATAATTTTCTCGTAAAACTCTATACGTTAGATAACTTTAAATATATATTGAAATAAAACAAACTATATATAAATATATAATACCAGGCATGTAATTATTAAAAAACAATAAGGATCGTCTAAGTTTGCATACTCAAATTTTGAGTGTATTCAATATAATATTCTTTATTCTATGGTGGTTTGCCAAACCAAGTTTGGTATATGTATATATTTGATATATAGTTATAACCAAAACTCCATAAGATTGAAAAAGTAAGAAAAAAAAAGACAAATACTCAATTAAATAATAAATACTGAATTCAAAGTGATAAAAGTTACAAAAGTAATAATAGTTCACAGTTTGTGTATATAGATTAGGCGAAGATGAAGAAGTAGGAATATTCAGTAGTAGAGAAAGAAAAGGGTTACATATAATCTTTTTGATTTGAGTTTGGTATATGTATATATTTGATATATAGTTATAACCAAAACTCCATAAGATTGAAAAAGTAAGAAAAGAAAGACAAATACTCAAATAATAAATAGTGAATTCAAAGTTACAAAAGTAATAATAGTTCAGTTTGTGTATATAGATTAGGAGAAGATGAAGAAGTAGGAATATTCAGTAGTAGAGAAAGAAAAGGGTTACATATAATCTTTTTTTTTTTAGAGGTAGAAAGTGTAGTCCTCAATGTTTGTAGTGAAATGAATTTTAGATAGACAGAAAAGGAGTTGACTTTATTCAAGGATGGTCTGTTTGATAGTAGCAGAAAAATCTTTGTAGCGAGTAGCGTGGAGTTGTGTAGACAGTTGATTGAATCTCTTGGCTTAACTGAAAATAGCCTTATTTATATTCTCCAGATAGGCTCCAAAATTGTTATTTTTTTTTTTTTTTTTAAACCTTCTTGTAAAGATAAATCAGCACTGTGTTCAACAAAGAATGAAATATGTAATGATGAACATGTAATACAAACAAACAATTTTACAATGTGATGAAAAGAGTTCAAAGTTCTCAACAGACTGTTACAAAAAGTAAAAAAAAAAGTATTTGCATTCAGTAGAGATTTGGAGATATGTGCGTTTGCTTCGGTGTTGTAGAAAGAACTTCCTAATTGTTCCAAATGCACGGAAAAGGGTGGAGTGGTGTTTGTGTTCCTTCGTCACGTAGACTACAGATGCGGTGAAGGTGTGTGCATATGGTCTGGTCACGTATCCAACTGATATCATACAGGTCGCACAGAGTTCAAAAGGAAAGAAACTGGTGAGAAAGAAATATGTATGAATGTATACAAGTAAGAGTGTGAAGGTGTGAACGTAAATAAGTATGAATTTAAGTGGAAGGCAGGACCTCTTTTTTTTTTTTTTTTTTTTTTTTTTAACATTGTCTTTAACATTTCTTAAACTTTGTTTCTTTTGTCTTTTTTAATTTTTTTTAAAAAATTTTTTTATTTTTATTTTCAATGTTTTTTAACATTTTTTTTTTTTTTTTTAATGTTTAATTTTATTTTTTGAATTGGTATTTTTTCTCCCCACTTTGAATTGATTTTGATTGGATTATCTTTTTTTATTGCCTGGTACCTGTGGCACTCCTCAAGAGGAAGGAGTGTCAACAGGACCCTGGCCATTGTATGAGATTCTGTTTGACAGAAGCTTAAAAAGGTCATGAGGTGTGTTGATCACAATGTTGGGATGAGTGATTTACTAAGCTGTTGTTAGCCCTGTCAGCAGGCACTTTAGAATACATCGGCTGCACCTCAGCAGAGGGGTAAGACCCCCACCCCCCAACAGGGCTAGCTGTTGGCCATGGGTGGCAATCCATGATGCTTAAGGAAGGAATCCTGATTGCTGAGCAGTCCATGATATGCAACATTCTACTTTGGCACTTACTTAGGCTAGATAGGCAATCAATCAATTGGCTGTTCACATCAAGCCCTAGCACCTATATGATTGTACCAACCATATTTATCATATATGTGCTAGAAGGTGACTGAGGGTCTTCATATCCTAGGAATGACGTTAAACTCTATCTAATGGTGAGGTTCCAATCTGGGGAATGTGTATTACACCATTGCTCCCAGGTCCACTCTGACCTGGAGTGCTAGTAACTGTTAGGGTTCTATCTATGGGGCAAATAGAAAAAAAATGAGTTTAAAAAATGTTTGAAAAAAGATTTGAGCACCCATGGTGAATGAATAAAACAAATGTCTTCATAAAATGACCCAAGATGGGTTGACATGCCATAAAAACCAACCAACCAACCAACCGAGTGTTTTTTTTTTTGACTAGGGAGCATTTTATAAACAAATATGGATGTTTAGCATAAATTCCAGTTTTTAAAGATAAAAATTAGATCAAATTTTAGGATTGGAATAGTTTAAACTTTTTGCCTACTTTAGGCTGCTCACAGCAGCTCTCCCACTGCTGTGATTCTACCGTAAACTGCTGCCATCAACTCTCGCACATGTAAGTTGTTCACACTGAAAAATCACTACATGAACACCCCTGCCATCTTTTTTGTTTGTGAATTAACTCTTAACATCCTGTTGAGAATTTTCTATTTCCACAGACCCATTCCTTTAAGGATTTATTAAAAAATAGCTAAAAATGGAATTTTCATTTAAAGTTACTTGTTATTTCCCTTAAATCTAAGACTTCCAAATGTGTTTAATAGTACATTTAAACTAGGGATACCCATTTTTGTTGGCTGCTAGGTTTTTAAAAACGAATTAAAATTAATTAAATCTATTATCTTAAGGTCAAACTTTGTCTAAAACGATAAGTAGTAACATAATGACCATCATTAAAAAAAGAAAAATATCATTACATATGCAATTTATTTTTAATAAAATTAAAAATTGTCCAAATTTCTAGGAAATCCGGGTAGATTGAGGCTGTATAGGACGTTAAGAGTTAAACCTTAGACTGGTACTTGATCCCTTTTGTAATAGGGAAAATACCAAGAAAACGTACAACCGAGGAAGATATTTGGTAGGCAAATAATATTTTTTTTTTTTTTTTTGCTCCCTCTTTTTATGAATGAATTGCTAATATTTTAATTTAAAAAAAAAAAATGAACTTTTTTCTTTTTTTAAAAATTTTAGCTAGATAAATACCAGTTTATGTCTCTTCAAAGTGTAAATGAAGACAATGGAGATACTTCTAGTGATGTAAGTACTTGTGTATTTTTATATATTTTATTTTATTTTTGTTTTGTTTTAATCACGCATAGATTTTTAGTACATCTTTGATCTGTTGTGTGATCTGCAACATCTTATTATAATGGAGATTGTGTGTTTGTCTGTCTGTAACCGAAACTATATTACTACTCAATTCACAGTTCCCTTAGTTATTTACATCACATTCTCCATGATTTTATTTGTATTTAAACCTCAATGAATAATAAAATTGTTTTACATTATTAAGACTGTTGACCATATTACATACTAATAATACGCAATTGTATTTATATATACAACAAAATAGTGGTTTACAGTGTGAATGGGAAGGCTAATTTGCATATTGATCTTAAAAAATTGATTTTAATAAATATATGCTAAGTATTATTGATTTCTAATTGTTTGGTTTTATCTTATTGAATATGAGCAAAAATCTCTGGGATAAATCTTAAAAGAAATTCATTACGAAGAAGAAATAACTGTAATATTATCCTTTACTTCCTATTTTAAGTAAAGAGTTAAATTAGGAAAATTTACCAATGAAAGACTGGAGTAATGGAAAATGATGGAAGAGTTAGTTTCAAAGCTGTTCTATTTTTCGATAATACCCCCTCTGTTCCAAATCTTTTTATCTGCATTCTTATTTAGTTTTATTAGCCTTTCTAATTTAACATGATTTTATTATATTAAAACTTAAAAACTTGCACCCTACGGAGGGTGCATATATTTGCTAGTAATACTAACAAAAATGAAATTAGATCCGACAAATGTTGAAGAAAATATAAAAGGAAAAAAACAAGTACTTGGGTAATTTTATCTTTTTTTAAATTTTAGATTTTTTTTTTAATCAAATTTTAGTAAATTAGGAATTGCAAGGTTCCTGGTTCGGTACCGGCCCTCGCCAACTTGGCATACGAGTAGCACAGTGTTCTGTTTGGTAAAGTGAGGATCTGACAGTAAGGTTTGGCGCTCCACCTTAGATGCTAAAAAAACCCATAAAAACAATCTCCTTCGTCTAGTGCTAATGACTCCCTCGCTGTGTGGCAACTTTAGGCCACCCTGATGACGATGAAACGACGACTTGGTCTGTGTGAGTGGGTAAAGAAAGCACTGCAACTTAATACTTTTCTATGTGAGTAACAAAAATGGAATTAGATCCGACATGTTGAAGAAAAGATAAAAGGAAAAAACTATATAAATATATTATAGTAAGGGTTGGTAGAGCGTTCGGCTAGAAACCACAAGGTTCCTAGTTCGATTACGGTCCTCGCCAACTCAGCGTATGAGTGGTGCAGGGATCTGTGTGGTAAAGTAAGGAGCTGATGGTAGGTGTGGCGCTCCACCTCAGATGTTCAAAACAATCTCCTTGATCTAGTGCTAGTGAAAAGGGGATAGACTACCTCGCTGATTGGCTGATACCGACATTAGGCCGCCCCGACAACTTTACTTTTACTTTTTACATGCAAACATGCGTGTTTCGACATTATTGTAATGTTAGTCGTTGGGGTGGCCTAAAGTCTGTATTAGCCAGACAGCGAGGGTCTATCACCTTTTCGCTAGCGTTAGACCAAGAAGATTGTTTCGGCATCTGAGGTAGAGCGCCAGACCTACCCTCAGCTCCTCACTTAACCGCACATATCCCTGTGCTACTCATATGCCGAGTGGGCGAGGGCCAGTATCGAACCTGAAATCTTGTGGTTCCTAGTCTGATGCGATACAATCTAAATAAAATTATTTAAAAAAAATTATTTACATATAACTTCACTTTCACTTCTTGTTGTTCAGTTAACTAACAGCAATTTTCAGCTCCAATACCCACCTCCATCCCTCTTGCCTCTTCAATTATATACATATTTTACTTGATCCCTTTTTCTCGTTCAAACATCTGCGAAATCAAATCTGTTCTTTTGTGGCCTTTTTGTGTAAAATCCTAATCTACTTATATATAAAACATAATTTAACTTCACACACAGTTAAATATATAGTGATCACCTGACAAGGTCTCAGAGAGTAAAAATAAATTTCATTGTCGTGGTAACACGAAACATTGTTTAGCAGGAAATATGACTTTTTACCATAACAAAGGGATTTCTCCGGACCCAGTCATTAGACCAGCTTTATTTTTCAGGTTAAAAACTGTCTAATTAAAATTTGCATTGAATTAAATTTTTATTGCATAAATTTCTCTTAATTGACTTCAAATTTTAGAATATTTTTAAAATTCTGGAAACCAAAAAGGTTTTATTTATTTATTTTTTTATTTTTTTTTTGTATGTGTGTACTCTTTAAATAAGACGTAGATGTTAGTAATTTTTTTAGCTCTTCCTAATGTCATTTATATCTACAAATAATTTATTCCACTTTGCAAATATTGATAGTTAATTTCAGAAATTGCCATTATATGTAATATATAATTACTAGCAAAGAATGCCCTCGGTGTAAAGGCAGTGATTATTGATTAATTCAGTCGAATTAACCCTGAAGATTCTTATGGTGAAACTGGAGTAGGTTATTTCCGTACACACTGTAATACTAAATCCACTCTAATAACTTATTGAGCACTTTATATTTGTGATAACACTGACTTATCAGATTAATACTTGTATCAACCAAATATTGGGATTAACTCAATATTTTTTACCGGTAAATCATTATACACACATGCATACACACACATATATATATATATATATATATATATATATATATATATATATATATTATTATCTTTTGCCACGCTATTAAAAATAAATGTAAACAGATCTTTGAAATTTTTTTTTGTTAGACATAAAAAATAGTTTTGCTGTCAAAATTCAAATGTTTTCTTTTTATAAAATACTGAATTCTTGGATAAATTATTGAGATAATACTACTATAGCGGAAATTTTCAGACTATAGGTACAAAAAAAAAAAAAGTGTACATTTGACACGCGTAGATATCTTCCCTTTTAATAGACGCACACAGCAACTCAAAAGTTAAAAGAATATTTTCTTGCCACTTACTTGAAACAAACATTTTTTCTTAATGAACATACATTCATGCTCTCACACACACACACACTACCTTGAGGTTTGTTTCGATGTCGTTTATCGCAAAAGATTTATGCACACACGCGCAACCACACACACAAAACACCTAAAAATGCACAATGCCTTTTTTCGATACACATGCTCACACACTCTCATACTCACATTGTAAAAGAGAATATTTGACGTCATATTTCAAACTGTCCACTTTTTTCAGCGTCCTTTCTTCAGATTTCAAATTTTGAACAGACTGATAAACAAGGACTATCACTTGCTTTTCTCGTTATTCTGTGATAAAATTTTTTTATCACCTTCCTTATACCAACAAATGTCCTGAAGATGATCTAATTAATAGATCGAAACACTGCAGCGTCGGCCAATAAACTTACCACTCAACTTATTTAAACCTGTGTTTTTTCAATTTTCTTAATATACTACAAACTATAGGTATGTAGTACTTTTCAGATTTTTAAATTTTTTAAATTTTATTACTAGCCCACCCTGTCGGCTGGGGCGTTAGAATGCACTGACTGCACCTCTGCAGAGGGGTAAGACTCACCCATTGGGGCCACCTGTTGGCCGTGGGTGGCGACCTATGATGCTTAAGGATAGAACCCAGGTCGTTGAGCAGTCCATGACTTGTAATACTCCACTTTAGCCCTTTCTTGGGCTAGACTGACGGTCAGAGAGGCCCCCTCCGATCAATCGGCTGGTCACGTCAAGCCCTAGCACCTATATGATTGCCCCAACCCTATTGCCCTTATGGCAAGCCTCAACCATATTTTATCATATGGGTGCTAGAAGGCGGTGACTGAGGGCCTACATGTCCTGGGAATGACGTTAAACTCTATCTGATGGTGAGGTTCCAGTTTTGGAGGTTTGGGTAATGTGGAGCACCTCTTCATCACCATTTTTCACTGGTCCACTCTGTCCCGGAGTGGTAGTACCTGTTAGGGTCCCATCTATGGGTTAAATAGAAAAACATGAGTTGATAAACGAAATTGTATTATGCATTAAGAATAAATTTATTTCACAACTTTGTCGTCATTAAATGACCCACCGAGGTTGATATACCATAAAACAAAACCAAATTTATTAGTATCTTTTGTCAAGATTCTAAAACTGTAAAAAATTTTTTTTTTTTTTTTTTTTTTTTTTTTTTCAGATCACAAAAGAATTCAAGTCTTGTTTATTAACACTACGTTTACTTGCCAAATTTCTTGGGTTTTTAACATTTCTTCCATACCAATCTGTTAATGGTCTACCAGAAGAAGTACATCCAGCTTATTTAGAAATAAAAAACAATGTAAGTATAACCAATTTCATTCTCTTAATGATCCTTTTGTTGATCCTTTTTTTTTTTTTTTTTTTTTTTTTTTCTGTCCAGTTGGACACATGGTGCAACGGATATAAGGGTTGTTGAGTTAATACAGTTCTCAGTGACAATCATCTGCTGTTGTTGTTCATGTCATGGAACAAAGAAAGATAACTGGAGTTATCTTTCTTTAAGAGAACTCTCCTCTTTTAAGAAACCCTGTTCGTGTGCCGTGCATTTCCACACAGACTTTTACGTTGGCGAGTGGCGCAATGAGCTGTGTTGAAATAAATATACTGAATATGTTTGTTGGTATTTGTGTTAGCGGTTGTTGTTAACCGTCTCCTTAGGTTTAACAGTTAGGATTGGTTCAATCCTAACTGTTAAATATGCTTTTAACAACAGCCAAAAATAACAGAATACTTAACATAACTTAACACTTATAACCTGGTCATGGTTAACAGAATGAAAACCATCTACCCCAATGGATTGAATAAGGGGTTTGGTTTGACCTTCTGTGAAGATACCAAAGTTCAACATAAAGGCGTCAAAGTTCAACACAAAACACCTGAAGAAGGTCAGAAATCATGTCGGCCAAAACATTGTGTATATAACAAAGCTGAGGACAATAGTCTGAAAAATCTTAATACAAACTTTTTTGGTAATCTGAACATTAGCTACATAAATGAGAGTAATCTCTCTTTGTTTCTTTCACTTTGAGGAAGCTGTTATGTTTTGATCGCTCATTTTCATTCCACTGTAAATCTACACTGAAAATACAAATTTGTTCGAATCAATACAACAGCATGTTTTAACACAAAAATATCATAAAATGTGTTAACAATTAAGAACACATTTTATGATATTTTTGTGTTAAAACATGCACGGTGAAATGAAAATGGCCGACCAAATCATAACAGCTTCCTCAAAGTGAAACAAACAAGGAGAGATTACTTTGATTTATGTAGCTAATATTCAGATTACCACTTTTAAAAAATGATTTTAGTCAATTTATTTAAACACACAAAGCATTTGTATTATATTTATTATTGGGACTATTGTCCAATTGGATACATGGCGTAGTGGATATAGGCATTGGTTAAGACAGTTCTAAGTGACAGTTATCTCTAGGTTGCAGGTTCAATCCTGGTCAAGAGCGACAGTAACATAGAATAATAATTAACACAGCTTAACACTTGTACTCAGTCATGGTTAGTGGAATGAGAACAGTATACCCCCGTGGATTGAATAAAGGATTGGGTTCAGAGTTCCATAAAGGTTCCCAATTATGACAAGAAGGTTCCAGAGTTTGAAGAGAAGGGTCCCTGAGTCGGACAAAAAATACCTGAAGAAGGCTGGAGGACGCATCGGCTGAAATGTTGTACAGATAACAATAAAAACGAAGACAATAGTCTGAATAATCCAAATTATCAAGCCTCATCTAAAAAATTCATAGAAATAGTGTAGATAACAATAAAGATGAGGACAATAGTCTGAATAATCCAAATTATCAAGCCTCATCTAAAAAAAAATTCAGAAATTAAGCATTTATTAATCATGTGTTTTGATAATGTTATGTACTACGAGTAACTTGAAATTGATTATAGAACGAAAGTTAAAAGGGTATACCCACAGAACATTCTTGAAACACTGTGACGTCAGAGCTGAGGTATGTGTCCCACTAAATGACCCCAATCTGGAGCAGAATTTCTTTGACCTGTTATTGTCATATAGGCCGGTCTCTGAGGAAAGGAAGGCAAAGAGATGAACAGAAATACACACCACCTCTTTTTTGGGGGGGGAGGGGGAAGAGATCTCTATCACTAGTTTAGTTTTCACTCCGGAGCCTCCTGGCGAAAACAGGGGGGCTCATCACCTCGTTGAGGATAGGTGATGACAGTCTTCATGCAACCTAAAGAATAACTTTACTACTATGGCCAGTTGGAATCCCGATATCACCCTCATGCGGACAGAAGTAATTAGACCCAGAATAGTCATCCACCCAGCCAAGAACAGAACCACTGAATAAGCGAAGCTTACCAAACGCAAGTCCACGGATGAATCGACAAAATTAAGATAAGTGTCCGATTCGGTCATGAATTCTTATAGAGATTACCACCTCATATTTCCCTTCAATTTACGCGTACATATGCGGGTTCGAATTGTCCCGATAAACATCTCCATGGCGGATGTAGATATAATACATACATGTTTGTGAACTTTCCATCTTTTTCTTTCCTCCCAACTCTCGACTTCCTGAATAAAATGATATCTTAAAAATATATATCATGTCTTATTGTTCCTTGCCAATTTTTGCATGTGCACCTCTCACTTTTCTTTGGTCTCTCTGATGGAACAGTGTGTAAACGTTTGAAAATGATAGGCGAACGTAACAATAAGTATTTCCTTTTTATTGACTTTTTTCTTTATAAATATAAATATTTATTTGTTGAACTATATAAGATAGTTTGAAAATGATAGGCGAACGTAACAATAAGTATTTCCTTTTTATTGACTTTTTTCTTTTTTCTTTATAAATATAAATATTTATTTGTTGAACTATATAAGATAGTTTGAAAATGATAGGCGAACGTAACAATAAGTAATTCCTTTTTATTGATTTTTTCTTTTTTCTTTATAAATATAAATATTTATTTGTTGAACTATATAAGATAGTTTGAAAATGATAGGCGAACGTAACAATAAGTAATTCCTTTTTATTGATTTTTTTCTTTTTTCTTTATAAATATAAATATTTATTTGTTGAACTATATAAGATAGTTTGAAAATGATAGGCGAACGTAACAATAAGTATTTCCTTTTTATTGACTTTTTTCTTTTTTCTTTATAAATATAAATATTTATTTGTTGAACTATATAAGATAGTTTGAAAATGATAGGCGAACGTAACAATAAGTATTTCCTTTTTATTGATTTTTTTCTTTTTTCTTTATAAATATAAATATTTATTTGTTGAACTATATAAGATAGTTTGAAAATGATAGGCGAACGTAACAATAAGTATTCCTTTTTATTGACTTTTTTCTTTTTTCTTTATAAATATAAATATTTATTTGTTGAACTATATAAGATAGTTTGAAAATGATAGGCGAACGTAACAATAAGTAATTCCTTTTATTGATTTTTTTCTTTTTTCTTTATAAATATAAATATTTATTTGTTGAACTATATAAGATAGTTTGAAAATGATAGGCGAACGTAACAATAAGTATTTCCTTTTTATTGACTTTTTTCTTTTTTCTTTATAAATATAAATATTTATTTGTTGAACTATATAAGATAGTTTGAAAATGATAGGCGAACGTAACAATAAGTAATTCCTTTTTATTGACTTTTTTCTTTTTTCTTTTTTTCCCTCAGAGTACTCCTCTTTGTGATATTTTGGTTTATTTAAAACAAGCCTTTGCTAAAGGTCGCCTTTGTTATACCATTCCTTGGGTTGTGGAATTCTTAAGTTGGATGGATTCTATGTCGCCAATGCTTGATTATTACCAGAATGTTTTCCAGAAAATGCTCTGTATTCACAGGTATATATTTTATTTTTTCTAATTTATTTATTTTCCTATATACTTGCTCACTTGATGTAGAGGAATGGTTACCGTCATAGGAAATGGGTTCAAATCCTGGATGAGGCTGTTGGCATTTCATATAGCACTGATAACTTAGGGAAAGGTATGCATCTAACTATTCTTTCTCCAGCTAAGGGTAAACAGTAGGGCAGATTGGGCTCTTCAACCTTGGTTGCCTAACCAAGGTTAGAGCCCAATCTGTCAAACTATTCTCTCCAGCTATCTTTTCATTTTCTTTCGTTTTCATTCTATGGTCCGCTGGAACGGCAAAATCTATCAAATGATAAGTTCTTTTTTTTTTTTTTTTTTTTTTTTAATTAATACTATAAATTCTGGTCTTCTAGTCGGGATTAGGTTATCCGTTTGTATGTCAAAATCCTAGAGAATTTTATGATTCCCAGTCTCTAGGACAGATTCTAGTTTGTACATTCACCATTTTATTGTAGATTCTGGTTATTTAATTTCTCTTTTTCAAAAACTGGACTTCCATCGAAGAATAGATAAAATATAAAATAAGTGTCCGTTACAAGGATAAAAATACGTGTAAAAAAAATAAAGGATAAAGACATTCAAACAAACAAAGAATCAAAACCTAAAAATAACCAGTCTTATCTGACTTGTCCTTATCTACTTGCTTGTTCGTCAGTGAGAGTAACATCGGAGAAGCAAGGTAATACACTGAGTTGGCGGGGGCTGGTATTGAACCCGGAACCTTGTGATTCCTATTTGGGCACTCTACAGACTGAGCTAATTAGTAAATAAGTAAATTTTTTTTCAGTTTTTTATAAACCTGATATGTATTTACTCAATTCCTCCAGCATGGGTAGGATATGGCACAAGGTCAATTTTTAAGCAGAGTACAGCTGGTTTTCCTTTTCCTAGATTGGTTGCTATACAAAGGCTAGAGCCCAGTCTGTTTTACTGCCTACCAATATATGGATGGAGAATAGTTGCGTGAACACCTTTCCTAAGAGCATTAGCGTAAAAGTGGCTTGTCCAGGATTTGAACTTGGGTCACTGTCCATTTCCTTTTAAGGCTGACATGTACCATTAGGGTTGGTCTATTTTTTTTTTTTTTTTTTTTTTTTTTTTTTTCACTTTTTAAAAACTTTTTAAAATATCAAATTTTCCATCTATGCGAAAGTTGTGTGTTAGTATACTGATACTGATACACAAAATTAGATCTTTTACTTGTACCATTGTTTGAGGAAATAGCGCCAAATATCAACACACAAAATATATCATCTTTTCAGACTCGCTCTCAGTCCTACTATCATTAAGAAATAAAAAACTGGAAGACCCTCTCATCATTAAGCTCCTGAATAGATTAGACTCAATGTCTAACTCTAAGGAGATTATTATATGCTGGATACCAAGTCATATAGGAGTGAGGGGGAATAAAAGAGCTGACTCGGCAGCTAAATCGGCTCTAGATTTAATCCCTGACAAGTTCCAGATACCATATACTGACTTGAAACCTAAAATTAATAGATTCCTTCATACAAAATGGCAGCAACACTGGAATAACTGTATCCACAATAAACTCTTCCTAATCAAACCGACTTTGGGAGGCTGCAGACCAACTTTAAGTAAGTCTAGAAAGGAACAAGTCATTATGTCCCGATTATGCATTGGTCATACAAAACTAACACACTCTTATATACTCAAACAAGAACAACAACCACAATGTGAAACATGTCAAACACCCCTGACAGTCAAACACTTATTGATGGAATGCAGATTTTTTGCTCACATCAGAAAACATTATTTTAAAGCAAACAATATGAAGGACCTATTTGAAAATGTTAACATAGAGGATATTTTCTCCTTTTTGAGGGAAATAAAATTATACCATAGAATATAGACATGAAACAAATCAATGCCATACAATATGATTCCCAATAATGCTAACACATTGTTAAAACCAATTACTAAAAGTATATATATGAATACACAATATGTATAACACCCCAACCGCTAGGCATGATATAACCCTGGACGGGTTGATATGCCGTTAAAATTAATAAACCAACCAACCAAATATCATCTACTAAAATACACTAAAAATCCTTGTTTTCTAAAGGCTAAATTTTGTGAAAACTATGTTTTTTAGTGCATTTTGATATAGGATCTTTGCTATTTCCCCAAACAATGGTGCAATTAAAAGATCAAATTTTTGGTATCAGTATTCAGTATACTAATACACAACTTTTGTCTGGTAATTTTCACTTTTAGTTGTCAAAATTCCTAGTTGTAAAAATTTATCCAACTAAAGGTGAAAATTACCTTTTGTCTTACATATTTTGAAACCATTCAATTGTTGCTTTTGTATTTTTCCATTTGTTTACCTAAATTGCATCTAAAGTAAGGCTCTGGTTCTGGGGAGTGGTGTACCTTCATAGCCATTACTCCCAGTTCCACTCTGACCTAGAGCTTATGGTCAAGTCACGTTGAAAGCACCGGTTCCCGCTTGATCACTGAGGTTAAGCAGCAATGAGTCTGTTCAGTATTTAGATGGGTGACCATTTAAGCAATAACAGATAGGTACTGTAAGTAACCACATATCAAAATGACTTGATTCAGCATTAAATGACCCGTATAGGGTTGATATGCTGTAAAACAAAACAGCCAACCACTATGACATGGAGTATTAGTACATGTTAGGTACCCTAACCCTATTGCCCATATGGCAAGCCCCAACCCTTTTTATCATATGGGTGCTAGAAGGCGGTGGCTGAGGGTCTTCATGTCCTGGGAATGACGTTAAACTCTGTGATGGTGAGGTTTCAGTTCTGGAGGTTTGGGGAATCTGGAACATCCCTTCATCACCATTGCTCCCAGGTCCACTCTGACCCGGTGTGGTAGTACCTGTTAGGATCCCATCCATGGGTTAAATAGAAAAATGTGTTTATAAAAAAAGATGAGTTTAAAAATTTTTTTTACCAAACTGTCGCTATGAATCTTTAAAATATTTGCCGACGTTAAATGACCCACGGTGGTTGATATGCCGGAAAACAAAATAAACAAAATGTATAATTAGTATTGCTATGCGTGTGTAGGAACTACCCAAGAATGCTGTGTGCTATTTTTAACAAATCTTAGAAGCAGGTGTGCAACCACCTACCTCCTATCAGACAAACCATGCAAGTAAGATGAACAAGACCTGCTGGAGAAGCAAGGATGACATTCTCCTGTGTACACATACACCTGGACATACCAGTGTAGGCTGACCAGCTAAAAACCGTTTTACATTAATCAGGTCTGCACAGATTCTGGATGTGGTGTAGAAGATCTTCCAGGAATTATATGCGATAGGGATGAGTGGTGAGTCCATTCCATGGGAATCCATGCTGTCAGAACAACCTGATTATGGATGAAAATGTAAGGGAGGAAAAAAAATTAAATCCTTAATTGGTTTGTTGGTTGTAAAAAGTATTTACAAATCAGATTTTAACTCCACTAATTTGAAAGGTGAATAATTTTAGTTTTAATAACTCTGTCCGTTGATGTCTTTTTTTTTTTTTTTTTTTTTTTTTTTCATTCCAGAACTTTTCGGTATTTAGAAGAATCTGTCTATACATCTAATAAAGTTATATTTAATATATATACACACACACAAACACGTGTTTTAAGTGTATATATGTGTATAAATAAATATATGTATGTATATTTATATACGTTTGTCTGAATGTATGGCCATGTATTTATATATGTGTGTGTATATGTATGATTATTATGTGTGTGTATATGTATGATTATATATATGTGTGTGTATATGTTATATATGATATATATATGCGTGTGTATATGTATGATTATATATATGCGTGTGTGTATGTATGATTATATATATGCGTGTGTGTGTATGTATGATTATATATATGGTGTGTGTATGTATGATTATATATATTGTGTGTGTATGTATGATTATATATATGCGTGTGTGTGTATGATTATATATATGCGTTGTGTATGTATGATTATATATATGCGTGTGTATATGTATGATTATATATGCGTGTGTGTGTATATGTATGATTATATATATGTGTGTGTGTGTGTGTGTGTGTGTATATGTATGATTATATGTGTGTGTGTGTGTGTGTATATGTATGATTATGTGTGTGTGTGTGTGTGTGTGTGTGTGTGTGTGTGTGTGTGTGTGTGTGTATGTATGATTATATGTGTGTGTGTGTGTGATATGTATGATTATATGTGTGTGTGTGTGTATATGTATGATTATATGTGTGTGTGTGTGTGTGTATATGTATGATTATATGTGTGTGTGTGTGTGTGTATATGTATGATTATATATGTGTGTGTGTGTGTATATGTATGATTATATATGTGTGTGTGTGTGTATATGTATGATTATGTGTGTGTGTGTGTGTATATGATATATATGTGTGTGTGTGTGTGTGTATATGTATGATTATATATGTGTGTGTGTGTGTGTATATGTATGATTATGTGTGTGTGTGTGTGTATATGTATGATTATGTGTGTGTGTGTGTATATGTATGATTATATGTGTGTGTGTGTGTGTATATGTATGATTATATGTGTGTGTGTGTGTATATGTATGATATGTGTGTGTGTGTGTATATGTATGATTATATGTGTGTGTGTGTGTGTATATGTATGATTATATGTGTGTGTGTGTGTATATGTATGATTATATGTGTGTGTGTATGTGATTATATATGTGTGTGTGTATATGTATGATTATATATATGTGTGTGTGTGTATATGTATGATTATATATATGTGTGTGTATATGTATGATTATGTGTGTGTGTGTATATGTATATATATATGTGTGTGTGTGTGTGTGTGTGTGTGTGTGTGTGTGTATATGTATGATTGTGTGTGTGTGTGTGTATATGTATGATTGTGTGTGTGTGTGTGTGTGTATATGTATGATTGTGTGTGTGTGTGTGTACATGCTTGTGTTGTATACCCACTCATCTGCTGGGTATATAATGGGAAGGAGGGTTCTATTTCGATTGACCATCTTTATTTTGGGTTGATTTCCTTAGTCTCTTCGTCTGGTTAATACGGGCTTCTTTTGTGTCGGCTCTGGTTGTGGTTTGTCTGTGTTCATTCTCTTTGTTTTTAAATAATGAACGCAAGACTTCATTTATTCTTCTCAGGCGTATTTATTACCTGAAAGCCCAAAAGGATTCAACCACCGCAGTGAGAAGATAGCTTACTTGGGAACAGATGACCATTGCGTCTACTCCCATCAACAAACCGCCAAATTCTGACTACTTTGACTTAGTTTCTTTCACACGCTTTTCCTTTAGCCAATGAGAAATCAACGACTATGTCAGTGAAAGGGGAACTGTTGTTAATCACTTCTATAATGGTCATGCTATGGTTCAATGGTAACTTTCTATTTACAATTATTATTTATTCCATACTGGCACTTGCCAACTCAGCGTAAGAGTAGCACAGGGATCTGTGTGGTAAAGTGAGGAGCTGATAGGTGTGGTGCTCTGCCTAAGACGCTAAAAAACAATCTCCTTGGTCTAGTGCTAGTGAAAAGGGGATAGACTCCCTTGCTGCCTGTCTGATACCGACTTCAGGTCACTCCGACAACTTTAATTACACTACAGTACATAATTTGTAGGCTAACCGACAAATTATGTAACACTTGTCTTTTTATTTTAATTTTTTTGTTTTTGAAACATTTTGCTTGTGAGTCTCAAATTTAAATGTTTTTTTTTTTTTTTTTTTTTTTTTTTTTTCACTCCCACAGACAAGCATGGGCAGATTTAAGAACAGGATTTCATGTTAAAACTCAGCTATTTGTTATCGTACACATTGAATGGCTATTTGGGGTAAGTATTTAATCCTCTTGAGAAATTTTAAAGTCACTTAGATATGAAAACCTGTATACTTTTTAGTCTTTATTATAATTATAGAAGACAATAGAGCGTTCGGCTAGAAACCGCAAGATTCCTAGTTCGATACCGGCTCCCACCAATTTGGCATATGACTAGCACAGGGATTTGTGTGGTAAAGTAAAGAGCTGACGGTAGGTGTGACGCTCCACCTCAGATGCAAAAACAATCTCCTTGGCCTAGCGCTAGTGAAAAGGGGATAGACTCACTCGCTGTTTGGCTGATACCAACTTTGGGCCACCCTGATGACTGTACTTTGCTTTTATAGATTTAATAATTAATTTGTTTGAAAATATTTCTACTTAGAACCAGGGATCAGGAAAGTTCCAAAGTTTGTTCTGGAAGTGGGGGGGGGGATCTCGTGAAACGTAAACAAAAATTGGTTGTTTGAAACCATACTGATTTAAATTAGTTTTGACTTATATATATATATGTATATATGTACCCTTTTAGCTGGGCTTAGAATATGTTGACTGCATCCTCTGCAGAGAGGTAGTATGACACCCCAATGTTTGGGAATGTGAAGTACCCACTTCATTGCCATTACTCCCAGGTTCACTTTTACTTGAAGTGGTAGTACATGTAAGGGTCCCATCTATGGATATATAATTATTTTATATTATAATTATTGCTGACCGAGCTAAACTGGCCCTTTTTTATTAAAACTGTAAGTAAGTAAAGTCATCAGGGCGGCCTAATGTATGGATATATAATTAATTATAATTATTGCTGACCGAGCTAAACTGGCCCTTTTTATTAAAACTGTAAGTAAGTAAGTACAGTCATCGGGGCGGCCTAATGTCGGTATCAGCCAATCAGTGAGGGAGTCTTTCCCCTTTTCACTAGTGCTAGACCAAGGAGATTGTTTGGATGTCTGAGGCGGAGTGCCACACCTACCATCAGCTCCTCACTTTACCGCACAGATCCCTGTGCTACTCATACGCTGAGTGGGCGAGGGCTGGTATCGAACTATGAACCTTGTGATTCCTTGTCGAACACTCTACCGACTGAGCTAATCTTCTACAATTATAATTATGTGAAGAGACAGTATGTAATATAGTGAAAAATTTGAAAAAACACAGGTTCAAATAAAATGAGTGATATTTATTCAGCCAATGCTGCAGTGTTTCAATCTGTTTAGTAGATCTTCTTCAGGGCTTTTGTTAATTTGAAGAAAAAATAAATTTATCAAATTTAAGACTGTGGGAGTCTTTTGCTTTGTCAGTCAATCTATTTAAAAAATGTTGAATGAAAAACTAGCGTTCTTTGGATGTTTGAAATTATGATGAACACTAAGACAAATGGTTGTAAAGTGACATAGAACGTTCTCTTACAGTATGTGTGTGTGAGAGCGTGTATGACAATGTAAACAGATAATTGCTTTCGCGCACACACAAACACACACATACTGTAAGAGAACATTCTATGTCACTTTACAACCGTTTGTCTTAGTGTTTGTCATAATTTCAAACATCCAAAGAACGCTAGTTTTTCATTCAACATTTTTTAAATAGATTGACTGACAAAGCAAAAGACTCTCACAGTCTTCTTATTCTCTGTGATAAATTTATTTTTTCTTCAAATTAACAAAAGCCCTGATGAAGATCTACTGAAACAGATTGAAACATTGCAGCGTTGTCGAAATAAACATCACTCGTTTTTATGAACCTGTTTTTTCAAATTTCTCACTATATTACAATTATAATTAAATAGATCTGTTTATAAATTATGTAATAACTGATATTTTATAACTGTATGCAAAAAGAAAAAATTAAACTACACAAAAATATAAATATAATAAATGTACAATGCAGGCCCAGACACTAACTTTTTTCATGACCGTCCCGAACAAAAATTATCAACCGTACCGAATGGGGTTTGGACCGTCCTGAAATCTCAAAATATTTTTGTTTAATTCATTAGCATCATCTATACTTGTCGGTCATCAGTAGCATAATAACATGTAATAAAACATTAAAAAAAGCTGAAGCAGTGATAATTCTGGATATTTGGACAAAAAATCCATTTCCTAGTGTGTTTTGAGCTAAAAAAAAAATACTTTTTAAACTTGTAAATTTTATCGTACTGGGTTGTGAATCGTAAATAAAAGAATTTTGTCCTTGCACAGTGTTTAAGGATTTGGAAGGAAGAGAAAGGAAGGGTTAGTAGTACATAATTCGGTCCTTTTAAACTATTGCCCTCCACCATTATTCATTATATGGCTTTGAGAATAGACCTGCGGTGCCGCAGCCTCATTTTGAGGTCAGCATTCAGGCAATCACTGGACGGACAATATTGGAATGTAGTACTAACTTTTAGGAAAAATTTTTACTGTCCCGGATGACGAATTGATCGTCCCGGATGTAATTTTTATTGTTGACAGGACGGCGTTAATGTCGAGCCCTGGTACAATGTATACAATTCCCTAACTTATTACATAAAATAACCCCGATGCTTTTGAAAGGAAAGAATGTAGTTTTCTATATAATATATTAGTTAAGAGTAAGGAAATGATCCGACAGTATATGTATAGATAAAAGGGTATGAAAAACACACATTGTTGTTAAAATTAATATATTTTTATATCTTTTTCATTTCTGATATTGACAATATTTTGATTTATAAAAAATCATCATCAGAGCATAATGATAATTAGGTTCGGTTTTAGATGTAAATGTTTTTAATGTGTGTGTGTTGTGTGTGTTTGTGTGTTTGTTTGTTTGTTGTTTGTTTGTTTGTTTGTTTGTTTGTTTGTTTGTTTGTTTGTTAAAATGAATATATTTTTTATATCTTTTTCATTGCTGATATTGACGATATTTCGATTTATAAAAAATCATCATCAGAGCATAATGATAATTAGGTCTGTTTTTAGATGTAATTATCATTATGCTCTGATGATGATTTTTTATAAATCGAAATATCAGCAATGAAAAAGATACAAAAATATATTCATTTTAACAACAGTGTATTTTTCATACCCTTTTATCCATAGTATATTAGATGAATGTACAGCTAAAGATTTTTTTTCTATAGTAAATTATGACCACTTTCAGTTTTGGAAAATATTAAATTGTATTCTTCATCTTGGTTAACTAACAATGGTAGGTAATCTGAACATTAGCTACATAAATGAGAGTAACCTCCCTTGTTTCTTTCACTTTGAGGAAGCTGTGTGTTTTGGTCAGCCATTTTCATTTCACCATAAATCTACACTGAAAATACAAATTTGTTCGAATCAATACAACTGCATGTTTTAACACAAAAATATCATAAAATGTGTTCTTAATAACAATTAAGTTCATTTCAAATAATGCGCAAGCTCAATTAAGAACACATTTTATGATATTTTCGTGTTAAAACCTGCAGTTGTATTGATTCAAATAAATTTGTATTTGCAGTGTAGATTTACAGTGAAATTAAAATGGCCGACCAAAAACATAAGGCTTCCTCAAAGTGAAACCTACAAGGGGATGTTACTTTCATTTATGTAGCTAATGTTCAGATTACCCAATGGTATTACTTCAAGAACAAGAATACTAAAAGTACAGCTAAAGAGAAGTTTACAAACTCTCACGTATACATGAAAATTGTTTTTTTTTTTTTTTTTTTTTTTTTTTTTTTTTAATTTTTTAAAAAATTCTGTATAGCCAAGTTGAAAATGAAGCAAATTGATTTTTTTTTTTACTCTTCCAGATTCCTAACATTCCTGATGGAACATTTTTCAACTTAATGAATGTGAAGCCTGATCCACAAGAAGTCCCTACTGAATGTCTTGTGAGTCCTTTTTGTGATTTATAGGGTCATTATTTGCATGTGTGTGTATCTATTATTATACTAAAGCTGGGTGAATCAAAGATTGTTTTCTAAAGACTTTTTTTCTGTTTAGTTTAATGACACAAAAATGATAGTAATATATTCCTTACTTTTACTTGTTTGAAAAAAATTCCATTTTAATTGGTTTTAATTAGTCATAATTTGCAATTAAGTCATGATTCCAAGAATACATTTAAATTTGGTCAAATGTTCCCTTTCTTAGAAATCTTACAAAAATATTTTAATATTTAATTCTCAGGGTGTATTAAAAAAAATCAATTTGCTTTGCAAACTCACTTTTCCCTGATCCCAATTATCTACCCAGAGCTCAATGGATGACCCAACAGGTCACATTTGTCTAGTGTGTATGATTATATATATATCAGTCATCTACACGTGTTTCGAAGTTTACTTCTCATCAGTGTGGCTTGACTTTTTAACAGCTACCTCTAGCCAGGATCGAAACCTGACAGAATTTTCGTCTGCCAAGTTCCTTACCCTTGCAGCCATCAGCGGCTGTCAGTCTGTGGTGAACAATTAATTGTTACATCCCTATGGGTAATGTTTTTACAATCACCAGAGGACTGTAAACACTAGCTTGTAATAGACCTGGCTGGAGAGCCACAATCTACCGGTCTGTCAAAGTATTTGAGTCCAACTGAATTAAACAACAAAAATTGATGCAGGGTATTAGAAATTGGTTATTTCCTATAACTCCAACATAAACAAAGGGGAACCACTCTTGGCTGAATTATTTATTTATTGATCTACTAGGAAAAAAGAAGACAGGGTTTAGGCTTTAGGGTTAGTTTAATGGGAAAATAAATAATCAGCCAAGAGTGATTCCCCTTTGTTTATGTTGGAGTTATAGGAAATAACCGTAAAACCTATTTTCATAGTAAGACCCGGTTATTTTCTATAACTCCAACATAAACAAAGAGGAACCACTCTTGACTGAGAAATTATTTATTAATCTACTAGGGGAAAAAAAGATGGGTTTAGGGTTAGTTTAATGGGAAAATAAATAAATAATTTATCAGTCAAGTGTGGTTCCCCTTTGTTTATGTTGGACTTATAGGAAATAACTGGGTAATTTTCAGCCCAGCAACATTCAAAGTGGAGAAGTTCCAACATGTAGTTTATGTGAAAGAGTATATATCTCCAGGGCTGGCCTGGTGAGTCATCTGAGAAAACACAAGGATACAGTGTCAAATGCTACTGGCACTCAATTACGAAAAAGAAAACAAAAACAAACAAGAAATGGTCTTACTGAGCATAAGTTGACAGCCACTTTTTTAATAAACAGAAAATTTACGATTTACTTTCAATGTTGAATTCGTTTTTTTTTTTTTTTTTCTTTTTTTTTTTTTTTTTTCTGTATTCATTAAAAATTTTTTTCTTTCAGGATAATTTGGACTTGATTGATCATTCCATACTTTATCTGTGCTGCCCATACCTTGGTAAGATTTCTATTCATTTTTTACCAGTGCTTCAAACTTTTTTCATCACCACTGTCCTGAAATCATTTTTTTTTATTATCCATAGTATAATACTTTGCACTGGGGCATGGTCTCAATGTATGTTTGGGAACAATGCTCCGGCTCAGTATTACAGTCGTTGTGTTGGATGATACAATACTATAATGAGGGATTTCTTCTAATGCTGGTTGTTCCACAGATTATAGTATTATAGGGCCCTGACGGAAAGCTGGTTTTGTCCCTTTTCCAACTCGGCTGAAATATGATAATCAAAAGCTGTCAACGGGGTCAAACAAAACAAACAGGAACACCTGATAATTATACACAAAATATATACATTTGTTTTTTTTTTTATATACAATGATTAATATTCTTGTATAAGGTGATTTTCTTTGTTAGTTGACTGGCGATTTACAGCTAATGGATAACTTATTAACTTGGTTTGTTACCGAGTGGCAGGACATGGGAGAGCAGTATGGGCAGCGACAAGGGATCAGACGTGTAGCGAGTCTTCTGGTTGCCGCGTGTCAGACTCTGGCAGACGTCCTCCGCTTTACTCTTTTCTTGGTCTCTTCTTTTCTCTGTCTGACGGTCTGTTATTTATGGGATCCAGACCTCCCCACCCCCGAACATACCTCTCTGATTGGCCAGCCACTCGATAACATTGCCTACGTGTCTAAATGGCCTTGTGTCAGCCTTGGTTGTATCTTTCCATTTGGATTTTTCCAACTCAGAGTCAAGGCCAAGCATTGTTTTACTTATGTAAGTTTTTGAAATTCCTATCATCTAAGTCAAATTCCATAATTTAAGGAATTTCTTTACCTATGTGAGAATTCTTTGTTTAGATAAATTTATATTTATAATATAAACATTATTATTCTTATTACCACAATTATTATTATTATTATTGTTTTTCTTTTCTTACAGTAACTTTTAACAAACTACCATAATTAATAATTAGGGTAGTTTTAATTAATTAGTAAATAATTAACAGATCGCCAATCAACCCATAACACTTTAATAGTGTTACAATAGTATGTTTGTAGCTTAATAAAAACAGCATCAAAACACTTAGAAGTAAAATTTATTTTGATTCATAGTGTTGAAATTTCTTTAAGAACCCATGAAAGATCATTTAAAGTTTGTTTATTAAAAAAACAAAAAAAAAAAAACAATTTTTAACTTGTGAAATAAAGGCAAATTGTCACCCATTGAATAAAATCCAAAACAACATTTTTAATTGATACAAAAAGTACAGAACATAAAATGAAACCATTTATTCTATTTCCTGTTGAAACTTAAGTCCAAACCAAAATATAAAACTATGTGGTCTCAAATCCATAATTAGTTGTTAAACAAAACAAGACCCCCCAAAAACAAAACCTTTTTGGGATTTGGACGAATCAAACTTACTCCAAAATTATGTAAAAATCTGAATACTTTTTCCCCTTCAATAATACATTTTTAAAAAATAAACTTAAAAAAAAAATTGACTGTCATACAGAGTTTACCTAATGGGAGTAGCTTGGTAAACCAATTAATATTTTAGTGTCCCTGGGACTCTGTTTATCTCCAACCATTTTTTTTTTCTATTTCATTTATTTAGTTATCGATTTGAATTATAAAATTATCTATAAGAGGCTCATTTTTCAAAGTGTATTAAAATTTTGGTTAAATCAAACTTAATGGACCTAAATTCCACCATCATATGTCACCCAAAAGAAAAAAAAAATACTAAAAATAAGGGAATTAACTGAATTTAATGACATTTTCAGTGTTGCTATCACCTATTTTTGTTAATCTCTGTCACGACTCAAAGATACAACGTGAAAAAATGTAAAAGTTTTTAAATAAAATAACTGGTGCATTATATCTTTTATTCATTGATATATCATCACTGAAAATTTCATTAAATTCAGTTAATTCCCTGATTTTTGGTATTTTTTTTTTTCTTCTTTCGGCAGGGTGATATACAATGGTGGAATTTATGTCCGTTAAGTTTGATTTAACTAAAATTTGTCTATGGGTTTATGGAAAAATTGACTAAAATCCAATTTGTAATGATATCTCTCATTGGATAAGAATTTTAGGAAAATGATTGGTGAATATTACAGCCTCCTATTCAAGTTATATTCCTACTAATGTACGGTTGCACCACTTGAACTAAATGCTCTTCTTTGCTATGGATGCATTTACCCAACCCCTCCTAATGTTCCAGTTTTTGAGGTCTGGGGAATGTGGAGCACCCCTTCATCACCATTGCTCCCAGGCCCATCTATAGGTTAAATAGAAAATTTCTTTATAAAAAATTGAATTTAAAAAAATTTCTTCCAAACTATCACTATGAATCTTTCAAAACATTGCTGGCATGAAATGACCCACCAAGGTTGATATGCCGTAAAACAAAACGACCTTCACACAAGCAGGATGCAACACAGTTGCTCTTAGGTGGAATTAAACAGGTTTGAATTCAGAGTTTTTCTTCTAGACCGGTTGACCTACCAAGGTTAAATCCGCCCTGTCGGCTGGGGCGTTAGAATGCTCCGACTGCACCTTTTTGGCCGTGGGTGTGATGCTTAAGGATAGAAAAGTGGATGAGCAGTTCATGACTTGCAATACTCCACTTTGGCCCTATCTTGGGTTAGACGGGCAGTCGGAGAGGCCCCCTCCGATCAATCGGCTGGTCACGTCAAGCCCTAGCACCTATATGATTTTCCCAACCCTATTGCCCTTATGGCAAGCCCCAACCCCTTTTTATCATATGGGTGCTAGAAGGCAGTGACTGAGGGTCTACATGTCCTGGGAATGACGTTAAACTCTATCTGATGGTGAGGTTCCAGTTTTGGAGGTTTTGGGAATGTGGAGCACCCCTTCATCACCATTGCTCCCTGGTCCACTCTGACCCAGAGTGGTAGTACCTGTTAGGGTCCCATCTATGGGTTAAATAGAAAAATGTATTTATTAAAAACATTGTATTATCCATTAAGAATTGATTTATTTCAAAACTTTATCGGCATTAAATGACCCACTGAGGTTGATATGCCGTAAAACCACCAAACCAAACCAAACCAAACCAAGGTTATAAAGCTCAATCTTCCCTACTATTTATCCATAACTTTGTGATATGAGTGAATTAAAGTGTATGTTTGGTGTGTGTGTGAAAATGCAGCATATATTAATGAAACAGAAATATGCTGTGGATTTAGTATATTTGTATTATTTGGACTATTGTCCTCATCTTCATTGTTATCTGTACAACGTTTGTACAGATAACAATGAAGATGAGGACAACAGTCTGAATAATACTAATTATCAAGCCTCATCTCAAAAATTCAGAGAAGCAGTGGATTTAATTTAACTTCATCACTTTTCTCGGTTCTCTTTCCATTTTCTGCCTAGGATGTATAGGTTGGTCCGAAAGTCTTGTAATTTAAAAAAATTTTTTTTCAATGTAAACAAAAATAATGAAAGATAAAAATATAGGGTGACAAGACTTTTGGACCACCTTGTACATTATTCTATTTTGCCACCAGCTGATTGTAGAAGTTTGTGTAGACTAATCAGTATTCAACTGTATTGCAAATTGAATCTGCTTCAGTCTACACAAATCAGTACATGGCGCTGCAGACAGGATTTGAAATTGCACAGGAAATACCCATTCAAATTCAATTGTTATATAGCCGTATATACCCTTCTGTCATACTCAGGTATATAATGTAATTATATATGTTGTCTTTGTACCTGAGCTTTGGTAGACCAAATCTCGGGTACAAAGACAACATCAAAAGAAACCTGAAGGACTTTAACATCCCCATAGGCAGTTGGCAAGACACAACCAGAGACCGAATAAATTGGAGGAAAAGGATTCGCGTGGTCTCATCATTGGATACCATGGAAAGCAAGTAAAAAAAAAAAAACAAAACAACCATTCTGCCATACTCGGGTATATATATGAGAAAGAGAGAGACTTTCTTACTTGGTAACATATCTAACTCTGATTTCAACCTGGACCTTACAAGCTAACATCATTGATCCCAGGGGACGCCCCCCCCCCTGGCAACACCTGCCACCTTGATTTAAAGGGACAGGTCTGGGTTTATTGTCCAGTGCCTGAGGCACCCCCTTGAGGGGGGAATGCCAATTGGATCAATACATTTTTTTGCACCCGCCACCCATGAGCTTCAGTTCATGGGTAATCCCACATTAATAGGGCCTTGTGCCTAACCCGTGTACGTGGTAAATATCTACTTGGTACTCTGCTGGTTATTTGCTTCTTCTATCTAACTTGTAGTCCGCTATTTTATCTAGTTGACTTTTATTTAAGGGCTTCTCTTGTGGGTTGACCTTCTTCCTTACTAATTCTCTGCTGGGCTGAGCTGGTCATTGACTTAATTATTTAACAAACTACAAGACTTGGTTTTACTTGATCAAGTTTTATTAGCCCATATTGATTCATTTCGCCCCGGGTCTGAGATAGACAGCAGGAGAGCCGATAATCGTGACCCTCTCCTTTTTAAAAACTTGGTCACATCTGAATAACTAACTAAACTATATCGCGTCTGTCATTGCACCAAAATTGCGCACCTCTAAGGGGTCAAGGGTTCTTAAGTCACTGGTAATTTTCCATGGGGACTCCATGATTCTAAAGTTCAATGCACTTAATTTAAATATTTCTAGCTACAGGTACGTTCACAATTTATGATTTCTCATGAACTGTAACACAATGTCTTAAGCATTCGGCTATCCCAGCTAATTTTGCTGTCCTTTTTGTCTATTTATTTGAAATATTTTTTATCTTTTTTACTAACAGGTTCAATAAAATCTTTGCTGCTTGAATTTGCTTCTGGGTCAAGTACCAAAGCAAATACACTTCGAAAAATCACACCTGTAGCAGCTGATGATTCACCAGAATTGTCAACAAAGAGGCAATTACAGGTAAATAAACCTTTTGATAATTAACTTTAGGAATCTAACACCATATGCCAGTTTTATAAATAGAGAAGTTTGGGTTTTGTTTAATGGTATATTGACCCAGTGGGTTATAAATATTGATATGTTTGGGTCTTGTTTCATGGTATATCGACCCAGTGGGTTATAAATATTGAGATGTTTGGGTTTTGTTTAATGGTATATTGACCCAGTGGGTTATAAATATTGAGATGTTTGGGTTTTGTTTAATGGTATATTGACCCAGTGGGTTATAAATATTGAGATGTTTGGGTTTTGTTTAATGTATATCAACTCTTTGGGTTATAAATATTGAGATGTTTGGGTTTTGTTTAATGGTATATTGACCCAGTGGGTTATAAATATTGAGATGTTTGGGTTTTGTTTAATGGTATATTGACCAGTGGGTTATAAATTTGAGATGTTTGGGTTTTGTTTAATGGTATATCAACTCTTTGGGTTATAAATATTGAGATGTTTGGGTTTTGTTTAATGGTATATCGACCCAGTGGGTTATAAATATACCAAAACTATTAGTGTGAGATAAAAGTTGGTACTTAAGTTTCCTTTACAGGTGTATTTTTGTAGATATTTTCGTGAATGTATTTTATATCTGATTCATAATTTTCGTTATATTTTTATTTCTATCAAGAAGGATAGAATATCATCCATGTTAGTGTTATGTTTTTACATAGATAAAAAAACGGAACACTGAAAGAAAATGAAAGACCAGGTTGTTGGAAATTAACAAGGTTTTATTTAACACGGTAGAGAATGCTTCTACCCTAAAAGTGACTTAACTAGCTCACATGTGTTGGAAGACTGAATGATAATGCAAGACCAGGTTGTTATAAAATTAACAAAGTTTTATTTAACACAGGGTAGAGAATGCTTCTACCCTAAAAGTGACTTAACTAGCTCACATGTGTTGGAAGACTGAATGATAATGCAAGACCAGGTTGTTTGAAAATTAACAAGGTTTTATTTAACACAGGGTAGAGAATGCTTCTACCCTAAAAGTGACTTAACTAGTTCACATGTGTTGGAAGATTGAATGATAATGCAAAGACCAGGTTGTTATAAAATTAACAAGGTTTTATTTAACACTGGGTAGAGAATGCTTCTACCCTAAAAGTGACCTACCTAGCTCACATGTGTTGGAAGACTAAATGATAATGCAAGACCAGGTTGTTTGAAAATTAACAATGTTTTATTTAACACAGGGTAGAGAATGCTTCTACCCTAAAAGTGACTTAACTAGCTCACATGTGTTGGAAGACTGAATGATAATGCAAGACCAGGTTGTTTGAAAATTAACAAGGTTTTATTTAACACAGGGTAGAGAATGCTTCTACCCTAAAAGTGACTTAACTAGTTCACATGTGTTGGAAGACTGAATGATAATGCAAGATCAGGTTGTTGGAAATTAACAAGATTTTATTTAACACTGGGTAGAGAATGCTTCTACCCTAAAAGTAACTTGATTAGCTCAGCCATGTTGTGCGTGCGTCCACTTCGCATGAACCCCAAATCCAAAAGTTTCATGGCGGAAACTCCACTTCTGGGTACCCATCAGTCCCCTACTGAGCAAGGGGAGTAACTAGATTTTGTTAGGTCTGAACCTAACAGTATTCTTGAAGAGATCCCTCATTATTTGAAAAAAGTAAACCAGTTTATCAAAATGGATTTGCCTACTTATCATTGAGCTGATGGTAGGTGTGGCCCTCCACCTCAGATGCAGAAACAATCTCCTTGGTCTAATGCTATACTCCCTCACTGACTGGCTGATACTGACTTTAGGCCACCCCAACGACTTTACTCACTATGCTGGTAGATGGACTGACTAGCATTGGACTCTATTTTTGACTCCCATCTTCTTCGAAGATACTAGTTTTTACAGCACTTAATTTTCATGCAAATAATTTTGGTAGATAAAAAAAAGAAAAAACCTGTAAGTATATTTTTGGCTCACATATCTCCTACTTAGTTAATTTGTCATGTAGGGGCTAATAGTGTCACTAAGTTAATTTGTCATGTAGGGCTAATAGTGTCACTAAGTTAATTTGTCGTGTAGGGCTAATAGTGTCACTAAGTTAAATTGTCGTGTAGGGCTAATAGTGTCACTAAGTTAAATTGTCTAAATAGTGTCACTAAGTTAAATTGTCGTGTAGGGCTAATAGTGTCACTAAGTTAAATTGTCGTGTAGGGCTAATAGTGTCACTTATACTATCATGATTTGAATTTGCATCTGTCCACTTCCTTACAACTCTAACCATTACAAAGCTCTACAAGCTCCACAAAATTTTGGGTTCTTAGAATTTTTATCTATATACAAATATAAATTTATTAACTTTTTAAATCCTTGGCAATGCCAGGTAGCTCTGAGAGTATACAATAAAAAAAGTAATCAGTGTGGCCTAAAGTTGGTATCAGCCAGACAGCGAGTGAGTCTATCCCCTTTTCACTAGTGCTAGACCAAGGAGATTGTTTTTTTTGGCATCTGAAGTGGACTACCATCAGCTCCTTACTTTACTGCACAGATCCCTGTGTTAGTCAAACGCTGAGTTGGCAAGGGCCGGTATTGAACCTGGAACCTTGTGGCTTCTAGTCGAACACTCTACTGACTGAGCTAAACTGGTTCATGGAGTATACAATAAATAGGATTAATTGCAGTGATTTCTTGGAATTTATTTAAGATTTTTTCTTTTTTTTCAGCTTCAGTTGGAAGATAATTTTTTCCATAACCATCCAGCATCATTAAAACGAACTGCTGAATTTGTGGCTGAAAGAACTGCATCAAACTTCATCAAACAGTTCCGGAACATTACTTTACCAAAGTTATTACAAGATGGCTGTGATAAGATGTCGACCTTCTCAATAAAAAATGCTCTTCAAACAAATCTCAAGGTGAGAAAAATTTTTTTTTAAATTTTTAAATTTTTTATGTACATTTTCTACATTGTTTCATATATATTTCTTATATCTATTTCTTTGGTAGTACATGTTATTGTCTATAAAATATCTCTTGGAGACATTAGATTGAGCTTATCCATAGTGTTGTGGGTCACCCACTTTATATAATTATAATGACCCACTTCTGGCTAAAGTGGTGGTGTGTGTGTGTGTGTGTGTGTATGTGTGTCCCCAGGGTGTAGCTGCTAACATACTGGACTTGTGAATTTGAAATCCAGTTGTGTTATGCTCACTTTCAAACTAATACTTTTGGGAAAGGTATGGAATCTCTTCATCTTCTCCACAGCTATGGGTTAAATAGTACCACCACTATATTTTTTTTATATAAGAATGGCTTTGGCATTAACTAACCCCCTGAAGGGTTGATAAGCCATTAAACAAAGAAACCAAACTACCTCTGGTTATAAAGCTCTTTTTAAAAAAAAAACTCTTAACTACAAGAGAAAAAAAAATGAATATTAGATTCCTTAACCTCTAGGCATAAAATCCTGTTTCAACTGCTGTACTCATTTACCTTCTTCAGGTGCGTTTTGTCATACTCGTTAACCTTCTGGCGATTCTGAACTTAACCCTTTATTAGAATCATAGGGGTAGACTGTTCTCATCCCATCTCGTATGATAAATGCACCTGAAGAATGCTGAAAGTACAGCGTTTGAAATGTGATGAATATAGCAGTCTACAATGTGAATATCTATTTCTATTGATGATGGAGATTTGGTCCCTATTTGTCTGTAACCAAAACTATGTCACTGCTTATTTCACAATTACTAAAATCGTTAATACATAGAATAAAGTACAATTAATATTAATAAAATAGATAAAAGCTCTTATCATACAATGTTTGAATCCTTTCCATTGTAATAAACTATATATTATTTAAATGAACTATATGAAATTAATTAAAAAATTGTATTACTTTGAATGGAAAAAAATTTTGCAAAATTTATCAATTTAAAAATTATTACTCTGGCCCCCCTTTTTTTTTTTTTTTTTTTTTTTTTTCAGTAACAAGAAGTTAACTAAAAGTTTACGAATAAATAAATAAATACTTATGATTTGTGGTAAAATTTGTGTAGAATATTCAAAATAATTATTTATTAATTGATAGATGCATGCAACATTTTATTTGAGGTGGACAGAACGAAGTTTCCTTCTTTTTTTTTTTTTTTTTCTTTTTTTTCTTTTTTTTCTTTTTCTTTTTTTTTTTTTTTTTATTCCTTTTAATAAATTTCATGATTTTTACTTATGATAAAAACCCCTGATATTGAATTTTTAACTCTACCCCACTCGGGCAATATCTTTCTTAAATAGGGTAGACTGAGCTCTTTAACCTTGGTATGGCAATCGGTATAGAAGGAAAACTCTGAATTCAAACCTGTTGAACTTTACTTAAAAAATATCCTTGTGTCTAATTATTGCATCACTGAATAGTAGTGTAGGTTGATTTTTTTCCCTTTTTTAAAATATCAAATTGTCCATCTGATACCAAAAATTAGATCTTTTACTTGCACCATTGTTTGGGGAAATAGCATCAAAGATCATCTACTAAAATGCACTCAAAATCCTTGTTTTCACAAATTTTAGCCTTTAGAAAACGAGGATTTTTAGTGCATTTTAGTAGATGATCTTTGATGCTATTTCCCCAAACAATGGTGCAAATAAAAGATCTAATTTTTGGTATCAGATGGACAATTTGATATTTATGTGGTATGAATCAAATTATTCTTCCTTGCTATGGGTAAATAGTAGGCTCTTTAACCTTGGTATGGCAACCGGTCTAGAAGGAAAACTCTGAATTCAAACCTGTTGAACTTTACTTAAAAATTGACACTGTGTCATATCCTACTCATGTGGAGAGGTTAGGTAGATGGATAAAAGCATGAAGAATGTCACATAAATAACTAAGGGAATTGTGACATTGATAAGAATTTCATGCACAAAATCTCCATAAGATATTGTCTTGGGTATGATGTTAAACTGTATCTGGTGAGGTTCCAATTTTGGAGCTATGGGGAGCCATTGCATTTGTTCCCGGGTCCACTCTGACCCGGAGTGGTAGCACTTGTTAGAGTTTCCATCTATGGGTTAAATATATAAAAAAGATTTTTTAATTTGAATACCCAACAATGAAAAAGTCTTTGGCATAAAATAACCTAAGGTTTGACCTGCCATAAAATCCACCCAACTTAATCCTATATAAGATATTTGATTCAACCAATTCAAGTTTCCCTATTCATTTCCTTCAAGTATTTATGAAAGGCATTGTTTTTTTTACAAGACCATTTCAAGGATTTGCTTAAAGTTTTATGGGTAATCTTCTCGGAAAAAGAACAAAGGGACTTAACTCTCGTTGCTTTGAGAGTTAAGTCTCTTTGTTATTTTTCTGAGAAGAAGTTTGTAAACAATGGCAGCCATCTTTGATTCAACATAATTTTCACGGAGAAAGCACAACACTTTTCAAATCAATTTTAATGCATGTTTTTAACTCCAAAATATCATAAAATGTCTTTTTAATAACAATTAAGTTCATTTCAAATAATGCGAAAGTACAATTTTATGGTAGGAATTTAGTCACTTAAAGTTCAAGATTACCCATAAAATTTTAAGCATATCCGTCAAATGGTCTTTTATAAGTACATGAAGGAAATGAATAGGGAAACTTGAATCTGTTCAAATAAATATCTTATATAGGTTTGGGTTGGGTGGAATTTAGTCACTTAAAGTTCCTTTTTTTTTTTTTTTTTTTTTTGTCTGAAGTAATTTGTTTTTTTTTTTTTTTTTTTTTTTTTTTTTTTTTTTTTTGTCTGAAGTAATTTGTTTTTTTTTTTTTTTGTTTTTTGTAGGAATTACAATTGAATGCTATTGAAATTTATGCCAAAGAATTCATGTCTGATGTTCAGAAATTTTTATCAAATGAGCTGAAAAGGTGAGTTTGTCAATACAAAAGAAAATGTTGCTACTTAGCATTGATAAATGTATTACTTGAATAGTTTAATTTTGTCAAAATTTTTGAGATGAGGCTTGATGTGTATAATTTTTTTTTTTCTTCAGACTTGTCCTCATCAATATTGTGGTATGAAAAATCATGTTTCAGCCTCTGTATCCTCTGGTCTTCCTTCCGAGCATAGCCATTATTCAAAATGATTTCCCAGATTGGATCAGCGCTATGCTCATACACAAACACCTGGGGAAGGTCGGAGGATACAGCTACTAAAATGGGATTTTACATACCACAATGGCATTTAGTCCTTCATTTCCTTTGCAAGAGTCCTTAGCTCTCTAAGTCACTTGCCAGATCTTAGGGCACTCAGTCCTGTGTTTTGGTGATTTCAAAGAATTGATGATAATTTGCTTTATTCTGTTACTGTAGTAGTTTGGTACATCCTACAACAGCATTTGGTCCTTCTTCATTTTGCATTTGCATTTTGGACTGCGTCCAGCTTCCCAAACTAGTTCATGCAGTGTTGACCTGTTTGTGCGTGGTAGTTGTCTGACCCTATTACAACAAATTCAAGGAATTTTTGTGCAGGTGTTTCAGTTTGATTTAAAAAAAAAAAAAAAAAAAAATTTTTTTAAATTTATACCTGGTAGAAGGGGTGGGGGGTTAGTCTCGTGGATTCATTATTGCAGAATCGTGAGTTGGATCCAGGCAGGATTCCCCATTAAAATCTCCACATAAAAAAGATGTTGCGTTGATCTGGCCTAGTGGAGTGTCAGAAAAAAAAAAAAAAGAAAGTGCTCAGACACTCTGAAAAGAAAAAAAAGCAGGGTCTCCAATTCTTCATGAATATAAATAGGATGAATTGAATTATCGATGTTTAAACATTTTGGTTTCATTAAACCTTCATCAGGATGTATCTTGGGGTGAAGAAAATGATGGATGTTTTTATAGATGACAGGAGATGAAAATCTTTTTAGTTGTGTAACTGTATTTAATCAGCGTTATATTTTTGAAAGGCAAGTTGCGATCCATGCACGCGAAGAAGTCATGACGTGTGACGCAACTCAAAGAAATGCAAAAGACGAGAAAAAGTATTAATGGACTGATTTTTTTATGAGAACAAAGGGAACAAAATGGGAATGATAACTAAATAAATGATTAAATGATAAGATAAGAGTTATCATCCATGCAAATTCCAGGAACAAACAATGTGTCTTGTGCTATCTGTGGCAAGGTCTGTAAGTTGGCTTCTGGTCTTAAGAGACATATGGTGGTGCATAAGCATCCAATTTTATCATCTGAATCATCTTATTCAACGGGAAGGAAGTCCTTTCAATATCATATTTGCATCAAATTTTGTGGATCTGCAGCAGGTTTGAGGAGTCATTTGAGGGCTCATGCAAGGAAGGGTTCTGGTGGTGGAGTTATAGGATTGTGAGGGACGGCAATGATCTGTAAAGATCATGCTATTGCTATATATATATATATATATATATATATATATATATATATATATACTATAGTGTGGGATTGTCACTGTTTCAGCTTTTACTGGAACGGTGTACCAAAGGCAGTATTATTGGTAGAGTGCTCAATATGAAATAGAGCTGTTATATAATATAATAAAATAAATATATAAATGTTTTACATATCTATTTATTTGGTGACAAAGGAACATTCACAACCATTTTGGTTTCATGCGTCAACAATCATCAGGTGAACTTGTAACAAAATTGTAAACATGTTTTGTAACATGTTCACCTGACGATTGTTGACACATGAAACCAAAATGGTCGTGAATGTTCCTTTGTCACCAAATAAATAGATATGTAAAACCTTTATTTATTTTATTATATATATATATACATTTTGCCATTAATTGTTTTTTCATAGTTTCCTCTGAACATACATACACACAACTGCCCTTTTATATATGTATAGAATAGATATAGATAGATGTCTGTAATTTAATGTTTTCGTTATGACAATTTCATCAGATGGCATTGCTCATAACATGTCAAGAAAAAACATGCCAAGTCTTGTAGGAATAACGAGAAATAATAAAGCAGGTTTGGCTGCAAAATGTTGACCCAAACTTTAGGGACGCCCCCTCCAATCAATCGGCTGGCCGCGTCAAACCCTAGCACCTATATATATTTACCAACCCCTCCGCACGAGCAGGATATGACACAATGTCAATTTCTTAAGCGGAGTTCAACAGGTTTGAATTCAGAGTTTTCCTTCTAGACCCGTTGCCTAACCAAGGTTAAAGAGCCCAGTCTGCCCTACTATTTATCCATAGCTGGAGGGAGAGTAGGATTCATACCTTTCCCAAGGGTATTAGCGCTAAGTGAAATGCAATTGCCACATCCAGGATTTGAACTCGGGGCGACGAGTCCATTTCCCATGACTTTAACCATTACACCACGCGCTTCCAACCCTAGCACCTATATGACTACCTTTATGGCAAGCCCCAACCCTTTTTATCATATGAAAAATAATAAAGCAGGTTTGGCTGCAAAATGTTGACCCAAACTTTAGGGACGCCCCCTCCAATCAATCGGCTGGCCGCGTCAAACCCTAGCACCTATATATATTTACCAACCCCTCCGCACGAGCAGGATATGACACAATGTCAATTTCTTAAGCGGAGTTCAACAGGTTTGAATTCAGAGTTTTCCTTCTAGACCCGTTGCCTAACCAAGGTTAAAGAGCCCAGTCTGCCCTACTATTTATCCATAGCTGGAGGGAGAGTAGGATTCATACCTTTCCCAAGGGTATTAGCGCTAAGTGAAATGCAATTGCCACATCCAGGATTTGAACTCGGGGCGACGAGTCCATTTCCCATGACTTTAACCATTACACCACGCGCTTCCAACCCTAGCACCTATATGACTGCCTTTATGGCAAGCCCCAACCCTTTTTATCATATGGGTGCTAGAAGGTGGTGACTGAGGGTCTACATGTCCAGGGAATGACGTTAAACTCTATCTGATGGTGAGGTTCCAGTTTAAGGGGTTTGGGTAATGTGGAGCACCCCTTCATCACCATTGCTCCCTGGTCCACTCTGACCCGGAGTGGTAGTACCTGTTATGGTCCCATCTATGGGTTAAATAGAAAAACATGAGTTGATAAACAAAATTGTATTATCCATTAAGAATTGATTTATTTCAAAACTTTATCGGCAGGTTGATATGCCGTAAAACCAAAACCAAACCAAACTTTAGGATGCCATATACAGACCTGGGGAACCAAATAAGGATATTTATCAAACAAAAATGGCAACAACTTTGGAATAGTAGCACACCGAACAAATTAACAATTAAGCCAACACTAGGAGAATGGATACTGGAATATAGAAAATCCCGAGGGGAGGAGGTGTGTATTGGCACAGCTGTGCATTGGCCCACATTCTTTTATACTTGAACAAGAGGAACAACCACAATGTGTAACATGGCAAACACTGTGCACTGTTAAAACTTTCCTCATAGAATGTGAAGTTTATGCTCCTACCAGACAAAAGATTTTTCAACGCAAATAACATGAAAGATTTGTTTGAAATTGTTAACATAGATATCATATTGTCTTTCTTGCGAGAAATAAAAATATATCAAATTATGAATCTGATGTGAAATACGTCCACAATACCACTTACGGGAATGCATCTGTAAAGTAAAATAAATTACTATATTCTTGCACTCTTTTTTTTTTTTTTTTTTACTGCAAGATAATCCCTTACAAAACATACGTGTGTGTATATATATATATATATATATATATATATATATATATATATATATATATATATATATATATAATTTATATTTTTGCTTGAAGGCAATTACAATACGTATATCGCATAAAATTCAATAATTATAGAAAATAATCTTGTCAAGATTATTTTCTATAATTATTGAATTTTATGTGATATACGCATTGTAATTGCCTTCAAGCAAAAATATAAATAATAATATATGCTTTTAAAAAAAACAAAAACAAACATCCAAAAATCTTATATATATATATATATTATATAAAGTAATTGGTAATTTGTTTGAAGCATTGTTAAGTATGTTATAATATATTAATGATTTGAAGGCAATTACAATGCATATAAAAAATAAAAACAAAAAGATGTTATTTTTGTCTTATCGATTTCAAAGCAAAACTTTATCTTCAGAGATGAATATCAGAAATGGACGTGCTTAAGTCTTTTTTTGTGTGGTTATATTTTTTATTTTATTTTTTTTTCTATTTTTCCTCTTTTTTTTTTTCTCCTCCTTTCTTTTTTCTTTGTTATGAATGAAATGGGCGAATAACCGTAATTTCTAATTTTGGAATATTTGTTGAGAATGAATGTTTGAACCCCTACGCTTGTATATGTATCCAATATTGTCTGTTTATCTTCCGGTGAAATATTGCAACAAAGTAGCCATGTTGAATTCAAAATAAAAACGGTCACAAAAAAATTCATACACTTAGCTTTTATTTTCTTTTCTTTTTTTTTCTTTTTTCTCTGATTTTTTAAAAAAATTTTTAAATTTTTACTTTTCAGTTGTAAAGTAAAATAAAATGTATTAATTTAGTTAGATGGACCAGTAAATAAGTAAATAAAAGATTATCTTTAATTATATATTAGAAGGATTGAAGGAAAATTTAAGAAAAATGTTTTATGAGTATTTAAAAAAAAATTTCAAATAGATTAAATATTATATATTAATTATATATTAAAATATTATATAATAATTATATATTAGGATTGATGCAAAATTTAAGAAAACTATGTTTTATGAGTATTTTCTTTTAAAATTTTAAATAGATTAATTATTATAAAATAAATATTTAAATTACAAAGGCATAGTGTTTTTTTTGTTCTTTTTATATTAATAGTTCTATGTTTAATGAGTATTTTCTTTAAAATAATGTTTTTTCTTTTTTTTATATTAATAGTTCTATGTTTTAAGAGTATTTATTTTTTTTTTTCTTTTTAAATTTCAAATAGATTAAATATTATAAATCAAATATTTAAATTACAATATATATATATATATATATATATATATATATATATATATATATATATATTTTTGTGTTATGTTAGATATTGTTTATTTATTATTTGTTATATTACTCGTTATATTGCAATATTATATTATGTTTATTTTATAAATATTATAGAGTTGGTATTAAATAACCCCGCAGGGTTGATGTGCCATTAAATCAAACCAAAAACATACTCTCTGGTGATACTATAAACTATATGTATTTAATCATAATGTAATTGTGTACAGTGCCCAAATGTACTACAACTCATCAAAGGTGCATGTATAGTACATGTAACATTGCTGGGCCGAATTTAAGAAGATATCTGTTCATCAGTATACTTATCTACTTGTTTTACTTATCTGCTCATCTGGATTGGTGGTCTTTGTTATTCTGGATCTGGGCTGTTGTCGGATTGGCATGTAACATTGCTGGGCCGAGTTTAAGAAAATATCTGTTCATCAGTATACTGATAATTTTCTTTCTTTTCGTTTTTGTTTTGATACTTCTTTTCTTTTTTCTTCTTTTAAACCTTTTTTTTTTCTTTCTTTCTTTTTGAATCATCTTCCTTTTTATTCTTTCAATCTTGCTTCCACTTTTGTTGTCGGATTTATTTAATATTTAAATGTATGTAAGTTTCAGAAAGTGCCTTCCTTCTGGCTTCAAAAAAGTTAATATTTTACAAATGAATATCCGTCTAATTATCTGTGACAAGCACTGTCAGTCAGCCAAGTTTTTTCTAAGTAATTTTCATAAATATCTTTTTTTTCTAATTTTTCATCTAGCTTGCAATAGTTTCTGGCTGTTGTCGTTCCAGACCCAAAGAACAGAGAATGCCAATCCGACAACCGCCCGGATCCACTTGTTTCTTGGGATGTCTTATCTTGTGTGTCATTGCTTAGTTTTTAATTAACGAACACAAGACTTGGTTTTTTTTCTAGAGCTCTTTATTTTCCCGTCACAAGTTAACCAAGAAATGGTCTCTTAAAATAAACTTTTTTTTTTTCTTCCTCTTTTTCAGTTATGTGAAAACTGATGCAAGAAAAGTTATTGATGTGTTTTTGCCAGGACACACTGATAGGGTAAAAACTACTGTGATTGGAATTATTGTCAGATTGTCCGAAGAAAGAGTTCAGCAATGGATGATGGCGAAGATCACCAAAGGTCACTCTTCTTTTCAACCCCTACCCCTAACACTTCCAATGACGTCACTTATGACTTCAATGATGCATTTTTCATGTTAACCTATTAACTACAGGATTGGAACAAAAGTCTGGTCCGAAAGAAAATAACATCTTATTATCTTATTATAATGGAGATTGTCTGTTTTTCTGTCTGTAACCGAAACTATATTACTACTCAAGTTACAATTCCCTTAGTTATTGACATCGCATTCTCAATGATTTTATTTTTTATCTAAACCTCAATCATTAATAAAATTGTTTTACATTATAAATACTGCTGAACACATCTACATACTAACAACATGCAATTATATTTATATATACAACAAAATAGCGGTTTACAGTGTGAACGGAAAGGCTAATTTGCATATTGATATTAAAAATGT
>CM042179.1:34367525-34550025 GCA_023376005.1 Doryteuthis pealeii | reverse complement strand
TTAAGAAATGCAGAAATTGAAAAATTCAAAAATAAAATCCAAAGCATAGTGTCCACAATAATCAACTGTCCACAATCAACCGACGTAATTTGCGGTCCAAAAACATAACAGCAAGAAATGTCTTCGCATAAACACCAGAAGAATTATTAGCAACCTGATGATGGCAAAATAGCCTGAAACCTCGGTAGTTGCCTATGGAAAACAATTATATTTAAAAAATTCAACAAATGAATAAATAAATATATATATATATATATATATATATATATATATATATATATATATATATATATATATATATATATATATATTAGTTATTTTCTTTTTGTCATTTTTTACTAGCAAATTATTTGCTGGAGTTTTTCCTTATCACAAGAGTTTGCTAATAGGATTTTGCTCTGTATATAATTAATTTATTAGTTATTATACATTGAGCTCTCTTAGGGATTTATAAAAATCCTTGTATAAATCTGTTTGCACCTACATGAGCATACATTATGAGATTTTGATTATCCCAAATAGAATCATCCCTTTTTTACCAGAATTGTGAATTAAATATTTGATTCTTTGATGTTTGTAGCTCTGAGATCCCGAGTCTAAACTTGTCCTCTACTCTCTAAGTGTGATCGCTGCACTGCTAAACCAGTGTAACATGTTCAGAGGGTTAAAATCTTCATATCTTGGAATTTTCTGACACTCTTACTGAAGTATATAATGATTTAATATTATGACAACATGGGCGTCGGGTCGTCATCATTTCCACTGTTCTCGTCCAAATCGTCTGGGAGAATATCGATCACAGTCAATAGCAGTCTCCCAGATCAATGCTCTTAATCATTGTGTACAGGACGTCCGGAGAGAATATTGATGATCAATAGCAGTCTGTCCAGATCATCTCTGTCACTTCTATCACTGGCCGTATCTATCGTCGGACAAAACCCCAACGCCGTGTCTGGAACGCACCCATGTGTCATAAGAAAAAATAAAACAACAAGAAGAGAGATGAAGACAAGACAATGTCAGGTGAACTTCAGAAATGGCAGAGAGATGTATAAACTCGCATTGCTTCTAATCAGTCACTATCTCCCATGGTTGTCGAGATGGGGGGTTCCCCCCTTTTCTTTGTAGACCTCTGCTAAGGCTAGCTTCTAGTGGGCAGCTCCTGTCTTCTCCGGTGTCCAAAACTAACTCCTGTCCTCCTCGGCTCCCAGAGGCTAACTGCTTTCCCCGCTGTCCAGAAGCTAACTGACTAAACTTTTCAAATTTCCCAGAGATCCCCAAATCTCATCTCATTCTCGTACGAACTCTCATCCTCCGAGATTTGTGTCTAAAAACCCGGGTGTTTTGAAAAGTTCTTTGTCTTAATCTAGGTCATATTTTATTGCTAGTCTAAACTATAGTTGACCCTCAAATTGGTCAAAACCCAGTCTCCTCGTCTCCTAAGAAGAGATTATCATCCTTTTATATCTATCCTCAGTTTTATGCTTTTGTTGCCTATTGCCACCCACAAACAATATGCCTACTTACACATACACATATATGCATACACACACATGTATGTATACATGCACACATATGTATCTACCTATCTATACATATGTATACCCCCATTATCCACACTAGAACACACACACATATTTATACATATATGTGGCTTGACTTACTATTTATTAATTCAATTTAACTATTATGTATCTATATAACTAAGTGTGCATTTATATGCACACACACATTCTTGCACCCACCGTTGTATTATAATATACTGGGTAGTTCATAAGTCTTGTTACCCCCCTACATTTTTTTTAAAGAGGTTACATAATACTACCTGAAATTTCAGCAAATAATCTAAAAGTAGAAATGTGGATGTTTTTTTTTTTTCTCTGCTTTGGTTACAAGGATTTACAATTTTTCAACTGTGTCTGAAAATGAACCAATTTCTCCAATTGTATATGATCACTTGGCCGGAATTTAATTTTTTTCTTTCTTTTTCTTTTAAGAAACAGTAAAATATATTTTGATGTCTAAGCTCTGATTTCAATGGTTGTGGGATTGAAGAAGAAAAAAAAAAAAAGCAATTGCTTTTATTTTGATTATTCTCTTATGAATCTTATTTTCCTTGACATTTTCAACTGCTTCAATCCAGTGTAAATTTGATTTGGTTTAGTATATTTTTCTAGGAACTGAAAAACCCAAAAGGCCTTTCTGGTTGCCTTTTGTGAGCTATCAAATTTGGATTCAAACCTCAGAAGGAACACCCCCAACTCAGCATCTTTTATATTCTCCACCAAGTTTTCCCTCTATATATAAATATCAAAGATACAAACTATTCTATTTTAACCTTTCTCGTTAAATGAATAAAAATAATAGTTCAAACTGTATTGTGACTGAAATGGTTATACATTGTCCAGAGATTGGTGTTTCATACCCAGGTAAGAGCCAGGTTTTTGAATGCTGATTTTCAAGACCTGCCAGCTTTATTTACTTGGAAGATTTGGTGTAATACTATTTCCAAAAACCCAGGAAGAAATTACATAGGCAAGAAACTGACAGTTACCAAGGGCTGTTGACTTTGTCTTCACTGCCCTAACTTATAGATAGATATATTTAAATTTTATTATTAGATTGTGCATAGTCAACTTAATGAACTACCTGAATACATAATACTACCTGAAATTTCAGCAAATAATCTAATTTTGAAAGATTTTTTTTTATTTTACAGGTAATATTAAAACTAAATAAAATTAAAACAATATGTTAAAAACATAAAATTAAAACAATATTACAAGACCACTCTGTAGACTTAAAATAAATATCTATTTTAAGAAATTTGGCCATAAAAAGTGAAATCTTATACAATATATTAAAGTTTGAAATATTCTTTTAAGATTTTTCTTTCTGGATTAAGTAAATTATTAAGAAATATTTTCTACTGTTGAAATTCTAAAATGTTTACTGGTTCATTACTAAATTTTATTATCCCTGTCGGCTGGGGATCTGGAATACACCAACTGCACCTCTGCAGAAGGGTAAGACTCACCCCTCCCCCAATGGAGCCACCTGTTGGCTGGGGATCTGGAATACACCGACTGCACCTCTGCAGAAGGGTAAGACTCACCCCTCCCCCAATGGGGCCACCTGTTGGATGTGGGTGTCAACCCGTGCTTTAAGATGAAATCCTGGTGGGTGAGCAGTTCATGACATGCAATACTCTACTTGGGCCCTTACTTAGGTTAGACAGGTGGTCAAAGAGGTCCCCTCTGATCAAGCGGCTGGTCTTGTCAAACCTTAGCACCTATATGATTGTCCCAACCCTATTGCCCTTATGGCAAGCCTCAACCCTTTTTATTATGGCAAGCCTCAACCCTTTTTATTATGTGCTAGAAGGCAGTGGCTGAGGGTATTCATGTACTCGAAATGACGTTAAACTCTATCTGATGGTGAGGTTCCAATTCTGGAGGTTCGGGGAAATGTAGAGCACCCCTTCCTCACCATTGCTTCCTGGTCCACTCTGACCCGGAGTGGTAGTACCTGTTAAGATCTCATCTATGGGTTAAATAGAAAAATGTATTTATATAAAATATTTTTATAAAAAAAATTGAGTATCCATTAAGAATGAATTTATTTCCAAACTTTGTCGGCATTAAATGACCCACCGAGGTTGATATGCCGTAAAACAAAACTAAAATCTTTTCTTTTTTCTTTTTTTTTTTTTTTTTTTTTTAAATTCCTAACTTTTTCATTTCAGGATAAAAACATCAAAAGTGTAAAAAACCTAAAAGATTTTGTATCACATTTGGCTATTCAGATCAGTAAGTAATTGTTCATTTTTTTTATTTTTTTATTTTTTTTTTTTTTTTACTAATTAACTCTTAACATCCTGTTGAGAATTTTCCAAGTCCAGATCCCCATTCCGATAAGGATTTATCAAAAAATGGCTAAAAATGGCCTTTTCATTTAAAGTTATCCGTTATTTCCCTGAAAATAAAGACTTCTAAATATGTTTAATATTACATTTAAACAAAGGCTATCATTTGGGGTAGATTAGGAAAATGAATGTTACCTCTGGCCTGGTAGAATGAGGCGATATAGGACATTAAGAGTTAAGAAAAAACAATTTACAATACTGTAGTATTTTGCATGTACCAATCATGTACATGGTGAGGGAAGAAAAAGAAAAACACTGGGATGCATGGATATGATTTTACTGCGTCCTTTTAAATTTTTGTGCGTCGGGGATGCAGGATGCGTACTTATCAGCATCTCTGAATAATTATGATAATAAATAATATAAATAAATAATGATATAAAAATAATATAAGATAACATTTATAAATAATATAAATTATAAATTCGACTCATTATATAACTCCATTGCATGTTGTCATCTCCATGGTAGACGTGTTGCATCTTTTATAATAATGATAATGGAATTTATTGTGTGCAGTGCTCAGGTGCACCACAACTCATCAAAGTCTCATATCTAGTACACAGAATAATGTATTAGTGTCAGGAACATGAACAGTTTACAGTAGTAATATGCTTGTATGTGTGCGCGTGTGTGCATATGTATGTGGAGAGCGGCATCAGGTATAGTGTCGGCGGATTACAGGAAGCATGGAGGCTTTGAAAGACTCAGTGCTTTGGCAGCCTACAACAGACGCGGGCAGTTTATTCCATGTCTCCGCAATTCTGAGCGTGAAAAAATGTTTCCGAAAGTCACGTGAGCAGTGCTGTTTTCTGACTTTGTAGGCATGCCCACGTGTGTTGGAAAGATGGAGATCAAAAAGGTGCTCAAGGTTGCTGTTGTTAAGATGATTAATGACCTTATGAGCGTTTACCAGGTCAGTTGCCAGACGCCGAAGTTTCAGCGAATCCATTCCCAGGGCTGCGAGACGTTCAGAGTATGGTAGATGCCTGATGGAGGGTATCTGCCTGGTTGCACGTCTCTGTACAGTTTCTAGGAGGTTAATATTCTGAGCAAGATAGGAGTTCCAGACCGGTGATGCAAACTCCAAGTGTGGCCGCACCATAGCTTTGTACAGCTTCAAATAGATAGCTGGTGAGCGGCTGACAATTTAACATGAGTTTTTCTTGTGACTATTTCACGCTAAACATATAGACAGGTGCCGTTTTCAAGAATTCTTCTATAGACAATAGATTCAACTCATAAATTCCATTGCATGTTGCTATCTCCATGGTAGACGTGTTGAATGTTAATCAATGAACACTTCTGAACCTTTTTCTATATATTTCCAACTCGAGTCATTTGAAAACATCCATTACCTTTTGAACAAAAAAATCTTTTTTCTCTTTTCAACATATTGTCCTGGAGAAGGTTTTATATAAACCAAAATGTTTTAACGTCTACATTACCACCAGTAATAAACTTCCATCCAATCTAACATCCTGTGTTTGTCTACATTTCTCCACAATTCTGTAGTAATAGTAGGGCTGATTTAGCTCAGTCGATAGTATTTGCAAGGTTCTGGTTTCGATACCGGTCCTCGCCAACTCGGCGCAGGAATAGCACAGCTTGGGTAATCTGATCTGTTCAGTAAAGCATCTGGGAGCTAACAATAGGTGTGGTGCTCCACCTCTGCAAAACAATCTCCCTGGTTTAGCGCTACTAAAAAGGGATAGACTCCCTCGTTGTTCAGTTGATATTGGCAATAGGCCATTTCATAGACTGCTTTTTACAATACTCTAATCTGATATTCTATTTATTGAATTGCTAAATAGTTATTTAGTTGGGTCCCTACTCACCAAGGATCAATTTTAGAATTTATTATATCCAATCATACACTGAAGGAATGGAAGGAATGACAGGCTTATTTACATATACAGAAACATTTAATATCTATTAATAATGGAGATTAGGTCTCTATTTGTCTGTAACTGAAATTATTTCACGGCTTACATCACATTACCTAAAATTGTCATAACATAGAATAAATACTCAAAATTTGAGCATGCAACCTTAAACGGTCCTCATTGTTTTTTAAAACAAGTTTTAATAAATACATACCCAGTATTGTGGAGAAAAGTAGACAAACACAAGATGTTATGGAAACTTGATGTTTATTGTCGACGATGCAACGTTTCGGTCTCTTATTAGACCATCTTCAGGACTTGGATATAGTTCTTACTCCAATGATGGAAATTCTCAAAATGCTGAAAACGGAAGGTCGTCAGTGGGGGGAGGTGTGGTTGGGGGTGGTTAGTGGATTCTTCTTCTCTCTGGAATGGGGAGTGCCAGAATGGTGGATGGTGGTACCACAGGTGTTAGATTGTGGGGATTGGTTAACTAAATATGTGTATGTGTGTCTGTTTAATTGTTTTTTTGTTTATATGTGATGGGGAACTGGATTTGTCGTTAAGTTATGTGTTTGGTTGGTATGTTGGTGTGATTTTTTTTTTTTTTTTTTTTTTTTTCTTTAAAAAAATTTAAGGTAAGGTAATTTAGGGTAAGATTTGTTAAAATTGTAAGATAGAATAAAAAACAACCTTGTATTATATACACTCAAAATTTGAGCATGCAACTTATACAGTCCTCATTGTTTTTTAAAACAAGTTTTGATAAATACATACCCATTATTATATATTTATATATAGTTTGTTTTATTTTAATATATATTTAAAGTTATCAGAACTAATTTTCCATTTCAAATTGTTTTCTTTTTCTTTTTTTTTTTTTTTACACCTTCGATAAATTTGACTTTATTTATGGTACAAACTCTCTGACATTGAATTTTTAACTACCGCTGCCTGGAGTTTTTTTTTTTTTTTTTTTTTTTTGTTAGTATACAAATGCTAGTATACATAATATAAACACAAGTATTAGAATATTTTCTAACAGCTAGAAATAAGCACACATTGTTCTATAAACAAGCAGTACATAAAAGGGTGGAAAAAGGGGCTTATTTGACATTGATGGACAGTAAAAGGATCATAGCTATATGACTTTACTGTATTAAGACAGGACAAAAGATGTTGTACTGTTCAAAAACAGACAAAAAGGACCGAGTATTGGCTACTGGGGTGTCATATGACTGCCCACGAGGCACCCAATTAAGACTCCCACTCTAGGGAGACAATTATTTGTCTCCCTACATATTAATGTTTTAATGGAATTTTTTCATTTAAAAAAATTTTTTTTCATTTTTTTTTTTTTTTTTTTTTTTTTTTCTTTTGAGATCTTTACTAAAATTATTATATTGTATTGAAGCTATATTATAACTTTTTCATTAGCAGTTTCATTCAAAATATATCTGAACAGAATTAATTTCCCACACATGTAATTAATTTTTATTTTTTTATTTTTAAAAATCTTAATTGTCAAATTTGATAGTGATATTGACCAATGCAGAAGTAAAATAAATTTTTTCTTTTTTCTTTTCTAACAATCTGGTATTTTCTTTTCAAATTATCTTGCAGTTATTAATTATCCAAATGTGTGGACTAGTATAGAAGATAGTTATTTAAATCTATGGAATAAACATCTCCAAGATGAGAAACCTGACATAACATTCAGCAAAGATAAACTTGATCGGATTATCTTGAAATCTCCCGAGAAGCAGGTATGAAATTTTTTTGTTTGTTTTTGTTTAACTTTTAAATTCTTATTCTATTTTTCTGTTTTATTCGTTATGATTATCATTTTATTATTCGTTATGATTATCATTTTATTATTCATTATCATTTTATTATTCATTATATTATCATTTCATTATTCATTATAATTATCATTTTATTATTCATTATAATTATCATTTCATTATTCATTATAATTATCATTTCATTATTCGTTATGATTATCATTTCATTATTCATTTCATTATTCATTATGATTATCATTCATATCATTATTCATTATAATTATCATTTTATTATTCATTATAATTATCATTTTATTATTCATTATAATTATCATTTTATTATTCATTATAATTATCATTTTATTATTCATTATGATTATCATTTCATTATTCATTATGATTATCATTTTATTATTCATTATGATTATCATTTTATTATTCATTATGATTATCATTTTATTATTCATTGATTATCATTTTATTATTCATTATGATTATCATTTTATTATTCATTATGATTATCATTTTATTATTATTTTCTTTTTTTTTCTGTTGCTACCTAATTGATTTAATTTTCTTGATAGATTTTCTTTCAAATATTCATGGACCAATTATTCAAATTTATAAAATAGACTATGCTATAGATCCAAATAGGTAAAATAGAAATTTGATTTTTTTTTTCTTTTTGAGACTGTTGTCCTATTCTTTATTGTGTAAAAACACGTTATGCCCACTGTATTGTCCAGCCTTCCCAGTTCCCTGTTTATCCGAGCATAGCAATGACATAACCTGAGAACTATTCTTGTAAAAAAACAACGTTGATTCTTGAATTCTACTAGATTGATTTGATTTTAAAGTAAATTCGGTTATTTCCTATAACTCCAACATAAACAAAGGGGAACCACTCTTGACTGATAAATTATTTATTTATTGATCTACTAGGAAAAAAGATGGGGTTAGGGATTGGGGTTAGGTTAATGGGAAAATAAATAATTTATCTGTCAAGAGTGGTTCCCCTTTGTTTATGTTGGAGTTATAGGAAATAACCGTAAATTATCTTTAAATATTAAGTTTTTTTTTTTTTTTTTTTTTTTTTTTTTTAATTTGAAAATAATCTGTTAAATAAACTGTATATGTGATTGCTCATTTTTGTCAAAATATTTAGACAGTAATACCTTATACCGAAGTTGATATGCTGTAAAACAAACCAAATACTTGGAGAAAAATATCAATACTATATTGGAAAAAGGTTCTATGCTGAGTTTAATTTTTTTTTTTTTTTTTTTTTTTTCTTCCTATTTCAGTTGTCAAGAATTCATTTGGAGTCGCTTTACTTAAGAATTGATTGATAGAATTTCTTTTACAAAATTGTCAAAGGTAAATTATTCTATTGTTTTTTTTTTTAAATTTTTTTTTTTATAAGCTTTATTTCATGGATGTGCTATATATCTCTCTCCTTTTTATTATATATCTGGTTATTTCCTATAACTCGAACCTAAAAAAGGGGAACCACTCTGAATGAATTTTATCTCTTAATTAATCTACCCATTATTTTTCCCATTAACTCTTAACATCCTATACCACCTGATTCCACCCGGCTGGAAGTCACATTCATTTTCCTAACTACCCTAAATGATAGCCTTTGTTTAAATGTAATATTAAACATTTAGAAGTTTTTGATTTAAGGGAAATAACAGGTAACTTGAAATGAAAAGGCCATTTTTTTGTCATTTTTTGATAAATCCTTATAGGAATGGGACTCTGAACTTATAAAATTCTCAACAAGATTTTAAGAGTTACTAACCCTAACCCTAATTTCTTTTTTCCTAGTAGATCAATAAATAAATTTATCAGTCAATTAGAGTGGTTCCCTTTTTTTAGGTTGGGGTTACAGGAAATAACCATATATCTTTAGATATAAGTAAAGTACAGTTGTCGGGGTGGCCTAAAGTCGATATCAGCCAGTCAACGAGAGTCTATCCCCTTTTCAATAGCGCTAGACCAAGGAGATTGTTTTTGGCGTCTGAGGTGGAGCACCACACCTACCATAAGCTCTTTACTTTACCGCACAGATCCCTGTGCTACTCATACGCTGAATTGGTGAGGACTGGTATCGAACTAGGAACCTTGTGGTTTCTAGCCGAACGCTCTACCGACTGAGCTAACCTGGCCCCTTTCTTTAGATATAGATCTTCATAAAATTCTTCATGTGTTAAAGTATATTAACTGTGCTTATTAACATGTTATTGTTGGGATGTAGAGTTTGGCTGTTGATCATTTTGTACAAGGGATGGAAAGTTGACTAATTTAGTTTTATATTACTATTTTGTTAGCATTTATCCTAAGACTAACAACAAATAAATGAATTAAAACTTAATTCAATCATAACTGTTTATTTAACAACAAAACAATAACTGACAAGTATTATCTGCGTTATTCGGACTATTGTCCCTATCTTCATTGTTACTTGTACAACGTTTCGGCCGATATGCCCTCCGGCCTTCTTCAGGTATTTCTTCTCGGACTCGGGAACCTTCTTTTCGAACTGGGGAACCTTCTCTTCGAACCCGGGAACCTTCTCTTCGAACCCGGGAACCTTCTCTTCGAACTCGGGAACGGGAACCTTCTCTTCGTATTCGGGAGCCATCACGGAACTTTGAACCTAACCCTTTATTTAGTCCATGGGTATCCTGTTCTCATTCCGCTAACCATAGCTGGGGTAGGTGTTGTTGGGGTCGAGTCCGACAAGAAATATCTGAAGAAGGCTGGAGGGCATATCGGCTGAAACGTTGTACAAGTAACAATGAAGATGGGGACAATAGTCCGAATAACGCAGATAATAACTAATCTTCAAGCCTCATCTCAAACATTCAGAGAAATAATAACTAACAATATAAACTTCCTTGCTATACATAGGCAAGTTTGAGAGACTTACCAGTTTGAAAGAAATTGAGGATATCTGGTATCTTCTATTAAGTCAATCATTCTCAGATAATTTCTGAGACTGCTCTTGGGACTGGTCCGAATGTATCTATTAAATATGGGTGCCCAAGACCCCTGGGTGCATCATGTGATTGCTATGTATAATCATAGAAAAACTCCTTCACTTTTCTCCATACATAGAAATGAACATATTTCATTGACCCAGCATTACCGTTTCATTTTAAAATGAACAAAAAAAAAAGATCTTGTTTCAAAACAAATGCATATAAATGTTAGAAACATTTTTCTTTATTAAACTGCATCTAATGGTGAAGTTCCAATTTTAGAGCTCTAAGAAGTCTGGAGTACTCCTTTATCACCATTACTCTCAGGTCCACTCTGACCCAGAGTGGTAGTACCTGTTAGGGTCCTATCTATTAGCATTCCCAGTTGATTTTTTTTATTTGAGGTTATTGTTATTTAATCACATTAGTTATATAGAGCTTTGTAAATGGAGTTCAGAACTGTTTGAATTATCTAAATATCCCCAGTGGTTCAAAAGTTATGAGAATTTAAAGCCCGAAATTGGGGTAAAAAAGTGGACATAATTTTTTTCAAAAAATCTGTCAATTCATGAAACATTTCAGAACAAGAAATTCAGTAATTTCTTCATTTCTTTATTTTTGAAGCAATTTTGATAAAACTTTGCATTCTTATGTAAAATTCTATGTTCTTTATGATTCTGGTCTCAGATTTTATGTATCTCCATGCTAAAACCCATTATTTGGGGAATAAAAAGTAGGATATCAAGATGTTTTTTTTTTTTTTAAAGTTTACCACAAGATTATTCAACATACATTTTTATACTGCATGTATACACATATATAATATTAATTTAAATATATAACATCACTTTGAATTTAAAAACACATTTCTAAATGCTTAAGTTGAATTACATAAAAGAAATAGATTATCTATTTACATATGTTTTCACATAAACCCGGTCAGTGTGGGCCATGTTTTGTTTACATCTCTCGTAATTTCAAGTTATTTTTTTTTTCCAAAATTGAAACGAACGTAAAAAATAACTCAATTGTTAAAAACACAAAAGTTGAATAATTAGAAAGATTGTGTTATTTTATTTTCAATGATATGAATATTTAAAAAATTGGACGAGAAATAAGCGATGAATTTAAACTTTATTTTGTGCATAAACAATGCCTAGCCGAGGAGACTGGCGTACGTTGTACACCTGTCGGACAAATAAATTTGAGTTTTTTTATTTTATTTTATTTTTTTCAAAATACAAATTTTCGAAGCAAATCCCGAACTGTTTAGCAATCTTTACATTTTACAAATTATATATCAAAATAATTCTGAAACTTTCTAATATCATGGACAGAGTGCTTTTTTTTTTTTTTTTTTTTTTTTTCTCTAATATTTTTAAAACAAATAGCCTTGAACTTTGCCCTCTCATATTTTTATTTCCACGGCTCCTAGAAACAAAAAAAAAAACCCCATTTGTACTTCCAGGTGTCTTCTAATTGAGTGCAAAATTTCAAGAATATTGATAAAGATTAGCCACTTTGATTTTGAAAAACAAAACAGCGTGTAAAATTTATCCTAAAAAAAAAATGGTCATATTTTTGTTTTCAGCTGTTCGACTGAAAATACGGTTTTAACTCGCTGTAAAAAAATTATTCAATTGATGTAAACCGATAAAAATTACATATTTAGAAAGATTATTCAATTCTTTTTCCAACCATATAAATCTTTTTAAGATTGGTTAAGAAATACCCGAGAAATTGCAAATTTAACTGATTAAGGTCGCAAAGTTGAAAATGTCAGCGTTTTTCAGCTAAATACTTGTAATGCTATATCTATGGGTTAGATAGACCAAAATGAGTTTTAAAAAATGTGCTTCCAAAAAAAATTTGAATATCATCAAGAATGAATAAAACAAAACATATTTGGCATAAAATAAACCAACAAGGGTTGACATGCCATTAAATCCAACAAACCAACCAACCATTTTTCTTTACATAAAAAAAGTTTGACGCTAAACCATTTAAAAAAAATTTTTTTTTTCTATCTCTTTTCAGATCCTGAAGAAATGGAATGCCCAAAAAATAAATGGACTGCCAAAAAGAAAAACTCTTCTTTTTTTCCATAAAGGAACTAAAAAAAAAAAACTTTTAAATGGCAAATTAATTTTTTTTTTTTTTTTTTTTGAACTTCTGGGATGAGAATTTTTTTCTCTTTTATAAAATTTTTTTTTTTCTTCCTTTTTTTAAAAAAAATTTTTTTTTTTTTTTTATAGAATGACTAATTTTGACATGGTAAAATGTACTAAAATTTATTTGAAATATTTTAAAATTTAAAATAGGCCCATTTTTCTGATATTAATACTCATGTTTTAACTAACTTGGAGTATATTTTACCATAAACAAATGTGAAGAGAGAAAAAATATATATTTTGGGATATAAAATCTATTATAAAATGATATGTAGCATAAAAAAAAATCTTCCAATGAAATGCTTCGTAATTTGATTAAATTATTATAAACCTTATTGAATATATATTTTTTTTTATTTTTTTTTTTTATTTTTTTTTTTTACAAAATATTCATTAAATGAGATCTACAAACTATAATTAACAATAACCTTGATGATTATTTTTGGTAGAAATTACAAAATGAATTTTCTGCTCTTGAAGATGAACTTACAAAATACAACCATTTGACTCAAAGGCTTTACAATGACACTTACTTTCACGCAATTTGAGAACAAGACTTGCATTTTATTATATATATATATATATATATATATATATTAATTTTTTTTTGGGGGGGGAGATTATGTGCTTAATTAAAGTCATACCTAATTTGTTAATTAATTATAATTAAATGAATTAGGCGTGCATATTGGTTTAAATGTAAAGCGTAAACAAATCGAGAAAAAGTCGATCTCTGTATGTACATTTCAGCCCATTAGGCCTCATCAGCAGAGCTATAGACAGGGCAGTGCTTTGTGCATGATTCGAACCCTACCTGTCAGGTTGACAGGCGAACATTCTAACCACTACACTAGCTGGCTTCCCCAGAATCTCTCGTTTATTTTAAACTGATATGTGTATCGCACTATGTCCGCCTGACAGATAGGGTTCGAATCGCGCACAAAGCACTGCCCTGTCTATAGTTCTGCTGATGAGGCCTAATGGGCTGAAATGTACATACAGAGATCGACTTTTTCTCGATTTGTTTACGCTTTACATTTAAACCAATATGCACGCCTAATTCATTTAATTATAATTAATTAACAAATTAGGTATGACTTTAATTAAGCACATAATCTCCCCAAAAATTGTCGGCCTTCGCCATTTCAAACACATCGTTTGACTACTTTATATATATATATATATTATATATATATATATATATATATATATATATATATATATATGAGGTAGGTAAAAGGATAGTGAACAAGAAATGATAACTCAAAACAAATCTAAGAGTTGAAATATTTTGTCCGATTTATATGGACATCCTCAGTCGAAAGATTTTTATTGAAAACAAAATTACATGCATGTACATATGATTTGGTGAGGGGGTGAGTTAGTAGCGGAAGTGAAGGGTAGGGAGGATAGGGGCTGACATGAATGAAGTGTGGGGATAGTTTACAGGAAGTAGAGAGTAGGTTAGGAGTAGATGGGCACAGGGGTAGGTCCTACCCCTGTGCCCATCTACTCCTAACCTACTCTCTACTTCCTGTAAACTATCCCCACACTTCATTCATGTCAGCCCCTATCCTCCCTACCCTTCACTTCCGCTACTAACTCACCCCCTCACCAAATCATATGTACATGCATGTAATTTTGTTTTCAATAAAAATCTTTCGACTGAGGATGTCCATATAAATCGGACAAAATATTTCAACTCTTAGATTTGTTTTGAGTTATCATTTCTTGTTCACTATCCTTCTACCTACCTCATACTGTCGGATTCTACTACATCAATCCTATCTTCATATATATATGTATGTGTATATATGTGTATGTATGTGTATGTGTATATGTGTGTGTGTGTATGTGTATGTATGTATGTGTGTGTATGTATATGTATGTATGTGTGTGTATGTGTATATATGTATATGTGTGTGTATGTGTATATATGTATATATGTATATATATGTGGAAATATGGTGAGGAAATTAATCCGACAATATGAGAAGAAAATATTTTCAAAAATATAACAAACACAGGATGTTACGATCAAGGGAAACAATTTTATGTATCAATACTTAAGTATTTCGGTATTATACCATCTTCAGGACACTGTTAAGGAATGTTTTTGCGGGGGACAAAATGAAAGATATTAAGTGTATAGTAAATGTGTGAAAAAGATAATTAACAGCTATCTATGGAGACATGTTATTACATCATTTTCACACACATTTTCTTCCAAGATGCCAGCTTCTCACCACAGTAGAAAAAAATGCATTGGGGTTTTTATAATAAAAAATAGATACTATTTCTCTGAATGTTTGAGATGAGGCTTGATGATTACTATTATCTACATTATTCGGATTATTTTCCTCATCTTCATTGTTATTTGTACAACATTTCGGCTAATGTGCCCTCTGGCCTTCTTCAGGTATTTTTTGTCAAACTCAGGAATCTTCTCAGACTTGGGAACCTTCTTTTCGGACCCAAAAACCTTCTTGTGGTAATTGGAAGATGGTATAATACCGAAATACTTAAGTATTGACACATAAAATTGTTTCCCTTGATCATAACATCCTGTGTTTGTTATATTTTTGAAAATATTTTCTCATATATATATATATATATATATATATATATATATATATATATATATATATAATGAATGAATGACACATGCACGCATTCATGGCTTGGTTTTGTGAATGAAAATTAAGGGGATGGTCCACTTTGACTACAAGCATGATTGTGGTTGATAAGACCTAGCAAGGCACAGTCGCAGCAGCTGAAGGTCTGATCATATACCACTTTTTGTCCTTAAAAGTGGCCCTGCGGGTGTTTTCAAAGGAGACAGCATGGTTATTGGTAAGATGCCAGGCATTACAGTTCTAAGCTACACACTGCCTAAGTTAATGGCATTTTTAATTTTATCAGTAAAAAAAAAAAAAATGTGATCCCTTACAAAATTGTTTTATTCTTTCTACTATACAACTTTTATTAACATTTCTTTGCATCATGATTATTAACATGTTTGGTTTATTAACTTTAAACTGTGACTATTACAGTTATTTAAAAAAAAAAAAAAATTCTAATTCAATTGGTTTTATTACATACAGAGCCTTTTGGGCATCCAATCATTGTGTAATGGTTAACAAGCTAGTCTTGTAGATCCATTACTACTGAATAATTCAATCCTCCTCATAACAAATGGAGATGGGTAATACCTATATACAAAGCCTTTTGGGCATTCAATCATTGTGTAATGGTTAGCAAGCTAGTCTTGCAGATCCATTACTACTGAATAATTCAATTCCCCCTTTTTTAAAAATTCTAGTTCAATTGGTTTTATTACATACATAGCCTTTTGGTCATCTCATAGTGTAATGGTTAGCAAGCTAGTCTTGCAGATCCTTTATTACTTAATAATTCAATCCTACTCGTGGCAAATAGGGATGGGTAAATTCCTATATATATAGAGCCTTCCTTGCTTGCCAGCATTTCATTTTTTTTAATTCAATGATTTAGATTGAATTGTGCAATATTAATTACAGTACTACCCTGATTGTCTTTTGAAAAAAAAATTTTTAATTTTAATTTTTTTAATTTAAAAAAAATTATCAGGGCGTTAAATAATATAATCTGCCCCAACTTGTGAAAATAGAGAATCAATAATCTGCATGTACAAAGAAGTATGCTTGCCAAGTTAGAGATTCCCTCTCCAGAAGGAATGTGTGCTACAGAGTTGTCTCCGTAGATGGCCGCTCCGAAGGAATGTGTGCTACAGAGTTGTCTCCGTAGATGGCCGCTCCGGAAGGAATGTGTGCTACAGAGTTGTCTCCGTAGATGGCCGCTCCGGAAGGAATGTGTGCTACAGAGTTGTCTCCGTAGATGGCCGCTCCGGAAGGAATGTGTGCTACAGAGTTGTCTCCGTAGATATGATGGCCGCTCCGGAAGGAATGTGTGCTACAGAGTTGTCTCCGTAGATGGCCGCTCCGGAAGGAATGTGTGCTACAGAGTTGTCTCCGTAGATGGCCGCTCCGGAAGAATGTGTGCTAAGATGGCCGCTCCGGAAGGAATGTGTGCTACAGAGTTGTCTCCGTAGATGGCCGCTCCGGAAGGAATGTGTGCTACAGAGTTGAGCTTCATTTTTGACAAATAGCTGTGATGCATACGCTAGAGCTCGTGGTCTTTCATCTATGGTCCTGCAGAATAGCCATCAAAAATTAGGTTTGAGGAACCATACTTGGCCTTTATATATCCCAGGTACTGTTCAACTACATCTTAGTATGTCACTCTTGGTAACCACTCCACTCTGGAGGAGAGCACATCCATCCAAAACAAACTTCATCTCAGTTGATGTCTGTAGTCAAGTGGTGTTTCAGCGCAGCATTGTTTGTCTTTCTCATCTGAAAATTCTTGAAAATTGGAAGGTAAATGATGCAACGGGTAGGAATTTGTAGCTGCTCAGCTTGGTTTTTTTTTTTTTTTTTTTTTTTTTTTTCAAATGTGTTGAGTAAATACTACAGTCTTTCTGAAGGCATCAAGTCAATGATGGGCAGCATTGTGAGCGAGTGGCAAGTGTGTTTCCACTGATATGTCTTGAATAAAGCTGGCCTAGCCAATTTTGGGGTGATTTTTAGTTGATAATTTGCAAGCTGAATGCCATAATCAGTTTGTTGAAATAGGTAGAACATATGAAATTGCAGCTCCATCAATGGATTTCTGATGAGGGTCCTGGCTTTGAACTTTTCTGATGAGGGTCCTGGCTTGAACTTTTCTGATGAGGTCCTGGCTTGAACTTTTCTGAGAGAACTTTACTGATGAGGTCCTGGCTTTGAACCCTGGCTGATGAGGTCCTGGCTTTGAACTTTTCTGATGAGGGTCCTGGCTTTGAACTTTCTGATGAGGGTCCTGGCTTTGAACTTTTCTGATGAGGGTCCTGGCTTGAACTTTTCTGATGAGGGTGGCTTTGAACTTTTTGATGAGGTCCTGGCTCTGAACTTTCTGATGAGGGTCCTGGCTTGAACTTTTCTGATGAGGGTCCTGGCTCTGAACTTTCTGATGAGGTCCTGGCTCTGAACTTTTCTGATGAGGTGGCTCTGAACTTTTCTGATGAGGGTCCTGCTCTGACTTTTCTGATGAGGGTGCTGGCTGTGAACTGCTCCAACTTTCATGAACTTGTGGATTCAAAATTCTGGGTTGCTGCTGTCTTAATAGTTTAGATACAGTAATTATGCATATACAACAATTTACATTGTGGTTATGTTTTCAACGACACATGGAGTTATATAATCTGAATACAGGCGGAATATTCAGAAAGTTGGTAGAGAGAATAGATTCCTGCTTGAACATAATGATTTCATCAGTGGAAATGGAGTATCCCAATCTGAAAAGTTTGTTGATCAACCATCTTGGCCCAAATATACAATAAAGTCCAACACACAACCCAAAAAGGAAGAAGTGTATTCCTGATCTATCTGCATTCACTAAACACTGATCAACATCCGCTCTTTGACAGTCTGTTTTGAAGATGACCTGTAGAAATATGCGCAACATTGAAGGTAACCACTGACATGCAGCATCACTATCACAAATTTCATGATTTGATGGATAGAAGTGCGTGCTACAAGACATCTCTCAAATTGGCGCTTTGATGATTTTGGCAGCAGCCATAATAACTCTGGCAGACTCATGCTTTGATTCTTTGTCTTTGACGATGAAACTGGCTATATTTTGAAAGTAAAATAAATTTTTCCTTCCGTTCATCCCTGCAAAAACTGGTAATCATGAACTTTAGTTTAGTAAATTCCTACCATAAACTTATGCTTGCGCATCATCTGTAATGAACTTAATTGTTATTAAGAACACATTTTATGATATTTTTGTGTTAAAGCATGCAGTTGTATTGATTCGAACAAGTTTATATTTTTTTTTTGTTTATATCATACAATAATTCAAAATGTGTTCTTAACAATTAAGTTCATTTCAAATAATGCGCAAGCATAATTTTATGGTAGGAATTTACTAAACCAAAACACATTTTGAATTATCGTACGATATATAAACAAAAAAAAACCAAACTTGTTTGAATCAATACAACTGCATGCTTTAACACAAAAATATCATAAAATGTGTTCTTAATAACAATTAAGTTCATTTCAGATGATGCGCAAGCATAAGTTTATGGTAATGCAGGGGCAGACAATCGCTACAGTAGGAATGTACTAAACCAAAGTTCATGATTCCCAAAAACTGTCCCTGTAACTTTCTTGAATTTTTTTGCTTCATCTTTTTTTTTTTTTTTTTTTTTTTTCCTGAATATGTTCAATTCTTTTTTCAGCCATTCATTCATATAACTGAATCAAGGTTATTTCCTATAAGTCTAACATAAACAAAGGGGAACCACTCTTGACTGATAAATTATTTATTTATTGATCTAATAGGAAAAAAGAAGACGGTTTAGGGTTAGTTTAATGGGAAAACAAATAATTTATCAGTCAAGAGTAGTTCCCCTTTGTTTATGTTAGACTTATAGGAAATAACCTGAATGAGTGTATATAGTTCAACCTCATCTTCAAGCCAGGTACATAGTTTATTAAAAACTGACAACATGGAAAACTCCTCAGGATGACCAAGGCTTTTGCATTTCCAAGATAATGAAGCTAAGTCCTTAAGTATTTCTTTTTTTACTTCCCTGGCCTAGAAGGGAGGATCAGAGTGTAGTATCTGTTCCAGTTACTATGCTCTGATTCTTACCTAATCCACCCGGCCTTGGTTGGGGGTCCAGTGTGCTTCGGCCACTGGACCAGTAAAGTACAATTAATAGCGTTGATCCCAGGGGGCCATCCCCCCAGATCGACGCAATTTTTATGCGCCCATGTAAAAATGAGACCTAGTGTCCAGCCCTCATAGGTGGGATGAGCAGGCAAATACCCTTAAGTATTTTTTTCAACTATTCCTAACTTCCTCAGTAGGAGTCAGTCTTTAATATTCCAGCAATATGGGGAAAAGTCATCTTTTTTTATTGTTGGTTAGGTTAAGAACTTGATACTTGTTGTTAAAATTTTCCCTGTAACTTCAAACGATATTTCTGACGGTTGACGAGGCAGGATGTAATTAGGGTATTTTTGATTTTCAACTATTCTTTGCTTCATCAGTAAGAGTCAGACTTTCTTTTTGTCTGACCAGTTCACACATTGTTTATCGAATGTCCTGAAACCATTGGAAATAGCCTCAAATATAAGGCTATCCTGCTGGTCATAGTTGAATTCTAATATCAACTCGGCAATGAACTCCAGTGTGGATGGAAAAATCTCTGAAACTACTTCCATATCTTTCCACCATTAGAAAAGGCAACAATCTTCGTTGTTATCGTTTCAATTGTCCCAATTCAATTGAAACCCCTAAGCTTTCATCTCTACATGTGTCACATGACCTGGGACACTTCCATGGGGTATATAGATTAATGAACTAGGCTAGGAAAACGTTTTTACTGAGGTTGATTCTCACTAAGTGTCCCATTGTATTAAGCTAAATTTAATAAGTAGTACATAGTCACACTTATAGTAATTGATATTCTACATTATGCAGAGAAAATTTAATGGCTGATTTGAACTAGATATGGTATTATTAGGTGTTCAGTCTTTATTGGATGTAAATGGTTGTTCTCTTCTTTGGTCACAGAATGGGCTGAATACTTCCACTAATCGGTAACTTTGTGCCATATTAGTTTTAATAGCCTCCATAGTTGGCGGATTAGGATTGGGCATTTTATTGGATGTTAATGGTTGTTCTCTTCTTTGGTCACAGAATAGGCTGAATACTTCCACTGATCGGTAACTTTGTGCCATATTAGTTTTAATAGCCTCCATAGTTGGCGGATTAGGATTGGGCTTTTTTTATTTTTATAAACCTTGTATGTCACTCTGTTCGGACCTGGAACAGAAGCTGACCTCGCTTATCTTATTACTTCCTGCACTTCGCTCCAGCTTGGTTCTTTCACATTGAATTCTCTCTTTGGGGGTTCTAGGCTAATCACTGACTGATAGGACCCAGTTCCTTTTCCTTGTTTGGGTCACTCATCAATTTTTGCATATATGTGTCTGTTTCTTCTACACTATTTTTGTCCCTTAATAATTTCTAATATATATATATATATGAGATTTCTCTGAATGTTTGAGATGAGGCTTGAAGATTAGTATTATCTGCATTATTCGGACTATTGTCCCCATCTTCATTGTACAACGTTTCGGCCGATATACCCTCCGGTACTTTTTTTCGGACTCGGGAACCTTCTTTCCGAACCTTCTTTCAAACTCGGGAACTTTCTTGTCGTATTCGTGAACCTAACTTTGAACCTAACCCTTTATTTATTCCACGGGAGTATCCTGTTCTCATTCCGCTAACCATAGCAGGGGTAGGAGTTGTGTTAATTGATTATTTTTCTAACTGCTTTCACTCAGGATTGAACTCGGGTTCCAGAGATAACTGTCACTTAGAACTGTCTTAACCTAACTGCCTTATCCACTCGGCCATGTGTCTAATTGGACAATTGAGTGTGAATTTTGGGAACTTATAAACCTAATGTCTTGATTTGGTTAGAATATCTACCAATTTTACTTATGTATGATTTTTTACCTAGATTCATATTGTTTTTTTTTTTTTTTTTTTTTTTTTTTTTTTTTTAATCTGATCTGGCCTTCTTAATTAGGTTCAAAGTTCCGTGATGGCTCCCGAATACAAGAAGGTTCCCGAGACCGACAAGAAGTACCTGAAGAAGGCCGGAGAGGGTATATCGGCCGAAACGTTGTACAAATAACAATGAAGATGGGGACAATAGTCCGAATAATGCAGATAATACTAATATATATGAGAGTTTTATAATTTGCTTGAAGCATTGTGTATATATTGATTTGGAGCTTATCACAATGCAGGTGTAAAGAAAAAATAATAAGGTCACAATGGTGTTGTTTGTTAACCTGTAATTTATTCTTGATATTTCGAGATAAAATCTCTTTTCAGAAGAACACCGGAACTGAAGTCGTCGTCGTCTTATGGCATTTCTAGTTAAAACTAGAAAATTTTTAACTAGAAATGCCATAACACGATGACAACGACTTCAGTTCCAGTGATCTTCTGAAAAAGAGATTTTATCTCAAATTCAAGAATAAAATACAGGTTAACAAACAACACCATTGTTACTTTATTATTTTTTCTTTACACCTGCATTGTGATAGCCTTCAAAATCAACCTCCAAACCAATATATATATATATATATATATATATATATATATATATATATATATATATATATATAAAAACAGATTGCTCCAATTATAGTTTTACCCCCTCCCCCTTTGTTTCTTTCATTTGGAAACTGACCATGCCCATTATGCGGGGCTCGATATTAATGCTGTCCCGGGGACGATAAAAATTACATCCGGGATGATCAATAAGTCATCCGGGGACGGTAAAATTTTTTCCTAAAAGTTAGTACTACATTCCAATATTGGGCGTCCAGTGATTGCCCAAATACTGACCTCAAAAAACGATCTAGTTCTAGACTTAAAATTACTAATGGCAACAACACTGAAGAAATAGACACAGTATATATTTTTATGATTGGAAAATGTCTGTATAAAGATGGAAATAGAATAAATTTTAGTTTATAAAATTTTTATTCTATTATTCTTGATTATAAATAAATGTTTCTGTCAACTGCTTCAGATTTTCTTAATGTTATATTACATGTTATTATGCTACTGATGACTGACAAGTATAGATTATGTTAATGAATTAAACAAAAATATTTTGTTTTCGGGACGATCCAAACCCCATTCGGGACGGTTGATAATTTTTGTTCGGGACGGTCATGAAAAAGTTAGTCAGGTTCTGCCATTATGTCTTGATGTTATGAGATCATCCCTATTTCTCCAGCAGTGCTCAGCACGTCTTAATTATGTTATTTTGATGGTTTGTGAGATGGATGTACATGGCCTCCCGTTTTGTAGAGTAGTGTTTCTAGAATTTGTTGAAACCAACCCAGCATTGTTGTGTAGCAAAATACTTAGAGAAAAGGCTTGATGGGAACTAAAGTCGGGAATTCATTCAGTACTACTGTAGGGTGTACAACCCTACAGTAGTACTGAATGAATTCCCGTATCATTTTATAAGAGATTAGATTTCCATATGATCGATAACTGTCAATATTAGCCCATGCTTTTCTTACCATTTTTACTGAGTTTGATTCTCACTGGGTGTCCCATACTTGTGGCAGTGTACTCGTTAGATATAAATGGATAGAGCTTGGAATTCCTGTTTCATTTTATAAGAGATTAGATTTCCATATAATCGATAACCTGTCAATATTAGTCCATGCCTTTCTTATACTTATAGGCTAGCAAACCATTTTTACTGAGTTTGATTCTCACTGAGTGTCCCATACTTGTGGCAGTGTACTCGTTAGATATAAATGGCTAGAGCTTGGAAGAATTCCTGTTTCATTTTATAAGAGATTAGATTTCCATATAATCGATAACCTGTCAATATTAGTCCATGCCTTTCCTATACTTATAGGCTAGCAAACCATTTTTACTGATTTTGATTCTCACTGAGTGTCCCATACTTGTGGCCGTGTACTCGTTAGATATAAATGGCTAGAGCTTGGAAGAATTCCTGTTTCATTTTATAAGAGATTAGATTTCCATATGATCGATAACCTGTCAATATTAGTCCATGCCTTTCCTATACTTATAGGCTAGCAAACCATTTTTACTGATTTTGATTCTCACTGAGTGTCCCATACTTCTGGCAGTGTACTCGTTAGATATAAATGGCTAGAGCTTGGAAGAATTCCTGTTTCCTTATATAAGAGATTAGATTTCCATCTAATCGATAACCTGTCAATATTAGTCCATGCCTTTGCTATACTTATAGGCTAGCAAACCATTTTTACTGAGTTTGATTCTCACTGAGTGTCCCATACTTGTGGCAGTGTACTCGTTAGATATAAATGGCTAGAGCTTGGAAGAATTCCTGTTTCATTTTATAAGAGATTAGATTTCCATATGATCGATAACCTGTCAATATTAGTCCATGCCTTTCCTATACTTGTAGGCTAGCAAACCATTTTTACTGAGTTTGATTCTCACTGGTGTCCCATACTTGTGGCCGTACTCGTTAGATATAAATGGCTAGAGGTTGGAAGAATTCCTGTTTCATTATATAAGAGATTAGATTTCCATATGATCGATAACCTGTCAATATTAGTCCATGCCTTTCCTATACTTGTAGGCTAGCAAACCATTTTTACTGAGTTTGATTCTCACTGGGTGTCCCATACTTGTGGCCGTGTACTCGTTAGATATAAATGGCTAGAGCTTGGAAGAATTCCTGTTTCATTTTATAAGAGATTAGATTTCCATATGATCGATAACCTGTCAATATTAGTCCATGCCTTTCCTATACTTATAGGCTAGCAAACCATTTTTACTGAGTTTGATTCTCACTGAGTGTCCCATACTTGTGGCAGTGTACTCGTTAGATATAAATGGCTAGAGCTTGGAAGAATTCCTGTTTCATTTTATAAGAGATTAGATTTCCATATAATCGATAACCTGTCAATATTAGTCCATGCCTTTCCTATACTTATAGGCTAGCAAACCATTTTTACTGATTTTGATTCTCACTGAGTGTCCCATACTTGTGGCAGTGTACTCGTTAGATATAAATGGCTAGAGCTTGGAAGAATTCCTGTTTCATTATATAAGAGATTAGATTTCCATATAATCGATAACCTGTCAATATTAGTCCATGCCTTTCCTATACTTATAGACTAGCAAACCATTTTTACTGAGTTTGATTCTCACTGAGTGTCCCATACTTCTGGCAGTGTACTCGTTAGATATAAATGGCTAGAGCTTGGAAGAATTCCTGTTTCATTTTATAAGAGATTAGATTTCCATATGATCGATAACCCGTCAATATTAGTCCATGCCTTTCCTATACTTATAGGCTAGCACACCATTTTTACTGAGTTTGATTCTCACTGGGTGTCCCATACTTGTGGCAGTGTACTCGTTAGATATAAATGGCTAGAGCTTGGAAGAATTCCTGTTTCATTTTATAAGAGATTAGATTTCCATATGATCGATAACCTGTCAATATTAGTCCATGCCTTTCCTATACTTGTAGGCTAGCAAACCATTTTTACTGAGTTTGATTCTCACTGGGTGTCCCATACTTGTGGCCGTGTACTCGTTAGATATAAATGGCTAGAGGTTGGAAGAATTCCTGTTTCATTATATAAGAGATTAGATTTCCATATGATCGATAACCTGTCAATATTAGTCCATGCCTTTCCTATACTTGTAGGCTAGCAAACCATTTTTACTGAGTTTGATTCTCACTGGGTGTCCCATACTTGTGGCCGTGTACTCGTTAGATATAAATGGCTAGAGCTTGGAAGAATTCCTGTTTCATTTTATAAGAGATTAGATTTCCATATGATCGATAACCTGTCAATATTAGTCCATGCCTTTCCTATACTTATAGGCTAGCAAACCATTTTTACTGAGTTTGATTCTCACTGAGTGTCCCATACTTGTGGCAGTGTACTCGTTAGATATAAATGGCTAGAGCTTGGAAGAATTCCTGTTTCATTTTATAAGAGATTAGATTTCCATATAATCGATAACCTGTCAATATTAGTCCATGCCTTTCCTATACTTATAGGCTAGCAAACCATTTTTACTGATTTTGATTCTCACTGAGTGTCCCATACTTCTGGCAGTGTACTCGTTAGATATAAATGGCTAGAGCTTGGAAGAATTCCTGTTTCATTTGATAAGAGATTAGATTTCCATATAATCGATAACCTGTCAATATTAGTCCATGCCTTTCCTATACTTGTAGGCTAGCAAACATTTTTACTGTGTTTGATTCTCACTGGGTGTCCCATACTTGTTGTAGTGTACTCGTTATCTGATGGTGAGGTTTGGGGAATGTGGAGCACCCCTTCATCACCATTGCTCCCTGGTCCACTCTGACCCGGAGTGGTAGTACCTGTTAGGGTCCCATCTATGGGTTAAATAGAAAAACATGAGTTGATAAACAAAATTGTATTATGCATTAAGAATGAATTTATTTCAAAACTTTATCGGCATTAAATGACCCACAGAGGTTGATATGCCACAAACCAAACCAACAAGAATCTGGGAAGTTGTTACACCCTCACACCCTCAACACGCTGGAGGGCTTACACCCTCAACACACTGGAGGGCTTACTGCATTACTTTCTGTATTTGCTGCTCTTTTCATCTTTCCAACTTTGGTTCTATTTTTCTCTGGACGTATTCTAGTGTTATCTGCTATACTTAGGACCTCTACTCATTGTGTCCGTGAAAAAGGCCCCTCTGGGGGACACCCCCACCGAACAAAAGGTGAACAAAACAATCAACAAAGAAAGAGAAAAAGAAATCGGTTACAAGACAAAACTCATCTTGTCACATAAGCAATAGGGAACTTCTTTTTGTTTTTTTGGTTTTTTTTTACAGCCATTCTTTTAACTCTTAACATTCTGTTCAGAATGGCTAAAAATGTCCTTTTCATTTAAAGTTATCTGAGATATTTCCCTTAAATCAAAAACATCTAAATATGTTTAATATTACATTTAAACAAATTCCAGTACCATTCCTATGAGGATTTATCAATAAATGGCTAAAAATGTCCTTTTCATTTAAAGTTACCTGTTATTTCCCTTAAATCAAAGACTTCTAGATATGTTTAATATTACATTTAAACAAAGTCCACATCCCCATTCCTATAAGGATTTATCAAAAAATGGCTAAAAATGGCCTTTTCATTTAAAGTTACCTGTTATTTCCCTTAAATCAAAGACTTCTAGATATGTTTAATATTACATTTAAACAAAGTCCAGAGCCCCATTCCTATAAGGATTTATCAATAAATGGCTAAAAATGTCCTTTTCATTTAAAGTTACCTGTTATTTCCCATAAATTAAAGACTTCTAAATATGTTTAATATTACATTTAAACAAAGTCCAGAGCCCCATTCCTATAAGGATTTATCAATAAATGGCTAAAAATGTCCTTTTCATTTAAAGTTACCTGTTATTTCCCATAAATTAAAGACTTCTAAATATGTTTAATATTACATTTAAACAAAGTCCACATCCCTATTCCTATAAGGATTTTTCAAAAAATGGCTAAAAATGACCTTTTCATTTAAAAGTTACCTGTTATTTCCCTTAAATCAAAGACTTCTAAATATGTTTAATATTACATTTAAACAAAGTCCAGATCCCCATTCCAATGAGGATTTATCAATAAATGGCTAAAAATGTCCTTTTCATTTAAAGTTACCTGTTATTTCCCATAAATTAAAGTCTTCTAAATATGTTTAATATTACATTTAAACAAAGGCTATCATTTGGGAGCAGATTAGGAAATGTGACTTCTGGCTGGGTGGAATGAGGTTGTATAGGACATTAAGAGTTAAGAGTTAAGAGAGAAGTTGGTATTTTATTTCAGAGCTTAAAATTTACACTTTCATTGATATCAAACATGCATCGATAACTTTTTTCTCAATACACCTTTTAATCAAGCAGACTCCAAATGTTTTACCTGTGATTTGTCTAATTGTATAAAAGTATTAAGGTATAAATAATATCCAAAACAGACAATTTTTGTGATATTGGGGCAGGGGGTAATATATTTTGATTTGATCAATTTTCATTGGCTGAAGCCATTCCAATCAGCAGATGTGAAAGGCAATTACAAATAAAGCATTATTTTTTGACTAGAGGTTGTAGGTTCAATCCCTGTGCTAAGCAGTCCATATATATCCTATGATAATGCAATATAGTTGATAAAAATGTTATGGAAAGGTTTTAAAAAGAAAGATTTTCTTTCCTTCAAATAGATAAGGTTCCTTCTAAGTGCACCATTAGTTGCTCTGCTGCTGGTATTGCAAACCAAAGAATTGTCATTACTCCCAGGTCCACTTTGACCCAGACAGATAATACCTGTCAGCATCCCATTGCTAAGTTTATCGCAAGGTGTTTTTAGTTTGAATTTCAATTTGAAAAATAAAAAAGGAAATCAAGCAATAGGTATTGATCTTTTGGGTCTAAAAATCGGGATTGCTTTGTCTCTTACACGTAAACACCACAAACCTCATGATAATTTTGTTTGTTTGTTTAAAGTATATCTATTTTTTTTTTCCCAAGTTTCATGGGTCTACCTCCACCCTCCTCCTTTTTTTTGAAATTATCATAAATGATCTAAAGGAGATCAGAAATGCACTGACTGCATGTCTGCAGATGGGGCTACCTGTTGGCCATGGGTGGCGACCTGTGATGCTTAAGGATAGAACCCAGTTCATGACTTGCAATACTCCACTTTGGCCCTATCTTGGGCTAGACTGGCGGTCGGAGAGACCCCCTCCGATCAATCGGCTGGTCATGTCAAGCCCTAGCACCTATATGATTTTCTCAATGCTATTCCCCTTATGGCAAGCCCCAAGCCCTTTGTTATCATATGGGTGCTAGAAGGCGGTGTCTGAGGGTCTACATGTCCTGGGAATGATGTTAAACTCCATCTGATGGTGAGATTCCAGGTTTGGGGAATGTGGAGCACCCCTTCATCACCATTGCTCCCTGGTCCACTGACCCGGAGTAGTAGTACCTGTTAGGGTCCCATCTATGGGTTAAACATGAGTTTATAAACAAAATGGTATTATGCATAAAGAATGAATTTATTTCAAAACTTTGTCGCATTAAATGACCCACCGAGGTTGATATGCCGTAAAACAAAATAAAACAAACAATAAATCATTGGTGTTTACCTCTTTCATATATTATTAGATCATTGTTAAGTGGATTTGCCTGCCTGACTCTGCCCCACCCCCAAACAATATCTGGTTGCAGTTGATGTCACCAATATGGTTAGTTGGCAAGCCCCAACCCCTTTTTATCATATGGGTGCTAGAAGGCGGTGGCTGCGGGTCTACATGTCCTGGGAATGACGTTAAACTCTATCTAATGGTGAGGTTCTAGTTCTGGAGGTTTGGGGAATGTGGAGCACCCCTTCATCACCATTGCTCCCTGGTCCACTCTGACCCGGAGTGGTAGTACCTGTTAGGGTCCCATCTATGGGTTAAATAGAAAAATGTATTTATAAAAAAAATTGTATTATCCATTAAGAATTGATTTATTTCAAAACTTTATCGGCATTAAATGACCCACTGAGGTTGATATGCCGTAAAACAAAACAAATCAACCAATATGGTTGGCAGCCCTGTTGGCTGGGGATTTAAAATACATCCTCCCCTCATAATATGGCCACCTGTTGGCTATAGGTGGCGACCTGTGATGCTTAAGGATGGAATCCTGGTTGATGAGCAGTCCATGACATCCAACACTCGACTTAGTTCCTTATTTAGGCTAGAGGGGTGGTTGGAGAGGCCACCCCTCTGATAAATCACTTGGTCACGTCAAGCTCTAGCACTTATATAAATTCCTCGAGCCTATTGCCTTTATGGCGAGCTGCAATACTTGTTATCATATGTGCTAGAAGGCGGTGGCTGAGGGTCTTCATTTCCTGGGAATGACATTAAACTATTTGATGGTGAGATTCCAGGTCTGGGGAATGTGGAGCACCCCTTCATCACCGTTGCTCTCTGGTCCACTCTGACCTGAAGTGGTAATACTTGTTAGGGTCCCATCTAAGAATTTTCCCAACCCTATTGCCCTTATGGCAAGCCCCAACCCCTTTTTATCATATGGATGCTAGAAGGCGGTGGCTGTCCTGGGAATGATGTTAAACTCTATCTGATGGTGAAAGTTCCAGTTTTGGGGGTTTGGGGAATGTGGAGCACCCCTTCATCACCATTGCTCCCTGGTCCACTCTGACCTGGAGTGGTAGTACCTGTTAAGGTCCCATCTATGGGTTAAATAGAAAAATGTATTTATAAAAATATTGTATTATCCATTAAGAATTGATTTATTTCAAAACTTTATCGGCATTAAATAACCCACTGAGGTTGATATGCCGTAAAACAAAACAAACCAAACCAAACCCATCTAAGAATTCTAAACTTGGTTCTAAATTTATATCATTCACTTGTAGCCATTCTAAGATCTTATTTCTGTATGTAACATCATACATTCCTTCATTTAGTCTTAGACAGAACCTAAGTGAAACCGTAATGCAATATTTACACAAATCTTTCTATTTTCCAAAAACTTTGTTCTTTCAGCAATAACTAGTGTTTGTTTTGGACACATTTCTTTTTTATAATGGTTGAAATTTCCTCATATGTTTTGAGTGTCTCTTTGGGAAGTCTTCCAGTATTTTGAGGTACACCATAATTGATATTTTCTTTATGGCTTCATAACCTGCCGAACCCAAAAGTAAATCAGTAATTTCCCTTCCAGAGGCATTCTTGTCTTTGTTTCTTTACCCTAGCCAACATTGCAAAACATCCAAGTTTCCATCCAATGTGGTTTGGGATCCTATTGGTGATGCCATATTGTTATGAAGCAGAATATTCTCTGGAATAGATATTGCCCTGTCAAGAGAAGCAGTGGTAATAGGCAGCTTTGAAGGGTTTGAAATGTCCTTTGATTTCTTGGTTAGAGAAAGAAATCACAGAAGAAGGACCCAGAGAATTCTGCAGAGGGGTGGGGTGGGGGGTTTGGCAAGATGCATGTTTAAAGCAGCACCTGCTCTGCTGTATCAGACAGTAGGTAGAACACAGTTTTTTCTTTGAGTAACCACAAACATGAGCCTGTTGTTTTTTTTTTTTGTTTTTTTTTTTTTATTAAGATGTTTATTTTCATGAAGATGATGTCTTACCTGAGTCTTCTCAAGTCTGTTGATAAAGGTGTCCATAATGTGCTTGTCTCTAATTCTTCAGCATTCATTGGCCAGACCACCCTGTCGGTGGGGTGTTAAAATATACTAACTGCACCTCTGCAGAGGGATAAGACTCCCCTAATGGGGCCACCTGTTGGCCGTGGGTGGCGACCCGTGATGCTTAAGAATAGAACCCAGGTGGATGAGCAGTTCATGATTTGCAATACTCCACTTTGGCCCTATCTTGGGGGGCTAGACGGGCGGTCATCGAGGCCCCCTCCAATCAATTGACTGGTCACGTCAAGCCCTAGCACCTATATGGTTTTCCCAACCCCTATCATATGGGTGCTAGAAGACGGTGACTGAGGGTCTACATGACGTTAAACTATCTGATGGTGAGGTTCCAGTTTTGGAGAATGTGGAGCACCCGTTCATCACCATTGCTCCCTGGTCCACTCTGACCTGGAGTGGTAGTACCTGTTAGGGTTCCATCTATGGGTTAAATAGAAAAACATGAGTTTATAAACAAAATTGTATTATCCATTAAGAATGAATTTATTTCACAACTTTGTCGGCATTAAATGACCCACCGAGGTTGATATGCCGTAAAACAAACCAAAGATAAACTCATAAATGACGTTCTTCTGTGGACACACCAATAGGAGCCAAATAGCAAAGACCTAAATCAATTAGCTCGGTGCGGATACTGGATGCCATGCAGAAGACCTACCAGTAGTGATGATCGATAGGGATGGGTGGCAAGAGAGTCATGTGAATCCATACTGTCAGGATGACCTAATAATAATGATGATGAGCTATCAACTTTCCAGTAACATGAACCTTAGCAATTTTATTTTTTTTCTCCTTTTTTAACAGCTGTCATATAGTACCTAAATAATGAAAATGGAATCATCTGCTTCTAATGTTTGACAAAATATCAGAAGAGTGAAACAAGAATTAGATATTTTAAAAAAAAAAAATTTTTTTAGATGTTTTTTTTTTTTCATGTGTGGTTTTTCATTGGTTGTTTTCTATGGAGGACCACAAGTGAACAAATTTAACCTTAACCGGCCACCATTTATTGAGTATTTGTCTACAAAATTTTACCCTAACTGGCCACTATAAATTGTGACTTTTTTTTTCTTTGCCAAAATTGTGACTCCTTTGAAAAAAAATCACCCAAACAACAGTCTAAAAAAGTATTATTCAAAAACTTTTTTTTTTACAATTCATCATTGATAACATTAATGGAGATTCGGTCTCTTTTTGTTTGTAACCAAAACTATGTCACTGCTTATATCACAGTAATTTAAAAAAAAAAAAAAATGAAAAGTCAATTAAGAGTCAAATTTTCATGAACATTTTTTATACTTATTCAACTTTAGATGAATTTATGTTTAAAATAGTTTTTGCCTAAAATATATTAGGGAAAATATTTTTTTTTACTAAGTCTACCCCCACCCCATTTCATTTTATGAAATCTGAACAAAATATATTTAACTCTTACGTTTTTTTAATTTTTCTATAAAGAAAAGAGTCTGAATAATTAAATTATTGAAATTGTTTGTCGTTATCAAAATTCAACGCAAGTAACAAATAAAAATGAAACCAGTGCAGACCGTGAGAACTTCTCACCTCTGTACACCAAGCTATTTCACCCCCTAAAAAAATTTTGGAGGTCCTTAATGTCGTAAAACAAAACAAATATCTCAGTGGAGTGAATATAAAAATGCACTGACAAGAGAAACAATTCTAGAGAAAATGCGATGTGCAAAAGGTTCCTAAATTTTTTTTTTTACTAAAATTATGAGAATGTAATTTAAAATGAAATAAATAATTTTAATTGTAAAAATAAATGATTCTAATGCAATGTATATCAATCTCTGCTGGTTTTTTTTCATTCAATTTTCGTCTAAAGTCAGAATACAATGTTAGAGTTGTCTTCCCGTTTTGCTAACATTGAACTTTTTTTTTTCTTGCTGCTGCTGCTGGATGATCTAACTGCCACCACCACCACTGTTCTTTTGTGTCAGTTTGTTTGTATAGCAGTTATTTTTATGATAAATAGGCATCTAATAACAGAGAATATTAAAATAAATTAGACAAATTTTTGGAATCGTCTGATATTTTAAAATTATTTAAGACTTAAACTGTTAAACTGTTAAACCAATGTATGCTATCAAATATATTTTTCTAAACGTGAAAAAATAATTATATATTTGAATTCTGGTTAGAAAAAGTTGAGAAAATAAGTACTGAATTAATTTAACATTTTTTTTTTTTTTTTTAGAATGCAATATTCTAACCTATTTACATGAATGTTTTAAAATTATATTTAAATATAAATTGAAATATTATAAATTGTCTAACTGAAAAATTGAACTATTTTATTAGTATGTTTTAATTCATAGTAAAAATTTTCATTTTTCAATAATATTTTAGACTATAGTAATAAGATATTTATTTTATTGTAATAAAATTAGTAATGTTTTTATCATGAAGAAAAATCTTGAAAAGCTAATCATAAAAAAAAAAAAAAAAAATCATGGTAATCTATTTACTTTTATTTTTAAAAAACTTGGGCTCATATTTTGTATGTGACTTAAAAACTGATGCTTTTGTAGACGGAAGGATGCTAACAAGTGCTATTAAAGATGATGGCGTAGCGTCCACTATTTTAAAAAGATTTTTTTAAAACTGCATGAATGGCTGAATAGACCAATTTTTGAATGGCAATCTCTGATACAGTGATGCTTGCTGGAGTTGCTGTTGTCTCTCCTTCCTTTTGGCTCTCTTTCACTCCTTTTCGTTCCTTGTTTGAAGAGGAGTTGCCAGGTTGCATGGTCTTCTGCACAAGCCTCCCATATGTTGGTATTACTGTGGCATGTCTTCATATTAGTAATTATAAGTAAGGTAAAAGTCATTGTCGTCGGGGTGGCCTAATGTCGGTATGAGCCATACAGCAAGGGAGTCTATCCCCTTTTCACTAGCGCTAGACCAAGGATTATTTTAGCATGAGGTGGAGCACCACACCTACCATCAGCTCTTTTACCGCACAGATCCCTGTGCTACTCATACTCTGAGTTGGTAATTATAACAAACATAAGGTCACATTAAGACAGAAAAAAAACAAATAACTCATTAATTCAACAAATAATGTGTGAAAACAAATTGATTAGTATTTTGACATGCCATAAAATTCAACCAACCAACCCTCTAGGCTTTGGTGATGACAATCAGTTGCTTTGGAAAATATAAAGCGACTGTTCACAATACAAAAAACTTTTTGTCTAGTGAATATTTAACATGACTTAAAAATAGCTCTAAATTGAAGTTAATTGATGGAACTACAAGAAACCCTAATACTTTTACTGATTGTAACTGCTTTATATTGTGGATCAGAGGAAAAAGTGAGAAAAAAAAAATTATGAAAAGCAAGAAACCTGAGCACCACTTAACCTTCATTTGGATACTGAACTGTAGATACTGAAATAATTCCTAATATTAGTTCAACTGAATTGTTCTAGCAGAGGATGTTGCTGCTGATTTAGAACAGCTCAATATTGTGAAGACAATTCTTGAAGGCTATAGCAGACTGAGAGACAGGGATTGTTACTGCTCTGGAGAAAAAACAAACAAAAACAAAACAAAACAAAAAAACAAACTTAAGTTGCACATCATTGTCTGTTCACGTCATCAAAATGAACTTCAATTTAGAGCTATTTTTTAAGTTCATTGATAGAACTACAAGAAGCCCTACTATTTTTACTGGTCTTCTAGGGAAACTTTGCAGAAATGAGTTTGGTTTGTTTCGTTTTACAGCATATCAACCTCAGTGGGTCATTTAATGCCGATAAAGTTTTGAAATAAATCGATTCTTAATGGATAATACAATTCTTTTTATAAATACATTTTTCTATTTAACCCATAGATGGGACCCTAACAGGTACTACCACTCTGGGTCAGAGTAGACCAGGGACCAATGGTGATGAAGGGGTGCTCCACATTCCCAAACCTTCAAAACTGGAACCTCACCATCAGATAGAGTTTAACGTCATTCCCAGGACATGAAGACCCTCAGTCACCGCATAATCATAGAGTCAAATTGGAGTGTTGTATTTCATGGGATCCACTTAGTAATCGATTCACAGAATGCTCAGCCACCGGAATCCTATCCTCAGGCGACCCCCATTTAATTGTCTTACTCCTCTTCAGGGAGGTGCTGACAGTGTATTCTACAGCCCCAGCCTACAAGGTAAACCATGTGGACTGATAAAAGGGAGAGTTGGTTGGCTGATTGGATTTTACGGCATGTCAACTGTTGGTGGATTATTTTATGCCACAGATATTTTTGCTATATTCATTCTTCAGGGGGTACTCAATTTGTTTTTGGTTTGTTTTGTTTTATGGCATATCAACCTCAGTGGGTCATTTAATGCCGATAAAGTTTTGAAATAAATCAATTCTTAATCAATATAAATACATTTTTCTATTTAACCTATAGATGGGACCCTAACAGGTACTACCACTCCGGGTCAGAGTAGACCAGGGAGCAATGGTGATGAAGGGGTGCTCCACATTCCCCAAACCTTCAAAACTGGAACCTCACCATCAGATAGAGTTTAACGTCATTCCCAGGACATGTAGACCCACAGCCACCACCTTCTAGCACCCATATGATAAAAAGGGGTTGGGGCTTGCCATAAGGGCAATAGGGTTGGGGCAATCATATAGGTTCTAGGGCTTGACGTGACTAGCCGATTGATCGGAGGGGGCCTCTCCGCCCGCCCGTCTAGTGGAGTTCAATTTGTTTTAAAGACATTTTTTTCTATTTAACCTATAGGTAGGACCCTAATAGGTACTACCACTCCATGGAGCAATGAGGGAGGGATGCTACACATTCCCAAGAGCCACAGAACTGGAAACTCACCCACAGATAGAGTTTAACATATCCAAATCCTGTCCAAGAAAATAGGACATTCAAAATTCTGTGATAAAAAAAAAAAAAAAAAAAAAAAAAAAAAAAATGGATCACCCAATCCAGGCTAACAATCAGCAAGTAGTAATGGAAATTTAAATAAAAACGAGATTGATGTATGGAAATTACCGAAAGGAAAAAGTTATTTATCATGGTCACAGTCATGCCAGTCATAGTTGGATTACTTGGAACAAGTGGGTCATGCCAACAAAATTTTGAAATAAAATTCATTGTTAATGAATACTCAATTTAAAAAAAAAAAAAAAAAAAAAAAAAATCAGGTTCGACTATTTAACCCATAGATGGGACCCTAACAGGTACTACCACTGACCGTGAAATGGTGCAATGGTGATCAAGGGGTGCTCCACATTTCGCAAACCTCCAAAACTGGAACCTCACCATCAGATAGAGTTTAACGTTATTCGCATGGCATGAAGACCTTCAGCCACCGCCTTCTAGCACCCATATGATAAAAAGGGTTGGGGAAATCATATTAAGCATCATGGGTTGCCACCGACGGCCAACAGGTGGCCCCATTGGGAGGGGGGGGGTCAGTGTATTCTAACACACAAGCTGACAGAGCAGGGTACCTGACAAAATGTCCAAAATAATATACAAGTACGAAAAAGCAATCACCGCCAATTAAGACAATTACTATCACAACATATGGGTTAGTTGGATTTATGGCATGTCAAACCCATTGGGTTATTTTATGTCGAAAATACGTTTTGTTCATTAAAAATAAAATATTTTTCTTATTTTCTTCTATTTAACCCATTGATGGGATCCAACAGGTACTACCACACTGGGTCAGATTGGACCTGGGAGCAATGGTGATGAACGGTTTTTGTTTTACGGGATATCAACATCGGTGGGTTATTTGATGCTGACAAAGTTGTGAAAAATTCATTCTTAATGCATAATACAATTTTGTTTATCAACTTATGTTTTTCTATTCAACCCATAGACGGGACCCTAACAGGTACTACCACTCCGGGTCAGAGTGGACCAGGGAACAATGGTGATGACGGGGTGCTCCACATTCCCCAAACCTCCAGAACTGGAACCTCACCATCAGATAGAGTTTAACGTCATTCCCAGAACATCTAGACCCGCAGCCACCGCCTTCTAGCACCCATATGATAAGAAGGATTGGGGGTTGCCATAAGGTACCAAGTATTAATTAAAAAAAAAAAAAAAAAAAGCCTCGTAATATGCAGAGCAGCCAAGTATGGCTTACTCAGTAGGGATTGAACAATGGTTTTACTCAAAATTGAATTTAACTGTAACGCTGTCTTTATAAGTAGGTTCTATTACACTGGACTACATATTTTTTTCGTAAATTGTTTAAGTTTTTTTTTTCCAAATGATTTAGAATTTTGTAGCACTGAATCTAAAAATAACATCATTTTCTTTCAATCAGGTCAAGTGCTAAGTTGATTTGTTTGTTTTACGACATATCAACTTCAGTGGGTCATTTAATGCCGACAAAGTTTGGAAATATAATCACTCATTTTTTATAAACACATTTTATAATTTAACCCATAGGTACTACCACTCCGGGTCAGAGTGGACCAGAGAGCAATGGAGATGAAGGCGTACTCCACATTCCCCAGACCTCCAAAACTGGATAAAAAGGCGTTGTGCTAGGGCTTGGTGTGACCAGCTGCCCGGCTAGCCTAAGTAAGGACCTAAGTGGTGTGTTGCAGGTAATAAACTGCTCAGCCACCTGGGTTCAATCCTTAAGCATCACAGGTCGCCACCAACGGTCAATAGGTGGCCCCTTTGGGGGAGTTTTACCCCTCTGCAGAGGTGCAGCTGGTATATTCTAAACCTCCAGCTGACAGACAGAAAATGGTTAAAGGATTGCCGCAAGGGCAATGGAGTTGATACTACTACATATGTGCTAGGTCTTGACGTGAAGGAGGCTTCTCTGACCGCCCGTCTAGCCTAAGGGTCAAAGTGTAGTATTGCATGTTATAAATTGCTCAACCACCAGGATTCCACTCCTAAGCATCACAGGTCGCCCCACTAGTGGGGGTGGGGTCAGTTTATTCTAAAGCTCCAGCCAACAGGGCTGGGGGTTCCCAATAAAAATGGTATGATTCAGCATGGCTACCAAAAACTTTTATCGTTGTATGCAGCTTTAAGAAACTCTTGGTGATGTTAAAGCTAAAAATAACAAACAAAACAACCAGATCTTTTAGAGTTTTAGCTGAAATTTGTAAATTTAACAAAATAGAATAAGTGATAATCTTATTATAATGGAGATTGTGTGTTTGTCTGTCTGAAGCCGAAACTAAATCACTACTCAAGTCACAATTCCTTAGTTATTGACGTCACATTCACCATGAATTTATTTTTATTTAAACCTCAGTTATTGATAAAATTGTTATACCTTACTAATACTTTTGACGTTATCTACATTCTAAAAACATGCAATTGTATTTATATGTACAACAAATAGCGGTTTACAGTGTGAACAGGAAAGCTAATTTGCATATTGATATTAAAAGTTTAATTTTATTAAATATGCGCTTGGTATTATTGATTTCTAATTGTTTTTTTCTTAATGAATATGAGCAAAAATCTCTTCAATAAATCTTAAAAGAAATCCCTTAACAAGAAGAAATAACTAATATTATTCTTTACTTCCTATTTTAACTAAACAGTTAAATTAGGAAAATTTAACAATGAAAGACGGGAGTAAGGGAAAATGATGGAATAGTTTCAAAGTTGTTCTGTTTTTCAATCATACCCCCTCTGTTCCAAATTTTTTTCTGCATTCTTATTCAGTTTCATTAGCCTTTCTAATTTAATATGATATTTTATTATATTAAAACTTAAATACTTGCACCCGGAGGGTGCATACATTTGCTAGTAATGATAACAAGAACAATAAAACAGAAGTTGGAAGAAAAACAACACTATGGACACTTCAAGCGATAAACTGGAGAGATCACATAAGAAGACATGGACATGGTTAAGAAGGGAAACCTCAATAGACAAACCGGATCTCTTATTATCGCAGCTAAAGATAATATCACGAGGACAAGTTATATAAAAGCAAACATTGATAAAACACAACAGAAGAGAAAGTGCAGAATTGTGGGGTAAAAGACGGAACGGTCAATCACATAATACAATAAACTAACACAGTGTTGTTAACAAGAAGAAGTGAACTTGTTATCTCGTAGATTTGCCGGCGCGGCCGACCACCGAGTGAAAATGAAAGAAAGCGAAATGATAGACAAATACTTGGACCTTGCCAGAGAATTATGAAAACTGTGGAACACGAAGAAAGAGTCATGACAATTGTAATTATTTTAACTTTGTAGTTCCTCTATCTATCTTGTAATAGAGGTAAAAGTAACAACCTACTCGAGTTTCACCATAAGGATCTTCAGGGTTAAGTCCACTAGATTAATCAAGATATGATTAATTGCAGTCGATTACGCGTGTGTGTCAATTAATCAATATCTTGATTAATCCAGTGGATTTAACCCGGAAGATCCTCATGGTGAAACTCGAGTAGGTTATTACTTGTACCTCTATTACAATAAATTTGCTCTACTAACGTATTGAGCACTTTTTAATTTGTTATATCGCTGTCTTACCGGTGAAGATGGTCACAATGGTTAGTTTATGCAAAATTCAGAAAGTCAAGTCCATACATACATACATACATATGCAATGCTGTCCGATATAAGGTATAGAGCACTCTATGACAGCCTTTACATACAAAGCGATGTGTGTATTAAAACAGTAAAATATTATGTAAGTGATGACAGCCTAATACAGACAACCAAGCATATCAATTCCGGCTGTATATTACACTAGCCACACTACATACAAACACACCATATATATATATATATATATATATATATATATAATATATATATATATTATATATATATATATACACACACACACACACACACGCTCCCCTATATATAAGGAATGGAGCATTCTATGACGGCCGTTACATACAAAGCGATGTGTGTATTAAAACGGTTCAAGTCCCCTTCGCATTCTGTAGGTGATGACAGCCTGGCGGTTAAGGTGTCTGACACTGAAACAAACGGATTTCAATCCTGGCTGTAGGTAGCTTACAAATGTCAAAAGCAAAAATAGTGTATTTTTCTCATGTCTCTTATTCCTCTTGCGGCCTAGTATTTCACCCAATGTTGTGTATAACAAACAATAATAATAAGAAATCTGATCAAAGGAATTAATACCTGGGCTTCCCCCATTAAGAAAATTAATGATAATTATAACCCCTTCTGTTTCAAATCTTTTTATTTGCATTCTTATTTAGTTTACTTATCCTTTTTAATTTAACATGATAGTTTATTGCATTAAATCTTAAATACTCGTGTCCGGAGGGTGCATATATTTGCTAATGATAATAACAATAATTATATTATAATAAAAATAGGTGGTGTTAGTGATAAAGATACTAGTAATAATAATAATAATAGAAATGAAAGGAAAAGTTAAAAGAATATCTCAGGAGAACTAGAAAACTTCTAGAAACCAAACTTAACAGCAGAAATCTGATCAAAGGAATCAATACTTGGACTGTCCCCATTATAAGATACTCAGGACCATTCTTAAAATGAACGAAAGAAGAACTCCGACAGATTGACCAAAGGACGAGAAAATTAATGACAATGCACAAGGCTCTCCACCCAAGAGATGATAGAGATAGATTATATGTGTCAAGAAAGGAAGGGGGAAGAGGTCTTGCCAACATAGAGGAATGCGTAGAAACCACAATCCAACAACTTGAAGATTACACAAGAAAGAGCAAAGAAAATACTTATGGCGGCCAACAATAGTAGAAACGGCAGATGGACAAACAGAAAACGACAAGACTAGAAAACAAAAATGGGAAGAAAAACAATTATATGGACGCTTCAAACGACAAATAGAGAAGTTGTACATGAAAAGACTTGGACATGGTTAAGAAAGGGAAACCTCAAAAGAGAAACAGAATCACTTATAATTGCTGCACAAAATAATGCCATAAGGACAAACTATATCAAAGCGAAAATTGATAGACCCAGCAAAATAGTAAATGTAGACTTTGCGGTAATAGAGATGAGACTAAACCATATACTCTGCGAATGTAGCAAACTAGCACAACGAGAATACAAAACTAGACACGACTGGGTTGGGAAGGTGATCCACTGGGAGTTATGCAAAAAAGTAAATTTTGACCATACAACAAAATGGTACATGCATAAACCAGAATCTGTTCTCGAGAACGAAACGCATAAAATTCTCTGGGACTGAAATAAAAACGGATCACCTTATCCCAGCAAGAAGACCAGACCTAGTGTTGATAAACAAAAAAGAAAGAACTTGTCAACTGGTGGATTTTGCAGTGCCAGCAGATAACAGGGTGAAGCTAAAGGAAAATGAAAAAAAAAAAATGGACAAATATCTTAACCTTGCCAGAGAACTGAAAAAGTTATGGAATATGAAAGTGAAAGTGATACCAATTGTAGTTGGTGCACTTGGAACGGTCCCAAAAGGATTGGAAAAGTGTTTGGAAAGTTTGGAAATCAGAGGAAGGATTGAAACCATCCAGAACACTGCACTGCTGCAATGTGCCAGAGTACTCAGAAGAGTCCTGCTGTCACTCAGACTCCAGTGAAAGACCATCAGCTAATGCGGATGTGAAAACTCAAAAGGAGTAGTAAATAATAGATAATAATAAAAATAAATAATTATAATTATAATAATTATTATACTAAAGCTGGAGCAAATCAACTTTTGTCTTCTAAAGGCTTATTTTACTGGTTTAGTTTAATGACACAAAAGTTATAAAATATTCATTACTTTTAAAATTGATTCATGCTTGAAAATTCCTTAGCACTAATTCCAATAATAGATCTGTTAGTCGTTCAATTCAAAAGATTCTGCCAAGTAGAAAATAACACCCTACTAACTACCTGCCCGGGTCAAAGTGAGCCTGGGAGTAATGACAATGAAGGGGTGCTTCACATTCCCCAGAACTAGAACCTCAGAATTTAACGTCATTCCCATGACGCGAAGACCCTCAGCCACCGCCTTCTAGCACATAATAAAGGGTTGGGATAATCATATAGATGCTAGAGCCTGACATGACCAGCCGATTGATCTGAGGTGTCTCTCCGACCACCCGTGTAGCCTGAGCATGGTGGGAGATTTGGTTTGGTTTACGGCATATCAACCTCAGTGGGTCATTTAATGCCGATAAATTTTTGAAATAAATCAATTCTTAATGGATAATGCAATTTTTTTATAAATACATTTTTCTATTTAACCCATAGATGGGACCCTAACAGTTACTACCACTCCGGGTCAGAGTGGACCAGGGAGCAAAGGTGATGAAGGGGTGCTTCACATTCCCCAAACCTCCAAAACTGGAACCTCACCATCAGATAGAGTTTAATGTCATTCCCAGGACATGTAGACCCTCAGTCACCGCCTTCTAGCACCCATATCATAAAAGGTGCTAGGGGTTGACGTGACCAGCCGATTGGTCGGAGGGGGTCACTCCAACCGTCCGTCTAGCTTAAGTAAGGACCAAAGTGGAGTGTTGCGTGTCATGAACTGCTCAGCCGATTCTATCCTTAAGCATCACTGGTCGCCACCCACGACCAACAGAGGTGTAGTCGGTGTATTCTAACGCCCCACCGACAGGGCAGTTCAAAACTGAATATAGCTTTAATGTAGAGGGGTTATTCTTTCTGATGTAAAAGATTTTCCTACTCTAGCCGTATAGACACATTACTGGAGGCTGCGAAATATTTTTCTGCTATAACAACCACTGACAGAGAGAGAAACAGGTTAATACAATTGAAAGACAATTGACAAAAAATTAAACAAGTTAAATTCAGCGATATTAATCAAAAGGAAAAAATGTAGAAAACAATATTCCTTTCATTTTAGATCGATTAATTAATTTTAACTGCATGTCAACTCTTCCAGGGTTATTTTCAGCCAAGCGGTAGGTTGTGAGGGATGGTCAAATTCATTATGTCTTTATCAAGGATTTTTTTTATTGATTTTGACAGTAGGTTGTTTGAAGTTGGTTGTTGCTAAATGGATTGGAAATCAATTTAAGTGATAAGTTTATAGGGTAAGGATCAAGTTTCTTATAAGCTTGAGTTTGGTAGGGGAGTTAACAATTTTAATAAAAATAAATTTCTATTCAACCCATAGATGGAACCCTAACAGTTACTACCTGGGATCAATGCTGATGAAGGGGTGCTCCACATTCCCCAGGCACGAAGACCCTCAGCCACCGTCTTCTGGTACATATATGAAAAAAGGGATTGGGACTTGCCATAAGGGCAATAGATTTGGGACAATCATATGGGTGCTAGGGCTGGACGTGACCAGCCGATTGATCGGGGGGTTGTTTGTTTTACGGCATATCAACCTCAGTGGGTCATTTAATGCCTATAAAGTTTTGAAATAAATCAATTCTTAATCGATAATACAATATTTTATTAACACATTTTTCTATTTAACCCATAGATGGGACCCTAACAAGTACTACCACTCCGGGTCAGAGTGGACCAGGGAGCAATGGTGATGAAGGGTGCTCCACATTCCCCAAACCTCCAAAACTGGAACCTCACCATCAGATAGAGTTTAACGTCATTCCCAGGACATGTAGACCCACAGCCACCGCCTTCTAGCACCCATATGATAAAAAGGGGTTGGGGCTTGCCATAAGGGCAATAGGGTTGGGAAAATCATATAGGTGCTAGGACGTGACGTGACCAACCGATTGATCGGAGGGGGCCTCTCCGACCGCCCGTCTAGCTCAAGACAAGACCAAAGTGGAGTATTGCAGGCCATGAACTGCTCCACCTGGGCTCTATCCTTAAGCATCACGGGTCGCCACCCACGGCCAACAGGTGGCCCCATTGGGGGAGTTTTACCCCTCTGCAGAGGTGCATTCTAACGTCCCAGCCGACAGGGTGGTTGATCGGAGGGGGCCACTGACCGCCCATCTAAGGACCAAAGTGGAGTATTGCATGTCATGGACTGCTCAGCCACCTACATTAAAACATCACAGGTTACCACCCATGGACAACAGGCCCCATTTGGTGGGGGTGCTTTTAAACCTCTGCAGAGGTGCAGGCAGTGTATTCTACAGCCTCACTCTACAGAGTAGACAAAGAAAAGACCGATATTTTGTAGACAGAAAGCGACTTCTATTCTGACGGAAGTGACTGAAAAACAAGTACGGTTGTTATTTGTGGGTCTTGAATAAATTTAGATTACATTACATTGAGAACATTTTAGATTCATAATTACTTTTAATTTAAAAACAAAAACTTGATAGTGTGGGAAAAATGGCATTGAGATTTATTTTTGGTTTTATTTGTAAAAATTTAACCAACTACCATTTTGAAAACGGAAAGAGACTTTGAAAAACAAATTCATTTTGAACGTTTTATGACATGTCAACCCTTGCTGGGTTATTTTATACAAAATACGTTTTGGTTATTTCCTATAAGTCCAACATAAACAAAGGAGAACCACTCTTGACTGAAATTATTTATTTTCCCATTAAATTAACCGTTTTCTTTTTTCCTAGTAGATCAATAAATAATTTATCAGTCAAGAGTGGTTCCCTTTGTTTATATTGGAGTTATAGGAAATAACCGACATTTTTTAAAATTTAATTCATTCTTGTTGGGAAAGTGAAATAAATTTGATTTATTCAACCAATAAATGGGACCCTAACAACTACTACCACTCTGGGTCCAAATATCTATTTGTCTGCTGAATCAAGTCATTTTGAAATAAGTTTGTTTCCTATCATTCACTAATTTTCAGATATTAACTTATTTTAATATTTTGGTATTATTTTACCTTCATTTTTATCAATAAATTAGATTAAACAACTTATATATGAATAGACAGGTGGTTCACCCTCAGCTACTGCCTTCTAGCACCTATGACAAAACGGGTAGGTATGAACCATGAAAGAATTTGAATATTCGGGCCAATCATATAGGCTCTAGAGCTTGACCAGCCGATTGGTCAGATGGGACACTCTCCGACCGCCTGTCTAGCCCAATTAAGGGCTGAAGTGGAATGTTGCAAGTCATGGGACCATACAGGTCAAAGATTTCTATAAAGATAAGAGTGAATAATTATATCAAGTTTCTATGTGGGAGCTTTTAATAAAAAAGAACCATGAATACAGAATTCTGCTAAAAAATATATCAATAAAGAAATTGACCCTGTTGTAAAAGACACCCCCCCCCCCCAAAAAAAAAAGAAAACCCCGGAGTGTTTTACCTTTTTTGAGGAGGCCAGGACGTATTTATGCGATAATACCCAAATAATTTACAAACATCTTTCAGAAGATTTTTTTGATTCATAGATCGGATCCTAACTGGTACAACCAGTCTGGGTAAGAATGGACCTGGAGTAATGGTGACGTCTCTCCGAATTCCCATCTAGCCTAAGTAAATGCCAAAGTGGAGTGTTGCAGGTCATGGACTGCTCAGCCACTATGATTCCATCCTTAAGCATCACGGGTCACCACCCACCATAATAGATAAGGAAGAACATTGGAAGAGAAGACCCCTCAAAGAATCAGCTATGTTACACTATAGTAACCTCTTTAGTAGAGAGAAATGAATAGGGTTGGGACAATCATATAGGTGTATTTAAGGTTCCACAAAAAAGAAAAGTGAGTTAGGTCGCAAAAACGTGCCCTCATTAGAGGGAGGAGTCTTCCCCCCCCCCGTCTGAAGAGGCGTGGTCAGCGTATTATACAGTCCCACCCGACAGGGCGGAAAACTGAAAACCCATTCCACCATGTTATCTGATTAATTCAGGAGGGATCAGCAACATGGATCTTTGAAAACATGGAAGTATGATCCAAGAAAAAAATATCAAGATTGAAGCTTTAATTTCATTTTAAAGAACGTCCTCCTTAAACTTAGGAACCTTCTCTTCAAACTAGGGAAACCTTCTTGGTTTGATTTATGAAGAAGTGCTCCACATTCCCCATATACATCCAGAATTCGAACCTCACCGTCAGAGAGTTTAACGTCATTCCCATGACATGAAGACTTAGCCACCGCCTTCTAGCACCCATATGATAAAAAAGGGTTGGGTTTAGCCATATAGGTGCTATGGATTGACATGACCAGCCGATTGATCGGAGGTATATTGCACCCAGTAAGAATCTAACAATCGTAATACTCGACATTAAACATAAGGTGGCCTTTAAATATAGATTTGCTCAGTGGAAAAAAAAGGCCGTGAAGGCAGAGGATAGGCTGCTTTAGTAATAGCTTATTAGAAAAATTCAGGAAAATGTGTACATAGCTGAATAATATATATAATAAAGTGATGTGTAGATTTAGTTTGGTTTGGTTTTACGGCATATCAACCTCAGTGGGTCATTTAATGCCTATAAAGTTTTGAAATAAATCAATTCTTAATGGATAATACAATTTTTGTTCATAAACTCATGTTTTTCTATTTAACCCATAGATGGGACCCTAACAGGTACTACCACTCCGAGTCAGAGTGTACCAGGGAGCAATGGTGATGAAGCGGTGCTTCACATTCCCCAAACCTCCAGAACTGGAACCTCACCATCAGATAGAGTTTAACGTTTTTCCCAGGACATGTAGACCCTCAGTCACCGCCTTCTAGCACCCATATGATAAAAAGGGAGTCTTACCCCTCTGCAGAGGTACAGTCGGTGCATTCTAACGCCCCACCAACAGGGCGGGTGATGTGTAGACTTCGTGTTTGCATCATATGCAGTAGACATTGAAAGCCCTCTTGACACAGAGACATTAATATTCAAGATTATGAGGACTGTTTTGGAAGAAATTAAAAATGATTTATATTTTAATTCCTTAAACATTCACAGGTTTGTTGGATTTTACGGCACGTCAATCCTTGTTAGGTTATTTTAGGCCGAAGATGTTTTGTTTCAGCCATTCCTGATGGGTACTCAATTTTTTTCTATTTAACCAATAGATGAAACCCTAACAGGTATTACCACTCCGGGTCAGAGTGGATCTGGGAGTTTTTTTTATTTTTACGGCATATCAATCTCAGTGGGTGATTTAATGCCGACAAATTTTTGAAATAAATTCATTCTTAATGGATACTAAAAAAAAAAAAAAAAAAAAAAAAAAAAAAAAAAAAAAAAAAAAACTCATGTTTTTCTATTTAACCCATAGATGGGACCCTAACAGGTACTACCACTCCGAGTCAGATTGGACCAGGGAGTAATGGTGATGGAGGGGTGCTCCACATTCCCAAGAGCCACAGAATTGGAAACTCCGGAGTTTAAAGTCATATCCAAATCCTGTCCAAAAAAAGATGACATCCAAAATTCTGTGGAGAAAAAAAAAAAAAAAAAAAAAAAAAAAAAATGGATCCTCCAATCCCGGCTAGTGGTTAACAAAATATTCAGGTGATCAGAAGTAATGGAAATTTAAATAAAACGAGATTGATGTATGAAAATTACCGAAAGAAAAAAAAGTTGTTTATCATGGGCACAGTCATACCAATCATAATTGGATTACTCGGAACAAGCACTAAGAACAGAAATTGAGGAAACTAGAAATCTCAGCAACAATTTAGACTTTTTTACGGCATATCAACCTCAGTGGGTCATTTAATGCCATCAATGTTTTGAAATAAATTCATTCTTAATAGAAAAATGCGTTTACAAAATAAATAGTATCTATTTATCCCATAGATGGGACTACTACTCCGGTCAGAGTCGACCAGAGTACAATGGGGATCAAGGGGCGCTCCACATTCCCCAGACCTCCAAGACTGGAACCTCACCATCAGATACAGTTTAACGTCATTCACAACACCCTCAGCCACCACATTCTAACACCCATAATAAGGATTGGGGGGTTGTCATAAGGTTGGGGAAATCATATAGGTGCTAGGACTTGACATGACCCGCTGATTGATCAGAAGGGGCCTCTCTGATCGCCCATCTAGCTTAAGTAAGGGTCTAAGTGGAATGTTGCATATCTTGGACTGCTCAACCACCAGAATGCCATCCTTAAGCATCACGGGTTGCAATTGAGGGTTCTTACCCCTATGCAGAGGTGCAGTCGATGCATTCTAACGCCCCAGACGACAGGGCGAACATTTGAACCCAGTGGTCAATTATAGAATGTAAGCATAAAATTGGTAAGCAAGATCTATTTGATCAATAGATTGGACCCTAACAGGTTTAATAGGCAAAACGGTGTGGAACAAATTCAGTCTCAGAATCTTTGTTATGTCTACGATAAAAATGTGAGACCGCACTGCTTCAGGGTTCAATCATGTGAATGTAATGCTCTGTAAGTAGAGACATTGGATGTTGATTCGATCGGGAGGTTGGATAGTAACTGTAGAAACGTGTATCATCCGAAGAGCACGGAATATAAGTAAATTGGGTTATATATATATATATATATATATATATATATATATATATATATATTCCAATTAAATTTAAAACTAAAATCTATTCAAAATGTAATTTATATAACGAAAAAAAAAAAAAAAAACCCAAAATCCCAAAATGATGCATGTAAAAAAGAAAAAAAAAATTAAGAAAAAAAATTTATACAGGAAGAGAATTAAGAAAAAAAAAGTCCTAGAGAACACATGAAAAAGCTTTAACGGCGAACATGAAAACAAAGCCAACCACAACATTGGTTGGTTGGTTGGTTGGATTTTATGGAATGTTAACTTAGGTTTTATTTGTTTTACTCTTTCTTTTAAGATTATTCTTATTTGTACAAGTATTTTTTATGTATCAGGTATTTTGGTTTGTTTTGTTTTACGGCATATCAACCTCAGTGGGTCATTTAATGCCGATAAAGTTTTGAAATAAATCAATTCTTAGTGGATAATACAATTTTTTTATAAATATATTTTTCTATTTAACCCATAGGTGGGACCCTAACAGGTACTACCACTCCGGGTCAGAGTGGACCAGGGAGCAATGTTGATGAAGGGGTGCTCCACATTCCCCAAACCTCCAGAACTAGAACCTCACCATCAGATAGAGTTTAACGTTCTTCCCAGGACATGTAGACCCGCAGCCAACGCCTTCTAGCACCCATATGATAAAAAGGGGTTGGAGCTTGCCATAAGGGCAGGTATTTTGGTGTGTATATTGGAATAGGCTCACCTGTAAAGAAGAATTGCACAAAAATGTGAAGGAAAAAATAAAAGTAGACATTTTACCTACCAAGTATTAATTTTACAAAGAAAAAACAGAGCAGTCAAATATGGCTCACTCAGTGAGGATCGAACTCAATACCAATGTTTTAACTTAAATGTAGGGTTGGGTTGATGGTTTTGCTTGATGCATCAACCGTTATGTCATTTAACGCTGATTCAAGTAATTTTGATAAAAGTTTCTATGTTTCAGTTTCTTTATATCTGAAAGTTGTTTTGTTTTATGGCATATCAACCTCGGTGGGTCATTTAATGCCAGCAAAGTTTTGAAAGATTTGTAGCGATAGTTGGGAAGATTTTTATAAAACTCATTTTTTTTGTAAACAGATTTTCTATTTAACCCATAGACGACATCTTAACAGATACTACCACTCTGGGCCAAAGTGGACCTAGGAGCAATGGTGATGATCGTCTGCTCTTTATTCCGACCTGAAAACAAAGTCATCCACCACATATTGGTTGGTTGGATTTTACGGCATGTCAACCCATTGGGTTATTTTATGCCGAATACATTTTGTTCATTATTGAATGGGTACTCAAATTTTTAATACTTATTTTTTTATAAAATAAGTTTCACATTTTCTTCTATTTAATCCATAGATGGGTTTTGTTTGTTTTGTTTTGTGGCATATCAACCTCAGTGGGTCATTTAATGCCGATAAAGTTTAGAAATACATCAATTCTTAATGGATAATACAATTTTTTTATAAATACATTTTTCTATTTAACCCATAGATGGGACCCTAACAGGTACTACCACTCCGGGTCAGAGTGGACCAGGGAGCAATGATGAAGGGGTGCTCCACATTCCCCAAACCTCCAGAACTGAATAGAGTTTAACGTCATTCCCAGGACATGTAGACCCACAGCCACCGCCTTCTAGCACCCATATGATAAAGGGGTTGCGGCTTGCCCTGGGGGCAATAGGGTTGGGAAAATCATAGGTGATAGGGCTCGACGTGACCAGCCGATTGATCGGAGGGGTGCCTCTCCGACCGCCCGTCTAGCCCAAGATAGGGCCAAAGTGGAGTATTGCAAGTCATGAACTGCTCATCAACCTGGTCTCTCCTTAAGCATCACGGGTCGCCACCCACGGCCAACAGGTGGCCCCATTGGGGGAGTCTTACCCCTCTGCAGAGGTGCAGTCGGTGCATTCTAACGCCCCAGCCGACAGGGCGGCCATAGATGGGATCCAACAGGTACTACCACTCCGGGTCAGAGTGGACATGGGAGGAATGGTGATGAACGGGTTCTCTACATTCCCAAACCTGGAACATCACCATCTGATAGCGTAACGATATACTCAGAACGAAAACCCACAGCAACCACCTAGCACCCATATGAAAAGGGTTGGGACTTGCCATAAGAGCAATAGGGTTGGAGCAATCATATAGATGGTAGGGCTTTAAATGGCCAGCTGATTGATCGGAATGGTTCTTTCTGACCACCCGTCTAGCCTAAGTAAGGGCCCAAGTGAGGTGTTGAAACAAGCACCAAGAACAGAAATAGATGAAACTAGAAATCCCAGCAAGAATTTAGACTGTCCTCATCAGCACAGTCCTAGAGTACGCACATGAAAACAAAGCCAACCACAACATGGTTGGTTGGTTGGATTTTATGGAATGTTAACTCTTAGATTTATTTGTTTTACTCTTTCTTTTAAGATTATTCTTATAAGTATTTTTTTTTATATATCAGGTATTTCTTTTGGTGTTTATATTGGAATAGACTCGTCTGTAAAGAAGAATTGCACAAAAAAGTGTGAAGGAAAAAATAAAGCAGATATTTTACTATACCAAGCATTAATTTTACAAAAGCAAAATACTTTGTAATACGCAGTGCAGCCAAGTATGGCTCACTCAGTATGGATCGAACTCAGTACCAATGGTTTGACAGAAAATTGAACTTGACTGTAACGCCGTCTTTAATATAAGTATAGAATTTTGACTATCGTGGTTGATTGGGTTTTACGGCATGTCAACCCATTGGTTTATTTTATGCACAATATGTTTTTGTTTTGTTCATTCTTGAATGGGTACTCAAATTTTTGAAACTTTAAAAAAAAAAATTTTTTCATGTTTTCTTCTATTTAACCCATAGATGGGATCCAACATATACTACCACTCTGGGTCAGTGGACCAGGGAGTAATTAAGGGGTACACAGTATTCCACAGAGTGCTAATCTGGAACCTCACCATCAGGACACAGAGACCCTCAGAAACGGCCATCTAGCACATGCCAATCCCCAATCGGTTTATAATGTATAAGAGCAATAGGGTTGAGTTGGTTGTTTTTCTTTACACATCAACCCTTATTGTGTCATTTGTCAGCGATTGTTTGGAAGTATTTTATAATACTCCATTTTTTGGGGTAAAGAAATATTCTATTTAACCCATAGATGGGACCCTAACAGGTACTACCACTCTGGGCCAAAGTGGACCAGGGAGCAATAGTGAGGAATTCCCCAGACCTGAAAACAAAGACCTCTACCACATATTGGTTGGTTGGATTTTACGGCATGTCAACCCATTGGGTTATTTTATGCCGAATACGTTTTGTTCATTATTGAATGTAAATTTCCCCAGCACATTTTCATGAAGTGAAAGACAAAAAGCTTCATCGATGATACAAAGCTAAGCTTAAGAAATATCAAGAACCAAATTCTGACCTTGTGCCATACACAGAGCTTAAGAAATATCAAGAACCAAATTCTGACCTTGTGCCATACACAGAGCTTAAGAAATATCAAGAACCAAATTCTGACCTTGTGCCATACACAGAGCTTCAGAAATATCAACTGAATTATGTTGGCCTTGTGCCAGGCTAAGCTAATATTAGGTTTGGTTTGGATTTTATGGTACATCAACCCATGTTGGGTTATTTTATACCGAAGAAGTTTTGTTCTATTCATGCTGGAGTATTTAAAATTTGTTAAACACCTTTCTTAAAACTAGTTTTTCTTTCTCTGAATTTGAGACGAGGCGAGATAATTTATATTATTTGGATTTGTTTTTTGTTCTTCTGTTAACCGATCGATGGAACTCTGGCAGTTTCTACCACACTCGGTCAGAGTGGACCAGGTAGCAATGATGATGTTATATCAACAGTGAGTTTAACCTATCCATCATTGAGGGGGGATTTTACCCTTCTGCAGAGGTGCAGTTGGTGTATTCTACATCCCCCCAGTATACAGGGTGGACAGAGAAATTTGCTCGCTAAAAAGAAAAGACCGCTATTTTGTAGACGAAAACTGACTTACTTCTACTCCGATGGATGGGACTGAAAAACAAATTCATGTTGTACAGTTTGACTTAAATTCAAAACGAATTTACATCAATTTGTTTTACTGATACACATCGATAATACGCATACATTTTAGTTACGGATTGTTCATATTAAACATTGGCTCACTAACAAAGCACACATCTACTTTAATCCAGTACACCTCCACTACAGTTATTATTGTGGGAAGTTAGCCCTTGTCAGACGGTGTGGCATATACTATTAAGGTTTGATTGATAGGCTATGAGCTCGGGGTCATTTGATTCCGTGGCTTTCATTGGACGAAATTCACGTGATCAAATGATCAGATTAGAAACGAAATATTAGTCAGTAAGAGAATCTCGAAAGCGGTTTCATCTCTGGCTCCAAACCTGGCCAAGTCGTTAAGATGACAAAGTCGTCAAGTGGCAAATAAAATATATTCAGAAAACTGTTCATTTCACCACGACGGTCGGTCGTAGATGTGACGGACCCCAAGTAAGGGCCAAAGTAGAGGGTTTTGGTATCTCCTCTATAAATCTATTCAGATCAGATCTAAAAGGCAGACCCAACAGATGAATTTAAATTTATTCCTTGGAACTCATAACGAAATCAGGAAATTCTGTATCAAGAAAATTGGAAGATCAATAAGAATTTCACTTCTGTTAAATATTTGGCCAATGGGATCCAAGCACTGCAACAAGGAGAGAGAATACGTGAATCACAAGGAAACCCGTTGAAAAATAAACGTCATTTAGTCACATTCCATGAGTATCTTTGCCAATTAACTTTTCAGCTTAAAGCTCTTAGGTAGTCGATTCATGCATTATACTATCGCAATCGATATTAGAAGATAAAGACATGTCAGTGGACATTATAACATAAGATATGTTGATGACAGTTTTGAAAGATTCAGGAGAAAAAAAAAAAGATTTTATTTATAGAGAGTGTAATCTATCTTTCAGCTTGTTTGCTTGGATTTTATGGCATGTCAACCCTAGTTGGGTTATGTTATGCTGAATACGGTGTTGGGTATCCAAATAACTACAGCCACTGCCTTCTAACATGGGTGTGGGTTGCCTTAAAAGCAATTAAGGAATACAGTCAGGATAATTATATAGATTCAAAGGGTTAACGCAACCAGCCGCTTGATCGATACAGGTCCTCTCCGATCGTCCATTTAGCCCAAGTAAGGCCAAAAGTGGAAGGTTACTATCAAAATCAAGTTATTATCATGACTAGAATTTCAATAAAGAGCAGTATAATTAACGCCCTTATATAATTGCTAACAGATTGCTCGGAAGTGGCCTCTCCGACCGACCGTCTAGCCTAAGTAAGAGCCAAACTGGTGTCTTGCATGTCATGACTGCTCAGCCACCAGGATTCCGTCCTTAAGCCCCACAGGCGGCTCCATTGGGGGAGGGGTCTTACCACTGTAGAAGTGTAGTCGGTGTATTATAACACCCTAGCCAACAGGGTGGAAGTCAGCGATGAAGAACGAAAGTTGGAGTTTGATGGGCGGATTGGCCCTCTTATTGTCCTTAAGGGAGTTGGACCTTTGCTCAATATTGGTTTGGTTTGTTTTACGGCATATCAACCTCAGTGGGTCATTTAATGCCGATAAAGTTTTGAAATAAAGTAATTCTTAATGGATACTCAATGTTTTTTTCATAAACACATTTTTCTGTTTAACCCATAGATGGGACCCTAACAGGTACTACCACTCCGGGTAAGAGTGGACCAGAGAGCAATGGTGATGAAGGGGTGCTCCACATTCCCCAAACATTCAGAACTGGAACCTCACCATCAGATAGAGTTTAACGTCATTCCCAGGACATGTAGACCCCCCAGCCACCGCCTTCTAGCACCCATATGATAAAAAGAGGTTGGGGCTTGCCATAAGGACAATCATAGGTTCAAGGGCATGATGTGAAAAACCGATTGATCAGAGGGGACCTCTCCGACCGCCCGTCTAGCCCAAGAAAAGGACCAAAGTGGAGTTTTGCAAGTCATGGACTGCTCATCCACCTGGGTTCTATCCTTAAGCATCACGGGTCGCCACCCACGGCCAACAGGTGGCCCCATTGGGGGAGATCTACCCCTCTGCAGAGGTGCAGTCGGTGCATTCTAACGCCCCAGCCGACAGGGCGGCTAATTGCAGTTTAATGTCATACACTAAACATCCCTTTATAAAGGAATATAAACTGGAGTTTCTCTGTAAGATTGAATATATTTTCCATTGAAAAGGATTGATATATAACGTCACTTTAGAGCCACCCGCTATCTGCATCAAAGACTGAGACATCTCCTGCAACCGAACACGGCACTGGATAACGTTTATATCAGAATAAAAAAGGTACAGCAAACGGTTGATTTGTTAGGTTTTATGACGTATGAATCCATTCCGAGCTCCAGATATGGAAATTCACCATCATGAGTTTTTGTTTTACGGCATATCAACCTCAGTGGGTCATTTAATGCCGATAAAGTTTTGAAATAAATCAATTCTTAATGGATAATACAATTTTTTATAAATACATTTCTATTTAACCCATAGATGGGACCCTAACAGTGTGGACCAGGAAGCAATGGTGATGAAGGGGTGCTCCACATTCCCCAAACCTCCAAAACTGGAACCTCACCATCAGATAGAGTTTAACATCATTCCCAGGACATGTAGACCCGCAGCCACCGCCTTATAGCACCCATATGATAATATGGGTATTTAAAAAAAAATTTTTCACCATTGGAGAACAGTTTAAGTTCAGTTAAGGGACTCAAAGTAGTGATAATACTTTGGTGTAAATAATTGATATATAAGTAACTTCCCTTTAGAGGGAACCCATTTGGAGAACCTCAAAATAACCGCCCGCTATCTGCATCAAAGACTGAGACATCTCCTGCAACCGAACACGGCACTGGATAACGTTTATATCAGAATAAAAAAGGTACAGCAAACGGTTGATTTGTTAGGTTTTATGACGTATGAATCCATTCCGAGCTCCAGATATGGAAATTCACCATCATGAGTCATACCCAGAACATGTAGACCCTCAGTCACCGCCTTCTAGCACATATTCAAATTTGAGTATTTTTCCCCATTGTTTGAAGATAATTGGATATGCATTGAATTTAAGCAAAGTTTTATTAGGTATTTAATTTCATCTTGAATTCTTAATTGATTTTTCTTAAACCTTTTGGATTATAATTCTAAGAGTGTGGAATAATACAGATAAGAATAAAAGAATAAATTATATGAGATTCTAACTAAATTCTATCTATTGGGAAAATCTGGTTTAAATAAAAAGAATCGTTTGGGTGGTGAGTGGAGACAAGAAAATATAGACATTTACCAACCCCTCTGCACAAATAGGATGTGACACAGGGTCGTTTTTTTTAAACGGAGTTTAACAGGTTTCTATTCAGAGTTTTCCTTCTCCTAGACTGGTTGCTTAACAAAGTTTAAAAATCCCAGTCTACCCTACTAATTACCCATAACTGGAGGAAGAATAGTTGGATACATACATTATAAGGGTATTAGTGATATGGGAAATACAAAAAGCCTCGTCCGGGATTGGAACTAATGTAGCAAAGAAAACAAATACTATACTTGATTTGAGCCAAACAAATCACAGTGAGGAAGAAGAACGAGATATTTTAATAATAACTATTTGAGTCCCCTCCCCGCATCTGGGAAATTTCAGACTGCTAATGTGTTATGGAAGCTTATAGATACTGTTGAGTTTCCAGACATGGTTCCTGGTATTCCATTTTCCTGGTTTTCCATTCCAGCATGAAGGTTTGTTTTACGGCATGTCAACCTCGGTGGGTTATTTAATGCCCACAAAGTTGTGAAATAAATTCATTCTTAATGCACAATACAATTTTGTTTATCAACTCCTGTTTTCTATTTAACCAATAGATGGGGCCCTAACAGGTACTACCACTCCGGGTCAGAGTGGACCAGAGAGCAATGGTGATGAAGGGGTGCTCCACATTCCCCAAACCTCAAAAACTGGAACCTCACCATCAGATAGAGTTTAATGTCATTCCCAGGACATGTAGACCCTCAGCCACCGCCTTCTAGCACCCATAAGATAAAAAGGGGTTGGTGCTTGCCATAAGGGCAATAGGGCTGGGAAAATCATATAGGTGCTAGGGCTTGACGTGACCAGCCGATTGATCGGAGGGGGCCTCTCCGACCGCCCGTTTAGCCCAAGATAGGGCCAAAGTAGACTATTGCAAGTCATGGACTGCTCATCCACCTGGGTTCTATCCTTAAGCATCATGGGTCGCCACCCACGGCCAACAGGTGGCCCCATTGGGGAGGGGGAGATCTACCCCTCTGCAGAGGTGTAGTCGGTGCATTCTGACGCCCCAGCCGACAGGGCGGAAGGGTTGGAACAAACAGTTGCTAGGTCTTGACGTTACCAGCCGATTGATCGGAAGTAGTTTGGTTTGTTTTACGGCATGACTAAGTGAATCATTTAATGCCCACTAAGTGTTGGGTTCATAGCGTTAGTTTGATCAGAAGTGGCCTCTCCGACCGACCATCAGTTACAGCCACCTAAGTAAAAGTGGTGTCTTGCAGGTCATAGACTGCTCAGTGACCACGCTTCCATTTCTAAGCATCACAGGTCACCACCCACGGCTAACAGGTGTTCCATTCATGTGAAAGGGGTCTTACCCCTCTATAGAGGTGCAGCCGGTGTATTCTAACGCCACAGCAGAGAGAGTGGAAGAAGGAAAGCTGGAGTTTGATTAGTGGATTTGCCCAAAACTGGAAAATCCCAGACGAAACAAAGGGATAGCTGATAATTTTTTTTAATGCCAAACGTAACCTACCCAGATCCAAGCGAAATATTTAAGCTGAGAGAAAGAAAGAGAGAAAGAAAGAGAGAAAGATGAGATGGGTGAACAGACCAGCTGATTTCAGCCAAGATCACCGAATAACAGGCACCACCATTCCGGATCAGAGTGGGCCTGGGAGTAATGACGAAGTGATATTCCACACTCCTGGATCTCTAAAATTGGAGCTTCATCACTAGATGCAGTTTAATGTAATACCTAGGACATCAAGACCTTCAGACACTGCCTTCTAGCACATAAAAGAGTTGGAGATGCTAGGGCTTGAGGTGACCAGCCGATTGCTTGGATGGGGTCTCTGTCCGCACATTTAGCTTAAGTAAGGACAAAAGTGGAGTGTTGCATGTCAGATTGCTTAGCCACCAGGATTCAGTCCCTAAGCATCACTATGGATAAATGAAAAGATATGATGCCTACTCACAAAATTTCAGAAATATCCAGCAGATTCATTATTACTGAATAGCGAGTCGAATGCCGCTAAGAAATCTCCACGATTGATTGGATGGGATCTTTCCGTCCGGCTATTTAGATTGAAAAAGAAATCCCCACGTAAATAAAGGCCCTGTGTTAATCCAACCTGGTGGGAATCCAGGAGATTTAATGGATTGCTCAACCAAAAGGTTTTTTTACGGCATATCAACCGCAGTGGGTCATTTAATGCCGATAAAGTTTTGAAATGAAGTCATTCTTAATGGATACTCAATCTTTTTTTATAAATACATTTTTCTATTCAACAGGTACTACCACTCTGGTTCAGATTGGTTTTGGTTGGTCGGGTTTTACGGCATGTCATCGTTGGGTTATTTTATGCCGAATACTTCTATTGGTAATTTGGTATTCAAAAATGTTTAATGCCGACAAATTTTTGAAATAATTTCATTTTTAATGAAATAACAGGTACTACCACTCCGGGTCAGAGTGGACCGGGGAGCAATGGTGATGAAGGGGTGCTCTACATTCCACGAACCTCCAAAACTTATTCAATATTACAGTCCCAGTACATGTAGACCCCCAGCTACGCCTTCTAGCACCCATATGATACAAAAGAGTTGGGGCTTGCCATAAGGGCAATAGGGCTGGGGCAGTCATATAGGTGCTAGGGCTTGACGTGACCAGCCGATTGATCAAAGGGGGCCTCTCCGACCGCTCGTCTAGCCCAAGTAAGGACCAAAGTGGAATATTGCATGTCATGGACTGCTCAGCCACCTGGGTTCTATCCTTAAGCAGGTGGCCCCATTGGGAGAATCTTACCCCTCTGCAGAGGTTCAGTCAGTGCATTTTAACGCCCCAGTCGACAGGGCGGATAGTACAGAGTGGAAAAGAGAAACCTTAAGACAACTTACGATATCAACATGATATTTAATTCAGATTTTATATTCTCCCAATAATCAGAAAAGCAGAAGTAGTTTTAATTTGTTTAACGGCATAGCAACTATGGGTTATTTGATGCCAAAATTGATTCATTTGTAAATGTTCTAATTTTTTAGTTAGGTATTATTCATATTAAACATTGGCTCAAGGGCAATAAAGAACACTACTTTAATTCAGTACCCCTTCACTACAGTTATTTCTTGTTGTAGGAAGTTAGCCCTTGTCAGATGGTGTGTCATTATTCAGGTTTGATTGATAGGCTATGAGCTCGGAGTCATTTGATGCCGTGGCTTTCATTGGACGAAATTTACGTGTTCAAATGACACTAGAAGATTAGAAATGAAATATCAATCCAGTACCCCTCCACTACAGTTATTTCTTATTGTAGGAAGTTAGCCTTTGTCAGACGGTGTGTCATATACTATGAAATAGAGGATTTCATTACAGGAAAGATTTTGGGGGGTGGGTGCTGCTTGTCGAAATAACGGAATAGTAAACAAGTCTTAGAGATTGACCAAGAAAACATTTTAATTCATATGTTAAGTCGACCTTTGAAATCTAATTCCTTTGTGATTCTTATTAAAAATATCATAAATGTCGATGAATAGAAAATCCGTTTAGCCTAAGTAAGGGCCAAAGTGAGGTGTCGCCTGTCATGGCATGCTCATCCGCCAGGATTCCGTCCTTAAGCATCCTAGGTCGCCACCCACGCCCTGTAGGTTTGGTTTGTTTTACAGCATATCACCCTTAGGGAGTCATTTAATGCCGATAAAGTTTTGAAATAAAGTCATTCTTAACTTGAGTTGAAAGTCATGGATTGCTCATCCACCTGGGTTTCATCCTTAACCATCACGAGTTGCCACCCACGGTCAACAGGTGGTCCCCTTGGGGGAGTCTTACCGCTCTGCAGAGGTGCAGTTGGTGTATTCTAACATCCCAGCCGACAGGGCCGTTATGTCATATGGGATCAGTAGCATGGATCTTCGATGAAATGGAATTATGATCTAGAGTGAAGCTTGAATTTCATTTCAAATTTTTTAAATCTACAATGAACAAATGCGAAACATGCCGTCCGCAAAAACTTCAAGCTCGGGAACCTCCTCCTCAATCTTGGGAACCATCTCTTTAAACTCGGGGAACCTTCTTGGTTTGTTTTACGGCATATCAACCTCAGTGGGCCTGGAACAGACCTCAAGGAATCGCCTGTCCGACTGACTTGCAGCCAAATTTGCGAAATTTGTTTTATTTGTTAATTCCAAATAAAGTTTGCGATTTTTCTTTCAAACGTTTCTGGGCTTATTTAAAAGACATTTTCTTAAAACTGATGTTTTTCTATTTCATCCATAGATGATAACCTATCAGGTTCTACCCCTCCGTGTCAGCGTAATCCTGGAAGTAATAGCAATGAAATGAAGTACTGCACACCCTCACAGGGCGGTCTGAAAAATGGAACCTCACAACCAGATGCGGTTTAACGTCATACACAAGGTTTGAATCTGCAGTATTACCACTCCGGGTCAGAGTGGACCTGGGAGTAATGGTGATGAAGAGGTACTCCATCACCCGAGCTCCAGAACTGGAATCTCAGAGTTTAACGTCAAACCCAGGAAATAAGACCCTCAATCACAGCCTTCTAGTGCATATAATAAAATGGTTGAAGTTTGCCGTAAGTTTGCTAGGGCTTGACAAGACCAGCCGATTGATTGAAGGAGACTTCTCTGACGCCCGTCTAGCCCAAGGAAGGTCAAAGTGGAGTGTTGCAGGTCGTGGACTGCTCAGTCACAAAGCTCCCATCCTTAAATATCACGGGTCACCATCACGGCCAACAGGACTGGAAAGATGACACTACATTTTTAACAACGAATCACCATCAGGAAGTTTAACGTCATACCCAGGACCCTCAGCCACCGCCTTCTAGCACATGATAAAAAGGATAAGGGCAATAAGCTTGGCACGGTCCTATATGTGCTAGGGCTTTACTTAACTAGCCGACCGATTGTAATTTTATTGAGCATAGCGGTGTTGCTATACATACATATGTATATGTACATATATATATACTAGTTAAAGTACCCGGTCCATGACCGGACTAAAAAAACACCAAAGAGTGAGTGGCGAAAAAAATAAGAGATAGGTATACCTATCACCAATCTATCAGACTGTAAAAAAAAAAATTCTAAAAAGTTCTTTATTTTTCGAGTTTTCTGGGATGCTCATTTCCCCGTATAAGTTTATAGTAAATCAAACCCCCATATTGGAACCGCTCTATCTTAACAGTTGGGCTGAATTTGCACAAAGGTGTCAAAATTAAGATGACAAAAAACAGAACCCACAAATTTTGTAATAAAACTTAATTTTAACTAAGGGGGTTTAGGGTTAGGGGTTAGGGTTAGGGATTGGGGTTGGGGTTTAAGGTTAGTTTAATGGGAAAATAATGTGGGTTCTGTTTTTCTGGGTCACCCTAACTTTGACACCTTTGCGCAAGTTCAGTTCGGGCGGTTCCGATATAGGAGGTCGAATTACTATAAACTTACATGGGGAAATGAGCACCCCTGAAAACTAAAAAAATTAAAGAACTTTTAAGATTTTTTAAATTTTTTTAAAATCTGATAGATTGGTGTGTAATCGATAGTAATCCATTGAAGGAAAAAAAAATTAATATATAAATAAATTTTTTAGCGGTTCTGATATGGGGCATCGGTTTACGATAAACTTATACGGGGAAATGAGCACCCTAGAAAACTCGAAAAATAAAGAACTTTAAAAAAATGTTTTTTTACAGTCTGATAGATTGGTGTGCAATTGATAATAATCCATTGAAAGAATAAAAAAACAATTTTAGAGGGGGGGGGTGAAAGTTCAGGTCCACCAAATTAAATACTGATTCAAAACTAAGTTGAGTTAACTACATCGTATTTTTATTTTAAAATTCTGTTATTGTTATTATGTTGACTTATTTACGAAATAAGTAGTTAATTTAACTACCTATTTTTGTAAAAGGCTTTTTTTTTCTAAAACTCTTTAAATTAAATACTGATTAAAAACAAAGTAATAATAAATATTTGTAAGATAGATTATTTCATTTCATTCAACTAAATTAATATTTTAAAGACAGGAATAAAAAGTTTGCGATATGAATAAGATTTGATTTTTCCTTAAAACATACTTTTGCTGTCCAAAGCAAAATAATATTTTTTCTAACTCGCTGTAAAAAATAATTCAATTGATAAAGACTCGTTCAAATTATATATTGAGCAAGATTATTTTCTCTTCTTTTCACGAAAAGTTTCACTGAAACTCCAGTTTGAAAATAATAGTTTTTGGGGACAATTTTAAATTCAGTTTTTAATTGCTTGATAAGTTAGAAATACATTGTAATTTATTTCTTTGAATTTTTTCTACATGACAATTCAAATCTAGTTCTTAACGATAAAAAGAATGCAATATCTATTTTTGCTTACATTTTAAAACGTTTTTATTAGTTCTCTAAACTATTAAGACATTTTTTAAAACCATTAGTATTAATTACAAAACAACTCGTTTTATCATTTTTTTTTTAAATTTACATTTATACAACCCTATACTGGAGACTGATTTTTATTGACATTTAAAATCTTATAAAAAATGTAACCGTAAACTTGGGTTTTGAAACAATTTTCATTTTTCTACAATTTTTTGTGCATGACAACACTTTAATTTAAGTGGGTGTACATTGTACAATAAAAGTTTCAAAAACATACGATAAATATAAATAAATATTTAGAAAGATTATAAAAAAAAAAAAAAAAAAAAAAAAAAAAAAAAGAATTTATTTTACGTTAAAATTTAGTCATAGTTCAAGTTTGTCGCTAACATTTTCATTGTTTCTTTCTTTCTTTCTGCTGGTAAAACAGTCAGCCGAGCACCTGCTTATACACCAAGCATTAGCAGCAGCTATGCTACGGCTTTCGAAAAATCGTTTGATATTTGTTTGATTAATTAATTATATCCCTTAATCAGTAAAAATCAATAACCAAATTTGGAGTGTTTCTTAGTTAGAACGAAATCAATGTGTATGCAAGATTTTAAATCTGAGTGACCTCCCGTTTTGGAGTTATACGTCGACACGTGCATACCAAAATCTCTTTTATACATATATATATATATATATATATATACACACACATATATATACACATACATACATACATACATACATGTATATGTATACATATACGTATACATTAGGAAAATAATCTACAGATTGAATTAGGCTAATTGGTAAGGAACTTACGAGCTCTGGTTAAATTAATTTCTACTGCATGATTAGTAGAAGAAAGGAAAATGAAGGAACGTTATGCAAACCTACATAAGACATTTATAATTCTACTATATGATTAGTAGAAGGATTTTACGGCATTTCATCTTATGTCAAAGACATTTTGTTTTATTCATACTTGGTGGGCACTCAATATTTTAAAGACAACTTTTTTTAGAACTCATTTTGTTCTATTTAACTCATAAATGGGACCCTGACAGGTATCACCACTCCGGGTCAGAGTGGACGGGAGTAATGGTGATCAAGGGGCAGTCCACATTCCGAGCTTCCGAAATGGAAATTCACCATCAGATCGATTTTATCGTTATTCCCTGGACATAAAGACACCGCCTTCTAGCACACATAAGTGTTGGGCTTGTTACAAGGGCAATAGAGTTGGGACTATCGTATAGGTGCTAGGACTTGACATGATTAGCCGACTGATCGGAGGGGGCCTCTCCGACCGACCGTGAAGCCTAAGTAAGTGCCAAAGTGGTGTCTTGCATGTTATGGACTGCTCAACCACCACGGTTCCATCCTTAAGCATCACCAGTCACCACCCACAGGTGGCCCCATTGAAAGGTCTTAACCCTCTGCAGATGTGCAGTCTAAACCTGTATTATATCAATCAAGTTATTCTTTCTCAGTACAACACGAGTAATATTAACTTGGAACTTCAAAATGTCCCCACAGCTCTAATAGGTACAACCACTCCAGGTTAGAGTAGACCTGGGTGCAATGCTGATGAAAGAGTGCTCCCCATTCCCCAGACCTGGAATCTCACCATTAGAGTTTAATGTAATTCCCAGGAAATAAAGACCCCTCAGCCACCACCTCTAGCACATAGATGATAAAAAATGATTTAATTTTAGAAGGGAAGGCTAATGACATCTTGAAGCAGAAGTGATAGATGAAAGAAAAGGGAATAATAAGATTGATGATTATAGCGATAATAATAAAGGAAAAAAATAATGCGACAAGAAAAATCAAGAGAGATGGTGATGTAATGAATATGCATACACTTGGTCCCCCCTCTCAGTAATATGATTGGCTGGTGTCAGCCATAAATACCGAGCAATGTCGAGGTACATCGGCTACGATTACGACGTCGCACAAATACTATTACTTACCTGCTCGATTGTTACCGTGGCCGCACCACTCTGCTACTTCTAACAAATCCCTTTCCGGGACATATCAGGTGATAAAGAGATAGATACTTTGTTAAAATAGATGTGATATATATATATATATATATATATATATATATACCCTGATTTAGAAAATCTTCGATTTTGGTTCTAAGAAAATAAACAACTGTTTACTAATTACCTTTTTTTTTCTATTATAAATTGTTTAGTGGGTTATTGGCAAAATGTTCAATAATTTCTTTTTATTTGGATTTCATCATAAACTAATATGAAAGATTTATAAGCATGTCAACAAAGGGAGATAATCCTAATAATTGAATTGAGAACTGAAGAAAACAAGGGAGGTAACAAAGAGATACTGTTTATGTCTTGCATATGTATTGTGCCCAAACTTTATTTTGCTCACCAAGTTTAATACCAAAATAAACATGGTAAGCATGCTCTATGAAACTTGTTTTGTTTGTTTTGTTTTACGGCATATCAACCTCAGTGGGTCATTTAATGCCGATAAAGTTTTGAAATAAATCAATTCTTAATCGATAATACAATTTTGTTTATCAACTCCTGTTTTTCTATTTAACCCATAGATGGGACCCTAACAGGTACTACCACTCTGGGTCAGAGTGGACCAGGGAGCAATGGTGATGAAGGGGTGCTCCACATTCCCCAAACCTCCAAAACTGGAACCTCACCATCAGATAGAGTTTAACGTCATTCCCAGGACATGTAGACCCGCAGCCACCGCCTTCTAGCACCCATATGATAAAAAGAGGTTGGGGCTTGCCATAAGGGCAATAGGGTTGGGAAAATCATATAGGTGCTAGGGCTTGACGTGACCAGCCGATTGATCGGAGGGGGCCTCTCCGACCGCCCGTCTAGCCCAAGATAGGGCCAAAGTGGAGTATTGCACGTCATGGACTGCTCATCCACCTGGGCTCTATCATTAAGCATCACGGGTCACCACCCACAGCCAACAGGTGGCCCCATTGGGGGAGTCTTATCCCTCTACAGGAGGTGCAGTCAGTGCATTCTAACGCCCCACCGACAGGGCGGTATGAAACTTGTGACTGGATTCCAATTAGAAACAACTAGAAGGAGCTATCCGGTGTCGCCTGGGTAGAAAGAACTGACATCACATATAACAATATATTGTTTGGTTTTGTTTTGTTTTACGGCATATCAACCTCGGTGGGTCATTTAATGCCAACAAAGTTGTGAAATAAATTCATTCTTAATGCATGATACAATTTTGTTTATCAACTCGTGTTTTTCTATTCAACCCATAGATGGGACCCTAATAGATACTACCACTCTGGGTCAGAGTGGATCAGGGAACAAGGGTGATGAAGGGGTGCTCCACATTCGCCAAACCTCAAGAGTTGTAACCTCACCATCAGATAGAGTTTAATGTCATTCCAAGGAATCTATTTCTGACATTTTGAGATGAGACTAGATAATTTGTATTATTTGGATTTCCTTCTGTTTAACCCATAGTACATGGGTCAACCCTTGTTGGGTTATTTTTTTTTTAATCTATCCAACCCTAGCTCAGCCACCAGGATTCAGTCCTTAAGCATTACGGGTAGCCAGCCATGATGTCAACAGTGGGGGGGGGGTAGATTTTACCCCTCTACCGAGGTGCAATTAGTATATTATACAGACCCAGCCGATAGGGCGGGCTGATGTGTATACGATGAAAGCTGAGATTTTATACTACATTAATTTCAAATTTAACTTTAAATTAATTTTAATGGGCTCCCTGATACCTATGAGCCCTAGGCCAATGGTCTGCTTTATCTATTAGTAAGTCCATCCTTTGAGGTTACCTTGATTTGTTTAGTATACAAAACCTATAGCAAAAATGCTTCTAAGAGGAATACATTTATCATCTGATTTTAATGGCATGTCAACCTCAGTGGGTTATTCAATGCTGACAAAGTTGTGAAATAATTTCATTCTTAATGCATAATAAAATGTTTATAAACTCATGTTTTTCTATTTAACCCATAGATGGGATCCTAACAGGTACGAGTGGACCAGGGAGCATTGGTGATGAAGGGGTGCTCCAAATTCCCCAAACCTCCAAAACTGGAACCTCACCATCAGACAGAGTTTAACGTCATTCCCAGAACATGCAGACCCTCAGTCACCGCCTTCTAGCATCCCATATGATAAAAAGGGTTGGGGCAATCATATAGGTGCTAGGGCTTGACGTGACTAGCCGATTGATCAGCACAGTCCTTGAGTACTGAGGAGACTTATTGTTAATAAGTCTTTAGTAAAAAAAATTAGTTACTAACTTTTGTTAGGGAAGGTGTCTTGATAGAATCGACATATACAAAGCCCTCTGCCAGGACAGACATTAATTTTTTCATGAAGGGTCAGTATTATAACATTTGAACCCAGTGGTCAATTATAGAATGTAAGCATATCTATTTGATCAATTGATGGAACCCTAACAGGTATTACCACTCTGGGTCAGAGTAAACCTAAGAATAATGGAAATGAAAATGGACACTCCACATTCCCCAGGGATTTGGAACTGGCACTCCACTCTCACATGCAATTTAGTGCAATACTCAGGATAAATATATTATGAAACATATTTTGACTTGATATTTATTTGCAAAATCTCAAGATATTAACTTTGAAGAGACTATAAAATGCAGTTTGAACATGTGTAAATATTTTTTGAGTAAAAAAAAAAAAAAAAAAAAAAAAAAAAAAAAAAAAGTTACATATTAAAATAAAAGCAAGACTTGTATTTACAGAAATAATTCAATTTGATGGATATTCAGAAAAATAAGTGAATAAAATGGACATTAGTAACTAATACTTTATTACCAATTTTACAAACATACAAACCTTTATTGGGAAAAGCCAACATTCATCACAAAAACTTCTGACACTCAATCAACCCCAAAAGATTAATCTGAATAATGTCCTATCAAACTCTAGCTAAACTCCATAAGCCCCCCCCCCCAAAAAAAAAAATATAGATATGGATTCCAAATCATTAATCCATGGAAAACCTAAGCTGACTCCGTAACAAAGTCTGAATTCCACATGGTACCTGACCAAATGTCCAAAATACTCTACACATGAAAAAGCTATTACCGCCGCCATGGGGACAAAGACAACCACATCATATTGGTTGATTGGTTTGGTTTGTTTTGTTTTACGGCATATCAACCTCAGCGGGTCATTTAATGCCGATAAAGTTTTGAAATAAATCAATTTATAAATGAATACAATTTTTTTATAAATACATTTTTCTATTTAACCCATAGATGGGACCCTAACAGGTACTACCACTCCGGGTCAGAGTGGACCAGGGAGCAATGGTGATGAAGGGGTGCTCCACATTCCCCAAACCTCCAAAACTGGAACCTCACCATCAGATAGAATTTAACGTCATTCCTAGGACATGTAGACCCGCAGCCACCACCTTCTAGCACCCATATGATAAAAAGGGATTGGGGCTTGCCATAAAGGCAATAGGGTTGGGGCAATCATATAGGTGCTAGGGCTTGACGTGACCAGCCGATTGATCGGAGGGGGCCTCTCCGACCGCCCGTCTAGCCCAAGGTATGGCCAAAGTGGAGTTCAATTTGTTTTAAAGACATTTTTCTATTTAACCCATAGGTGGGACCCTAATAGGTACTACCACTCCATGGAGCAATGAAGGAGGGATGCTACACATTCCCAAGAGCCACAGAACTGGAAACTCACCCACAGATAGAGTTTAACATATCCAAATCCTGTCCAAGAAAATAGGACATTCCAGATTCTGTGATTAAAAAAAAAAAATTTTTTTTTTATCAACTTATGTTTTACTATTAAACCCATAGATGGGACCCTAACAGGTACTACCACTCCGGGTCAGAGTGGACCAGGGAGCAATGGTGATGAAGGGGTGTTCCACATTCCCCAAACCTCACCATCAGATAACGAGTACACTGCAACAAGTATGGGACACCAGTGAGAATCAAACTCAGTAAAAATGGTTTGCTAGCCTACAAGTATAGGAAAGGCATGGACTAATATTGACAGGTTATCGATCATATGGAAATCTAATCTCTTATATAATGAAACAGGAATTCTTCCAAGCTCTAGCCATTTATATCTAACGAGTACACTGCCACAAGTATGGGACACTCAGTGAGAATCAAACTCAGTAAAAATGGTGTGCTAGCCTATAAGTATAGGAAAGGCATGGACTAATATTGACGGGTTATCGATCATATGGAAATCTAATCTCTTATAAAATGAAACAGAAATTCTTCCAAGCTCTATTACTATTAAACCCATAGATGGTACCCTAACAGGTAATACCACTCCGGGTCAGAGTGAACCAGGGAGCAATGGTGATGATCGTCTGCTCTTTATTCTGACCTGAAAACAAAGAAACCACAACATATTGGTTGGATTTTACGGCATGACAACCCATTGGGTTATTTTATGCCAAATATGTTTTGTTCGTTATTGAATTGGTACTCAAATTCTTAAACTTATTTTTTATAAAATAAGTCATATTTTCTTCTATTTAACCCATAGATGGGATCCAACAGGTACTACCACTCCGGGTCAGAGTAGACTTGTGAGGAATGGTGATGTAGGGGTGCTCCACATTCCCGGACCTGGAACCTCACCATCAGAGAGTAACGTCATACTCAGGACGAATACCCTCAGCTACCACCTTATAGCACCCATATGATAAAAAGGGTTGGGGCTTGCCATATGTGAACACAGAAACCATCCTTAAGCATCATGTGTCGCCACCAACGGTCAATAGGTGTAACCCCTTTGGGGGACTTTTACCTCCTCTGCAGAGGTGCAGTCGGAGTATTCTAAAGCCCCCAGCCTACAGAGCAGAAAATGCTGAGGGGATTGCCCTAGGGGCGATGGATTTGTTTGTTTGGTTTTGTTTTACGGCATATCAACCTCAGTGGGTCATTTAATGCCTATAAAGTTTTGAAATAAATCAATTCTTAATGGATAATACAATTTGGTTTATAAATTCATGTTTTTCTATTTAACCCATAGATGGGACCCTAACAGGTACTACCACTCCGGGTCAGAGTGGACCAGGGAGCAATGGTGATGAAGGGGTGCTCCACATTCCCCAAACTGGAACCTCACCATCAGATAGAGTTTAACGTTATTCCCAGGACATGTAGACCCGCAGCCACCGCCTTCTAGCACCCATATGATAAAAAGGGGTTGGGGCTTGCCATAAAGACAATAGGGTTGGGAAAATCATATAGGTGCTAGGGCTTGACATGACCAGCCGATTGATCGGAGGGGGCCTCTCCGACCGCCTGTCTAGCCCAAGATAGGACCAAAGTGGAGTATTGCATGTCATGAATTGCTCATCCACCTGGGCTCTATCCGTAAGCATCACGGGTCGCCACCCACGGCCAACAGGTGGCCCCATTGGGGGAGTCATACCCCTCTGCAGAGGTGCAGTCGGTGCATTCTAACGCCCCAGCCGACAGGGCGGGTTAAAGTTTGTTATAAGCAATAGTTTGGTAGGGAGTTTTAACAATTTAATGATATTGACAGTCGGTTGTTGCGAATTGGATTGGGAATCACTTTAAGGGAGAAGTTTATAGGATAAAGTTAAAGTTTCTTATAAGCGATAGTTTGGTAGGGAGTTTTAACAATTTTAATGAATACATTTTTCTATTTAACCCAGAGATGGGACCCTAACAGTTACTACCACTCCAGGTCAGAGTGGACCTGGGGATAATGGTGATGAAGGGGTACTCCACATTCCCCAGACCCTCAGCCACCACCTTCTAGCAGATATATGAAAAAAGGGTTGGGGCTTGCCATAAGGGCAATAGAGTTGGGACAATCATATAGGTGCTAGGGCTTGACATGACCAGCCGATTGATCGGAGGGAGCGTTGATTAATATGATAAAAAGCGTTGGTGTTTGCCATAATGGAGTCTTACCCCTCCCATGGGTGAGCCTTACCCACTGCAGAGGCCCAGTATTCTAATGCTACAGCCGATAGAATAGGCGTTAAATTAGTCTTTGTGAATTGAAAGTCAAATTTCTGCGAGCATTTCTGCCTCAATGGTTTCTATTGTTATTCATCACTGTGTGGTTCACATGATGTACATGAATCGGTCCTCTCAACTGTCCTTTTTTGTCATCATAGTTCGGTTTAGTTTGTTTTGTTTTACGGCATATCAACCTCAGTGGGTCATTTAGTGCCGATAAAGTTTGGAAATAAATCAATTCTTAATGGATAATACAATTTTTTTAATAAATACATTTTTCTATTTAACCCATAGATGGGACCCTAACAGGTACTACCACTCCGGGTCAGAGTGAACCAGGGAGCAATGGTGAAGGGGCGTTTCACATTCCCAAAACCACCAAAACTAGAACCTCACCATCAGATAGAGTTTAACGTCATTCCTAGGACATGAAACCCTCAATCACTGCCTTTTAGCACCCATACGATAAGGGTTGGAGTTTTCCATAAGTGCAATAGGGTTGGGGTCATCGTATAGGTGCTAGGGTTTGACGTGATCAGCCGATTGATCGGAGGGGGCCACTGACCGCCTACCTAAGGGCTAAAGTGGAGTGTTGCATGTCATGGACTGCTCAGCCACCTAGGTTCCATCATTAAAACACCACAGCTTACCCCCATGGTCAACAGGTAGCCCCATTCGGTGGGGGTGATTTTAACCCTCTGCAGAGGTGCAGTTGGTGTATTTTACAGCCTCAGTCTACAGAGTGGACAAAGAAAAGACCGCTATTTTGTAGACGGAAAGTGACTTTTACTTCTATTCTGAAGACTGAAAAACAAGTACGGTTGTTATTTGTGGGCCTTGAATCTATCAAGTGGTATTTTAGATTATATTACATCTTACATTTTAGATTCATAATTTTTTTTTTAAATTTAAAAATAAAAACGATTGTTTGGGAAAGATGGTATTTTTGGTTTTATTTGTAAGATTTAACCAACTACCATTTTGGAAACGGAAAGAGACTTTGAAAAACAAATTCATTTTGAATGTTTTATGACATGTCAACCCTTGTTGGGTTATTTTTTACAAAAGACGTTTTGGTTATTTATTTCATTCTTGTTGGGAAAGTGAATTTTTTTTATTGAACCCCATAAATGGGACCCTAACAACTACTGCTCTGAGCCCAAACATCTATTTGTCTGATGAATCAAGTCATTTTGAAATAAGTGTTTCCTATCATTCACTAATTTTCAGATATTAACTTATTTTAATATTTTGGTATTATTTTACCTTCATTTTTATCTATAAATTAGAATAAACAACTTATGTATGAATAGACAGGTGGTTCACCCTCAGCTACCGCCTTCTAGCACCTATATGATATAAGAGTATAGGTATAAACTATAAGAACTGGAAGAATATTCGGGCCAATATTATAGGTTCTAGGGCTTGACATGACCAGACGATTGATCAGATGGGACCCTTTCTGATTGCCCGTCTAGCCCAATTAATGACCGAAGTGGAATGTTATGGGACACTACAGGTAACAGATTTCTATAAAGATAAGAGTGAATAATTATATCAAAATTATATGATAAAACGGGTAGGTATGAACCATGAAAGAATTTGAATATTCGGGCCAATCATATAGGCTCTAGAGCTTGACCAGCCGATTGGTCAGATGGGACACTCTCCGACCGCCTGTCTAGCCCAATTAAGGGCTGAAGTGGAATGTTGCAAGTCATGGGACCATACAGGTCAAAGATTTCTATAAAGATAAGAGTGAATAATTATATCAGTTTCTATGTGGGAGCTTTTTAATAAAAAGAACCATGAATACAGAATTCTGCTAAAAAATATATCAATAAAGAAATTAACCCTATTGTAAAAAAAAAAAAAAAAAAAAAAAAAAAAAAAAGACTTTTTATATCGGTGAATACTTTTTATGGCAGGAGGCTAGGATGTATTTTTTGCGATAATACCCAAATAATTTACCAAGATCTTTCAGAAGATCTTTTTGATTCATAGATTTGATCTTTACTGGTACAACTTGTCTGGATCAGAGTGCACCTGGAGTAATGGCAATGAAGGGCTGACTCCACACTTTCCAGAAATACAGAACAGGAGCCTCACCACCGGATGCAGTTTAGTGTAATACCCAGGACACTAAGTGGAATACAACTGATTTAAATTCAGATTACTAAATTTAAAGAACCAAGACCCTCATTGCTGGAATGGGTGTGAAGAAAATATATTCTGAAACTACATTACCCAAGATACTTGGATAAGTATATTTCATTATAATTAAAGTGGGTCTCTGGGGGGGGGGGCATAAACCCCCGCTGAAAATCTTTTTATCTTAGATTTATATGAAATTTATACTATAGGTAAATGAAATTTCAGAAAATTTCACTAATATCCAGACACCTTAATATCTAGCAGATTCATTATTACTGAATAGCGAGTCGAATGCTGCTAAGAAATCCCCACGATTGATTGGATGGGGTCTTTCCATCCGGCTATTTAGATTGAAAAAGAAATCCCCACGTAAATAAAGGCCTTGTGTTAATCCAACCTGGTGGGAATCCAGGAGATTTAATGGATTGCTCAGCCAAAAGGGAAAAGTTTTGGATTATGGTGACAGTCACACTTAGGACATGAAGACCCTCAGACACTGCCTTCTAGCACATATGAAAGTGTTGGGGGGATGCCGATTGATTGGATGGGGGTCTTTTCGTCCGACCATTTAGATTGAATAAGGGCAAAAGTGTATTGTTTCATACCAGACTACTCAATCATAAGGATTCAATCATTAAGCATCACTACAGGTAAATAAAAAATATGATAACTCACAAAATTTCACTTAATAATCCAGCAGATCAATTATTACTGAATACAGAGTCCGATGGCCGCTAAGAAATCCCCACGTAAAAAAAAAAAAAAAAAAAAAAAAAAAAAAAAAGGCGTATTAATTCAACCTGGTGCGAGGCCATGAAAATATTAAGCAACCTTTTCAGTACTTAAGTAGTTTATTACTTTGTTATTTGCTGTTCCATTCTAAGGTTTATGTGCTAGACTAATCATCACTAGTTCATATTGACAGTCCCATAGGATTCTCCATTCGTATCGGGCCTCACCCTTGGCATCCAGATTCCAAGTGGAAGCAGCCACCACGTTTTAATAAAGAAAATTTCAATTTTAACTGAAAGAGGATGTCGCATTTAAATTGTTTCCTATTCGTTTGAGAATACTAACATGGATGATATTTTAGCCTTCCTGAGAGAAAGAAAAATATATAAAAAATTATGAATCGGATATTAAATATATCCACGAACCTGTATTTATGAGATATGCAGTTTAGTCTCATACCCAGGACACTAAGTAGAATACAAATAATTTAAATTCAAAGTACTAAGTTTAAAGAACCAAGTCCCCCATTGTTGGAATGGGGGTGAAGAGATTGTTTCTTTTCTATGGGATCATCATCAAGTAAAACTTTATACAGGATTTGAACCTGGAAATCCGTGGAATCCATTTATGGTTTGGTGGTTTACAGCATATCAACTACAGTGGTTACGAAACAAGGGGGAACAATTCAAAGCAAAGAGTTATCTCCATACATAAACTAAAAAGTAATCGCTGAGAATATGCTTAGAAGTCTTTTCATTGTCATAATAATAAAGTAGTATTACTTTATTTAAGTGGACTAAATCTTCGGGAAAACAAATCTAATTTGCTATAAAAAAAAAAAAAAAAAAAAAAAAAAAAAAGACTAAACACCTTTTCAAAAGCAAACGTTTTTCGAGGAAATTAAAATATCTTACACCATTTGTCTCGAGTCATGGAATTAGTCAGCATTGTAAAAAAACAAAACAAATTTGGGCATTTGACTCGCCTCAAACACAAAGTAAAAAAATTGTTTTGGTAAAGAAGGTGTCTTGATTTGGTTTTACGGCATATCAACCTCAGTGGGTCATTTAATGCCGATAAAGTTTTGAAATAAATCAATTCTTAATGGATAATACATTTTTCTATTTAACCCATAGATGGGTCCCTAACAGGTGCTCCACATTCCCGAAACCTCCAAAACTGGAACCTCACCATCAGAGAATGTAACGTCATTCCCAGGACATGTAGACCCTCAGTTACCGCCTTCTAGCATCCATATGATAAAAAGAGGTTGGCACTTGCCATAAGGGCAATAGGGTTGGGAAAATCATATAGGTGCTAGGGCTTGACGTGACCAGCCGATTGATCGGAGGGAGCCTCTCCGACCGCCCGTCTAGCCCAAGATGGGGTCAAAGTGTGGTATTGCAAGTCATGAACTTCTCATCCACCTGGACTATCCTTAAGCATCATAGGTCGCTACCCACGGCCAACAGGTGGTCCCATTGGGGGAGTCTTACCCCTCTGCAGAGGTGCAGTCGGTGCATTCCAATGCCTCAGCCGACTGGACGGGAAGGTGTCTTGATGCAATCGACATGTTCAAAGGACCTCTGCCAGGATGAAGACATTGGCAGAAAGGATCAGTATTCTAACATTTGAATCCAGTGGTCAACTTATAGAATGTAAGCATATAGGAAATTGGTAAACAGATAAATTTGACCCAGAAATGAGACCCGGGAAGTCACTAACTAGGTCAGAATAACCTGGAGTAATAGCAATAATAGGAAGTACATCCCCCCCCCCCAGGAATCCCAAACTAGAACCTCACCATCAGATGCAGTTTAGCGTCATACTCAGGATACAGTGTTGGGAGAAGAGATCTTATCCCTTTAAGGGATACAGTCTACGTTTTCTAAGACCGGTCGACAAGTTTACATATTTACATGATTTAGACCAGTCTAAAATACATTTAGACGCACACATACATCTATCTCCGGCCAGACATGGTTTTAACATCAGAGTTAAAACATGTGGTGCTATTAGAACTTACAGTCCCGTGGGAAGATAGGATAGATTGGTTTGGTTTGTTTTGTTTTACGGCATATCAACCTCAGTGGGTCATTTAATGCCGATAAAGTTTTCAAATAAATCAATTCTTAATCGATAATACAATTTTTTTTTATAAATACATTTTTCTATTTAACCCATAGATGGGACCCTAACAGGTACTACCACTCCGGGCCAAAGTGGACCAGGGAGCAATGGCGATGAAGGGGTGCTCCACATTCCCCAAACCTCCAAAACTGGAACCTCACCATCAGATAGAGTTTAACATCATCCCCAGGACATGTAGACCCTCAGTCACCGCCTTCTAGCATCCATATGATAAAAAGGGGTTGGGCTTGCCATAAGGGCAATAGGGTTGGGAAAATCATATAGGTGCTAGGGCTTGACGTGACCAGCCGATTGATCAGAGGGGGCCTCTCCGACCGCCCGTCTAGCCCAAGATAGGGCCAAAGTGGAGTATTACATGTCATGAACTGCTCATCCACCTGGGCTCTATCCTTAAGCATCACGGGTCGCCACCCACGGCCAACAGGTGGCCCCATTGGGGGAGTCTTACCCCTCTGCAGAGGTGCAGTCGGTGCATTCTAACGCCCCAGCCGACAGGGCGGGATAGGATAGAGGAGGCGAAGTGCAAGAAGACAGCCAAGTACCAAGAGCTTGTGGCCGAATGAAGAACAAAGGGCTGGAAGGTCCGAAATGAGCCTTTCGAGATTGGATGCCGTGGCTTTAATGGCAGGTCACTTCTAAATGTGTTTAAGATCCTTGGCATTAGGGGTCAGGTAGGAGAGCCATAAAAGAAATTACAGGGGTTGCCGAGAGAGCATCGAGATGGCTCTGGATCCGCAGGAGTGATGCTTTGACAAGTGCCACTAGGTCGCAAACCGGGAATTGATAATCCCGATTGGGGTCTCCTGGGCGAGGGTGTATGGTGATTAATGACCCGAAACACCTGTTGACCTCTGGTTCATCATTGATGACTGTGGCCTAGTATTCACCCACGGTGTGTTTATGAATTTATATAACAAAAGACATCTGTTTAACAATTTTATTTGTGATTTTTTCAAGTTTTCTAGCCAACACATCACCCCTGATGAGGGCACTTCGAAGTGCCGAAAGTACTCGGGACATGAACTTTGGTGGACTAATCCACAAATTCCACCAAAATATTAAAAAGTTGGCCAGAAAACTTAAAAAAAAAAAAAAAAAAAAAAAAAAAAAAATCACAAATAGAATTGTTAAACAGGAGATGTCTTGTTTTAATTCAACATGCATAAATGAAAAAAAAATGCTGCCCAAATACACACATTAAATTGCCGAAAAATATAAAAATATTAACTTTGAAGAGTTTACACATGTACAAACAGTTCACTTTATAAAGTACATTATTATAAGTAAAAAAAAAAAAAAAAAAAAAGAAAAAAAAAAAAAAAAAAAGGAAAAAACTTATATTAAGATAAATACAAAAACTATTCAGATACAGAAAAAGAATTCCATTTGGCAGAGGAAAATAAATGAAATGGACATTGATAACTTTACTATTTAGAGTACTTGATATGACAGTTCGTTGACTACCACATCTTTCTATGGCTAATTGCTGTTAATATATTAGAATTAATTCTAATATATTAAACGGAGTATACTAGGAAAACGTAGTTAGAATCAATCTTTATTCACTGTCGGGTTTTGTGTCTAGACAAATGTTTGGTTTGATTTTGTTTTACAGCATATCAACCTCAGTGAGTTATTTAATGCCGATAAAGTTTTGAAATAAATAAATTCTTAATGGATAATACAATTTTTTTATCAACTTATGTTTTTCTATTTAACCCATAGATGGGACCCTAACAGGTACTACCACTCCGGGTCAAAGTGGACCAGGGAACATTGCCCAAACATCTAAAATTGGAACCTCGCCATCAGATAGAGTTTAACGTCATTCCCAGGACATGTAGACCCTCAGTCACCACCTTCTAGCATCCATATGATAAAAAGGGGTTGGGGCTTGCCATACGGGCAATAGGGTTGAGGCAATCATATAGGTGCTAGGGCTTGACGTGACCAGCCGATTGATCGGAGGGGGCTATCTGACCGCCTGTCTAACCCAAGATAGGGCCAAAGTGGAGTATTGCAAGTCATGAACTGCTCATCCACCTGGGTTCTATCCTACATCACGGGTCGCCACCTACGGCCAACAGGTGGCCCCATTGGGGGAGTCATACCCCTCTGCAGAGGTGCAGTCGGTGCATTCTAACGCCCCACCGACAGGGCGGTCTAGACAAAGGGTAGTAACTCTTAAGAGTTAGTACCATCAGTGGCTCTGTCGATACTTGTTGCATTAATGTGTTTTTAATTGATTCGCATAACGGGTATCGACGCAACTTGGTCGGATTTTACATGTAAATCTTTCGATTATTTTATGCCAAAGACATTTTTGTTTTTAATTCTTTGATTTTTAAAACTATCTTTTTTTCGGCATATCAACCACGTTGGGTCATTTAATGCCGGCAAAGTTTTGAAAGAATTTTTAAAAACTTAATTTTTTCCCCTAAGAGTGGACATGGGAGTAATGGTGATCAAGGGGTACGCTACATTCCCCAGAATTCCAGACAGATATATATTTACCAACCCCTCTGCATGAGCAGGATGTAACACAAGGTCAATTTCTTAAGCTGAATTCAACAGGTTTGAAATCAGAGTTTTTCCTTCTCCTAGACTGGTTGCTTAACCAAGGTTAAAGAGCCCAGTCTGCCCTACTATTTATCCATAGCTGAAGGGAGAGTAGGATTCATACCTTTCCCAATGGTATTAGAGCTAAGTGAAATGCAATTACCACATCTACGATTTGAACTCGGGGCGACGAGTCTATTTCTCATGCCTAACCATTACACCACACTTCCAGACTTATGAAGATATGTGAATAAGAAAATGTCCGAAAAGAGATGAATTTATTATGTTTGTGTCGACGTTTAAACGTTTCACCATTAGATAGAGTTTAACGTCATACCCAGGACGAAGACCCTCAGCCACCGCCTTCTAGCACCCATGCGATAAAAAAAAAATCAGATTTTACAGCATGTAAACTTTTGGATTATTTTATGCCGAAGACGTTTGTGTTTACATTAGTTTTTTAAAAAAACATTTTTTTTACCCATAGATGAGTATGACATGTACTAACACTCCGGGTTTGTTTGTTTTGAGGCATGTCAACCACGTTGGGTCATTTAATGCCGGCAACTTTTTGAAAGATTCATGGTGATAGTTTAGAAGAAAAATTTGTTTAGACTCATATTTTTGGAAACAATTTTTTCTATTTGACCTATATATGGTACCCTAACAGGTACTACCACTCCTGGTCAGAGTAGTCCTGGGAGTTATGTTTATGTCAACATTTAGATTAGAGTAGTAATGCCCCAGCGTCATAGAATTGGAGCCTCACCACTAATGTTTAAAGTCATACCCAGGATTATGACCAGCCCCCACCGCTTTCCTGCACATAAAGAGTTTGAATGTTGCTATTAAGGCAATAGGTTTGGGACAGTCATATAGGTGCTAGGTCTGAGCGGAGCGACGTCTCTCCAGATGCCCGTCTAGCCTAAGTAAAGGCCAAAGTGGAGTGTTGCATGTCATGGACTGCTCAGCACTATGATTCCATCCTTAAGCATCACGGGTCACCACCCACCATAATAGATAAGGAAGAACATTGGAAGAGAAGACCCCTCAAAGAATCAGCTATGTTACACTATAGTAACCTCTTTAGTAGAGAGAAATGAATAGGGTTGGGACAATCATATAGGTGTATTTAAGGTTCCACAAAAAAGAAAAGTGAGTTAGGTCACAAAAACGTGCCCTCATTAGAGGGAGGAGTCTTCCCCCCCCCCCGTCTGAAGAGGCGTGGTCAGCGTATTATACAGTCCCACCCGACAGGCGGAAAACTGAAAACCCATTCCACCATGTTATCTGATTAATTCAGGTGGGATCAGCAACATGGATCTTTGAAAACATGGAGGTATGATCCAAGAAAAAAATATCAAGATTGAAGCTTTAATTTCATTTTAAAGAACGTCTTCCTTAAACTTAGGAACCTTCTCTTCAAACTAGGGAAACCTTCTTGGTTTGATTTATGAAGAAGTGCTCCACATTCCCCACACATCCAGAACTCGAATTTTTTAATTTTTTTTATAAAATAAGTTTTACATTTTCTTCTATTTAACCCATAGATGGGATCCAACAGGTACTGCCACTCTGGGTGAGAGTGGACCTGGGAGTAATGGTGATGAACGGATGCTCTACATTCCCAGACCCGGAACCTCACCATCAGATAGAGTAACGTCATACTCAGGACGAAGACCCTCAGCAAACACTTGACTTGCTGGTGCTTGCTATAAGGGCAATAAGTTTGAAGCAATCATATGTGCTAGGGTTTTGACATGACCAGCCGACTGATCGGAAGGTGTCTTCTTTCCGACCGCCCGTCTAGCCTAATTAAGAGCTAAAGTGAGGTGTTGCACGTCATGGCATGCTCATCCACAAGGATTCCGTCCTGTTTACCCATAGCTAGGGGGAGAATAGATGGATTTGTAAATTTCCCCCAGCACATTTTCATGAAGTGAAAGACAAAAAGCTTCATCGATGATACAAAGCAAGCTAAGAACCAAATTAGAAATATCAAGAACCAAATTCTGACTTATGCCATACACAGAGACTTAAGAAGAAATATCAAGAACCAAATTCTGACCTTATGCCATACACAGAGCTTAAGAAATATCAAGAACCAATTCTGACCTTAATACACAGAGCTTAAGACTTCTGACCTTATGCCATACACAGAGCTTAAGAAATATCAACTGAATTATGTTGGCCTTGTGCCAGGCTAAGCTAATATTAGGTTTGGTTTGGATTTTATGGCATATCAACCCATGTTGGGTTATTTTATACCGAAGAAGTTTTGTTCTATTTATGCTGGAGTATTTAAAATTTGTTAAACACATTTCTTAAACTCGTTTTTTTCTTCTATTTCTCTGAATTTGAGACGAGGCGAGATAATTTATATTATTTGGATTTGTTTTTTTTTCTTCTGTTAACCCATAGAGGGAACAGGACCAGGGGGTAATGGTGATGGAGGGATACCCCACATTCCCAAGAGCCACAGATCTGGAACCTCACCATCAGATTGATTAACGTCATACCCAGGATGAAGACCCTCAGCCACCGCCTTTTAGCACATATTACACAAAGGGTTTGAGCAATCATATAGGTACTAGGGCTTGACATGACCAGCCGATTAATCAGAAGGTACCATTCTGATTGCCCGTTTAAGTAAGGGCCAAAGTCAGTTGTTACACGTCATGCTCATCGTCGGACACTGTAATATACAATGAAGTTATATTAACAGCGAGTTTAACTTATCCTTCAAAAGATAAGGAAATAGACACAAACACTTTTTAATATTCGCCAACTATATCCTTTACTGAAATAGATAAATACAAAATACAATAAGAAAGAATAAATTATTTCATAGATTAGTGTAATCTATTGATAGGTATAATTGTGATTAAGAAAATTAAAAGACAACTTCAGATTTCCAAGACCTCCAGCCACCGCCTTCTAAAGCATGACAAGAAGGGTGGTTTGTTTTGTTTTGTGGTATATCAACCTCAGTGGGTCATTTAATGCAGACAAAGTTGTGAAATTAATTCATTCTTGATAGATAATACAATTTTTTTTATAAATACATTTTTCTATTTAACCCATAGATGGGACCCTAACAGGTACTACCACCCCGGGTTAGAGTGGACCAGGGAGCAATGGTGATGAAGAGGTGCTCCACATTCCACAAACCTCCAAAACTGGAACCTCATGAGATAGAGTTTAACGTCATTCCCAGGACATGTAGACCCTCAGTCACCGCCTTCTAGCACCCATATGATAAAATGTTGGCGCTTGCCATAAGAGTAATAGGATTGGGGCAATCATATAGGTGTTAGAGCTTGACGTGACCAGCCGATTGATCGGAGGGGGTCTCTTCGACCGCCCGCCCAGCCTAAGTAAGGTTCTAAGTGGAGTGTTGCAGGTCATGGACTGCTCATCCACCAAGACTCCATCCTTAAGCATCACAGGTCGTCACCCACGGCCAACAGGTGGCCCCATTTGGGGGAATCTTACCCCTCTGCAGAGGCGCAGTCGGGAAGAAGGGTGGGTGTTACCATGAAGACAATTGGGTTGGGACAATCATGTATGTACTAAAGCTTGACATGATCAGCCGATTGATCAAAGGGGGCCTCTCTGAGCGCCCGTCTAGCCTAAGTAATGACCAAAATGGAGTTTTGCAGATCATGTACTTCTCAGCCACCAAGGTTCCATCATTAAAATATCACAGATCACCACCCACGGCCAACAGGTGACCCCCATTGAGGGGGTATTTTACCCTTCTGCAGAGGTGCAGTTGGTGTATTCTACATCCCCCCAGTATACAGGGTGGACAGAAATTTGACTTACTTCTACTCCGACGGAAGGGACTGAAAAACAAATTCATGTTGTACAGTTTGACTTAAATTCAAAACGAATTTACATCAATTTGTTTTACTGATACACATCGATAATACGCATACATTTTAGTTACGGATTGTTCATATTAAACATTGGCTCACTAACAAAGCACACATCTACTTTAATCCAGTACACCTCCACTACAGTTATTATTGTGGGAAGTTAGCCCTTGTCAGACGGTGTGGCATATACTATTAAGGTTTGATTTGATAGGCTATGAGCTCGGGGTCATTTGATTCCGTGGCTTTCATTGGACGAAATTCACGTGATCAAATGATCAGATTAGAAACGAAATATTAGTCAGTAAGGAGAATCTCGAAAGCGGTTTCATCTCTGGCTCCAAACCTGGCCAAGTCGTTAAGATGACAAAGTCGTCAAGTGGCAAATAAAATATATTCAGAAAACTGTTCATTTCACACGACGGTCGGTCGTAGATGTGACGGACCCCAAGTAAGGGCCAAAGTAGAGGGTTTTGGTATCTCCTCTATAAATCTATTCAGATCAGATCTAAAAGGCAGACCCAACAGATGAATTTAAATTTATTCCTTGGAATCATAACGAAATCAGGAAATTCTGTATCAAGAAATTGGAAGATCAATAAGAATTTCACTTCTGTTAAATATTTGGCCAATGGATCCAAGCACTGCAACAAGGAGAGAGAATACGTGAATCACAAGGAAACCCGTTGAAAAATAAACGTCATTTAGTCACATTCCATGAGTATCTTTGCCAATTAACTTTTCAGCTTAAAGCTCTTAGGTAGTCGATTCATGCATTATACTATCGCAATCGATATTAGAAGATAAAGACATGTCAGTGGACATTATAACACAAGATATGTTGATGACAGTTTTGAAAGATTCAGGAGAAAAAAAAAAGATTTTATTTATAGAGAGTGTAATCTATCTTTCAGCTTGTTTGCTTGGATTTTATGGCATGTCAACCCTAGTTGGGTTATGTTATGCTGAATACAGNTGTTGGGTATCCAAATAACTACAGCCACTGCCTCTTAACATGGTGTGGGTTGCTAAAAGCAATTAAGGAATACAGTCAGAGAAATTATATAGATTCAAAGGTTAACGCAACCAGCCGCTTGATCGATACATGGTCCTCTCCGATCGTCCATTTACCCAAGTAAGGCAAAAGTGGAAGGTTACTATCAAAATCAAGTTATTATCATGACTAGAATTTCAATAGATCGATAGTTTATTTCGTAATCCCGACCGTACTAATAGCATGGTTTCATGAAGCGAGGGTCCTCTAGCACAGAACCGGGGGCTTCGTCGTAGCCATATAGTAATCCCACCTAATAGGCTGCGAGTGTTGCACTCATGAACTTCTAAGAATTTACCGTCATGGCCAGGACGAAGACCCTCACACACCACCTTCAATAGATAAAGGGACAATCGTATAAATTCTAGAGGCTTGACGTGACCAGCCGATTGATCGGAGAGGGTAATCTCATACCGCCCGTCTAGAGGGGAGTGTTGCATTACACGAACAGCTCAGAAACAAGGAAATTTTTTGGATTATGGTGACAGTCATACCAATCCAGAGAATTTAAGTCCTGGAGAAGATAGATTTATTTATCATTTACAGAGTCTTTGGTAGGGAAAGTTTCTTGATGCAGCCCGCGCCCGGTTTCTGACCGGGGGTCCGGTGAGCTTCGGCCGCTGGACCGGTTCTTGTTAGCGTCGATCCACAGGGGGCCATCCCCCCAGGCAAACACCTGCCCCTCGATTTAAAAGGGCAGGGCTAGGTTTATTGCCCAGTGCCTGAGGCGCTCCCCTTGAGGGGGAATGCCGACGGTGATCGACGCAATTTTTTCACCTGCCACCCCCATGAGTCTCGGCTTGTGGGTGGTCCCACATAAATAGGGCTTTTGTGCCTGACCCGTACAAGTGGGGGTACGTGGAAAATATCATGCAGTCCGTGTATTCTAAGCTCTCTGCAAGGAACAAAATACATTAAATTTAGTTGAAAGGATAAGCATTATTCATAACATTTGAATCCAGTGTTCAATTGTAGAAAGTAAGCAAACAGACCTATACAACTCATAGAAGGGACCTTAGCAGGTACCACCGTTCCGGGTCAGAGTAAACTTAAGAGTAATAGCAATGAAAGGCGGTAACCCACATTCCCAAGGGATTCAGAACTGGCACTTCATTAGATGCAGATTAGATCATACCCAGGACATCTATCTTTTTAGGAGTGTTAGCGGAAGAGATCTTGCCTCGCTGTAGAGGACAAGATATACAGTCTAAAATATAACTAGACTTGATCGATATTAATTTGCATAATATCAAAATATTAACTTTGAAGGGAATATCAAAATCATCAAGTATATAATCAAAACTAGAATTTCGCATATGATCTAATTTATTTCGTCAGTAAATTGGAGAAAGAGTTCATTGAAAGCAAGGAAAACTTTGCAGATATAGCCAAACTAAAGTGTTAAAATAGATGAACGTCTTGAATTTAAGATAAGAAAATGAATTCCATTTTGGTGATATTCAGGAAAGAAATAAAATGGAGGTAAAAAAATTTTTGTAACCAAGTTATTATCAAACTAGAGTTTGATATGATCTAGTTTATTTTTTAAATGGCAAACATAAAACATGTCAATCCGTAAATGTAAAAGGTGCAGTTGCAGATGTTTCCAAGCTTTGTTGTAAAAACCATGCTGAAGTATAGGGCACTCTGAATATCGAACTTAACATTGAACTTAATACTAAAACGCTTAGTTTTAGAAGCAAAATATAATTTCTATCAAAATTAGAGGATGTATATAGGGGAGGGTGTCAGTATTTTTAACCCCCTCTCAATTATAAATTTCTCCAAGGAGATTATCAATTGCCAATTATAGAGTAGTTTAATTTACAATTATATGAACTATAATTATTTACTAAGCCATGGCACAAGGCCAGAAAGTATGGAGTACCAGTAAGAATTAAACTTACAATGGTATGACTCAACATTGAACCTAACGGCTACCAAAGGCCGCTTTTTAAATATGGATTTTGCTCACTGGAAAGAGAAATTAAAGACAGTGAGAAATGAGAGTTAGGGAACCAAGTTATAATCAAGTTCTAAAACTTCACTTGGAATTGTCTAGTTGACACATGGCGCAATGGATATATAGGGTCTAGTTAATACAGTTTAAGTTGACTATCATCCCAAGGATACAGGTTCAATCCTGGTCAAGAGCGAATAACAACATGTAATACAGCTGAACACACGTATCTAATCACCGTTTAACGGAATGAGAACAGTCTAACCCATGAATTGAAAAAAGTGTTCGGTTGGAAAGTTCGAGTTTGGAGAGATGGTTCCCCTAGTTCGACAAGAAACCTCTGAAGAAGGCCGGAGAAGTACATCGACCGATACGTTGTGTATATAACACAAGATGAGTACAATAATTTTAATAATCAAAATGTTTGTTTCATTCATTCTTTGAATAAAAGAAAAACTAAGGATTCCAATCAGACACGCGGAACACCGATACACGTGGGACTTGAATATCAGCTAAGATTATGTTGAATCGGACTGCATGTTAGATACATAAAAACAAAAAAAAAAAAACCTTGATTGTTATGGAAAGATGACATTGAAAAAATAAATTCATTTTGAATATTTTGACAGACAAAGGAATGTTTGAATAACCAAATTGGTTTGTTGGGTTTTACGGCACGTCAACCCTTATTGGGTTATTTTCTACCGAAAATATTACTATTCTTGTATGAAGTATAATGTACCCAGTAAGAATCTAACAAGGAATACCCAAAACGAAATTGTAGCAGCTATGAAATAGACATCCACAATATATTTGGTTGAATTTTACGGCATGTCAACCCTTATTGGGTTATTTTTATGCCGAAGAAATGCAAAAAAATGGGAAGGAAAGAACAAGGCTGACCTTTCACCAGTATTAATTTTACAAAACAAAAAAAAAAAAACAAAACAAAAACTTTGAAATAAACAGAGCAGCCAAGTATGACGCACTCAGTGAGGATCGAACTCAATACAAATGGTACGATTGAACATTATAGTAATTGTCTTTTCAGTTTTGAATATGCAAAAAATAAAAAATAAATAAGTGTATCAGTATCGAATTTTTACTATTGGGGTGGGGCGTGGATCATAGAAGAGCTGACAGGGAATTATCCGATTTTAATGAAATCTTCAGTGTTGATTTATCAATAAATGAATTTTATAATGCTTAGTTATTTTATTTCAAAAATCTAAATAAATTCATCTTAATGGATGCTCAATTTTTTTCTATTCACCCATAGATGGGACCCTAACAGGTACTACTACACCGGTCAGTGTGGATATGGGAGTAATGGGGATGAAGGAGTGTTCCACATTCCCGAAACACTCCAAAACTGGAACCTCACCATCAGATAGCGTTTGTTTGTTTTTATGGCATATCAACCTCAGCGGGTCATTTAGTGGCGACAAAATTGAAATAAATTCATCTTAATGGATAATTAAATTTTGTTTATTAACTCATGTTTTTCTATTTAACCCATAAATGGGACCCTAACAGGTACTACCACTTCAGGTCAGAGTGGACCTAAGAGACAATGTTGATGAAGGGGTGCTTGCATTCCCCAGACCTCCAGAACTGACCCTCGCCATTAGAGAGTTTAACGTTATTCCAGGACATGAGGACTGTCAGCTACTGCCTTCTAGCACCCATATGATAAAAGGGTTGGGCTTGCCATAAGGGCAATAGGGTTGGGGATATCATATAGGTGCTAGGGCTTGATGTTGACCAGCTGATTGATTGGAGGAGGCCTCACCGACCGCCCGTTTAGCCTAAGTAAGGGTCTAAGTGGAGTGTTGATGTCATGACTGCCTCATCCCAGGATCCGTCCATAAGCATCAAGGTCACATTCTCTCCCAGTGAGTTATTTAATGCCGATAAAGTTTTGAAATAAATAAATTCTTAATGGATAATACAATTTTTTTATCAACTTATGTTTTTCTATTTAACCCATAGATGGGACCCTAACAGGTACTACCACTCCGGGTCAAAGTGGACCAGGGAACATTGCCCAAACATCTAAAATTGGAACCTCGCCATCAGATAGAGTTTAACGTCATTCCCAGGACATGTAGACCCTCAGTCACCACCTTCTAGCATCCATATGATAAAAAGGGGTTGGGGCTTGCCATACGGGCAATAGGGTTGAGGCAATCATACAGGTGCTAGGGCTTGACGTGACCAGCCGATTGATCGGAGGGGGCTATCTGACCGCCTGTCTAACCCAAGATAGGGCCAAAGTGGAGTATTGCAAGTCATGAACTGCTCATCCACCTGGGTTCTATCCTACATCACGGGTCGCCACCTACGGCCAACAGGTGGCCATTGGGGGAGTCATACCCCTCTGCAGAGGTGCAGTCGTGCATTCTAACGCCCCACCGACAGGCGGTCTAGACAAGGGTAGTAACTCTTAAGAGTTAGTACCATCAGTGGCTCTGTCGATACTTGTTGCATTAATGTGTTTTTAATTGATTCGCATAACGGGTATCGACGCAACTTGGTCGGATTTTACATGTAAATCTTTCGATTATTTATGCCAAAGACATTTTTTTTTCATTCTTTGATTTTTAAAACTATCTTTTTTCGGCATATCAACCACGTTGGGTCATTTTAATGCCGGCAAAGTTTTGAAAGAATTTTTAAAAACTTAATTTTTTCCCCTAAGAGTGGACATGGGAGTAATGTGATCAAGGGTACGCTACATTCCCCAGAATTCCAGACAGATATATATTTACCAACCCTCTGCATGAGCAGGATGTAACACAAGGTCAATTTCTTAAGCTGAATTCAACAGGTTTGAAATCAGAGTTTTCCTTCTCCTAGACTGGTTGCTTAACCAAGGTTAAAGAGCCCAGTCTGCCCTACTATTTATCCATAGCTGAAGGGAGAGTAGGATTCATACCTTTCCCAATGGTATTAGAGCTAAGTGAAATGCAATTACCACATCTACGATTTGAACTCGGGCGACGAGTCTATTTCTCATGCCTAACCATTACACCACACTTCCAGACTTATGAAGATATGTGAATAAGAAAATGTCCGAAAAAGAATGAATTTATTATGTTTATGTCGACGTTTAAACGTTTCACCATTAGATAGAGTTTAACGTCATACCCAGGACGAAGACCCTCAGCCACCGCCTTCTAGCACCCATGCGATAAAAAAAAATCAATTTTACAGCATGTAAACTTTTGGATTATTTTATGCCGAAGACGTTTGTGTTTACATTAGTTTTTAAAAAAACATTTTTTTTACCCATAGATGAGTATGACATTGTACTAACACTCCGGGTTTGTTTGTTTTGAGGCATGTCAACCACGTTGGGTCATTTAATGCCGGCAACTTTTTGAAAGATTCATGGTGATAGTTTAGAAGAAAAATTTGTTTAGACTCATATTTTGGAAACAATTTTTTTCTATTTGACCTATATATGGTACCCTAACAGGTACTACACTCCTGGTCAGAGTAGTCCTGGGAGTTATGTTTATGTCAACATTTAAACATTAGATAGAGTAATGCCCCAGCGTCATAGAATTGGAGCCTCACCACTAGATGTTTAAAGTCATACCCAGGATTATGACCAGCCCCCACCGCTTTCCTGCACATAAAGAGTTTGAATGTTGCTATTAAGGCAATAGGTTTGGGACAGTCATATAGGTGCTAGGGTCTGAGCGGAGCGACGTCTCTCCAGATGCCCGTCTAGCCTAAGTAAAGGCCAAAGTGGAGTGTTGCATGTCATGGACTGCTCAGCCACTATGATTCCATCCTTAAGCATCACGGGTCACCACCCACCATAATAGATAAGGAAGAACATTGGAAGAGAAGACCCCTCAAAGAATCAGCTATGTTACACTATAGTAACCTCTTTAGTAGAGAGAAATGAATAGGGTTGGGACAATCATATAGGTGTATTTAAGGTTCCACAAAAAAGAAAAGTGAGTTAGGTCACAAAAACGTGCCCTCATTAGAGGGAGGAGTCTTCCCCCCCCCGTCTGAAGAGGCGTGGTCAGCGTATTATACAGTCCCACCCGACAGGGCGGAAAACTGAAAACCCATTCCACCATGTTATCTGATTAATTCAGGTGGGATCAGCAACATGGATCTTTGAAAACATGGAGGTATGATCCAAGAAAAAATATCAAGATTGAAGCTTTAATTTCATTTTAAAGAACATCCTCCTTAAACTTAGGAACCTTCTCTTCAAACTAGGGAAACCTTCTTGGTTTGATTTATGAAGAAGTGCTCCACATTCCCCACACATCCAGAACTCGAATTTAATTTTTTTTATAAAATAAGTTTTACATTTTCTTCTATTTAACCATAGATCCCACAGGTACTGCCACTCTGGGTGAGAGTGGACCTGGGAGTAATGGTGATGAACGGATGCTCTACATTCCCAGACCCGGAACCTCACCATCAGATAGAGTAACGTCATACTCAGGACGAAGACCCTCAGCAACCACTTGACTTGCTGGTGCTTGCTATAAGGGCAATAAGTTTGAAGCAATCATATGTGCTAGGGTTTTGACATGACCAGCCGACTGATCGGAAGGCGTCTTCTTTCCGACCGCCCGTCTAGCCTAATTAAGAGCTAAAGTGATGTGTTGCACGTCATGGCATGCTCATCCACAAGGATTCCGTCCTGTTTACCCATAGCTAGGGGGAGAATAGATGGATTTGTAAATTTCCCCCAGCACATTTTCATGAAGTGAAAGACAAAAAGCTTCATCGATGATACAAAGCTAAGCTTAAGAAATATCAAGAACCAAATTCTGACCTTATGCCATACACAGAGCTTAAGAAATATCAAGAACCAAATTCTGACCTTATGCCATACACAGAGCTTCAGAAATATCAAGAACCAAATTCTGACCTTATGCCATACACAGAGCTTCAGAAATATCAACTGAATTATGTTGGCCTTGTGCCAGGCTAAGCTAATATTAGGTTTGGTTTGGATTTTATGGTATATCAACCCATGTTGGGTTATTTTATACCGAAGAAGTTTTGATCTATTTATGCTGGAGTATTTAAAATTTGTTAAACACATTTCTTAAAACTCGTTTTTTTCTTCTATTTCTCTGAATTTGAGACGAGGCGAGATAATTTATATTATTTGGATTTGTTTTTTTTCTTCTGTTAACCCATAGAGGGAACAGGACCAGGGGGTAATGGTGATGGAGGGATACCCCACATTCCCAAGAGCCACAGATCTGGAACCTCACCATTGATTAACGTCATACCCAGGATGAAGACCCTCAGCCACCGCCTTTTAGCACATATTACACAAAGGGTTTGAGCAATCATATAGGTACTAGGGCTTGACATGACCAGCCGATTAATCAGAAGGTACCATTCTGATTGCCCGTTTAAGTAAGGGCCAAAGTCAGTTGTTACACGTCATGCTCATCGTCGGACACTGTAATATACAATGAAGTTATATTAACAGCGAGTTTAACTTATCCTTCAAAAGATAAGGAAATAGACACAAACACTTTTTAATATTCGCCAACTATATCCTTTACTGAAATAGATAAATACAAAATACAATAAGAAAGAATAAATTATTTCATAGATTAGTGTAATCTATTGATAGGTATAATTGTGATTAAGAAAATTAAAAGACAACTTCAGATTTTAACGTCATTCCCAGGACATGAAGACCTCCAGCCACCGCCTTCTAAAGCATGACAAGAAGGGTGGTTTGTTTTGTTTTGTGGTATATCAACCTCAGTGGGTCATTTAATGCAGACAAAGTTGTGAAATTAATTCATTCTTGATAGATAATACAATTTTTTTTATAAATACATTTTTCTATTTAACCCATAGATGGGACCCTAACAGGTACTACCACCCCGGGTTAGAGTGGACCAGGGAGCAATGGTGATGAAGAGGTGCTCCACATTCCACAAACCTCCAAAACTGGAACCTCATGAGATAGAGTTTAACGTCATTCCCAGGACATGTAGACCCTCAGTCACCGCCTTCTAGCACCCATATGATAAAATGTTGGCGCTTGCCATAAGAGTAATAGGATTGGGGCAATCATATAGGTGTTAGTGCTTGACGTGACCAGCCGATTGATCGGAGGGGGTCTCTTCGACCGCCCGCCCAGCCTAAGTAAGGTTCTAAGTGGAGTGTTGCAGGTCATGGACTGCTCATCCACCAAGACTCCATCCTTAAGCATCACAGGTCGTCACCCACGGCCAACAGGTGGCCCCATTTGGGGAATCTTACCCCTCTGCAGAGGCGCAGTCGGGGAAGAAGGGTGGGTGTTACCATGAAGACAATTGGGTTGGGACAATCATGTATGTACTAAAGCTTGACATGATCAGCCGATTGATCAAAGGGGGCCTCTCTGAGCGCCCGTCTAGCCTAAGTAACGACCAAAATGGAGTTTTGCAGATCATGTACTTCTCAGCCACCAAGGTTCCATCATTAAAATATCACAGATCACCACCCACGGCCAACAGGTGACCCCCATTGAGGGGGGATTTTACCCTTCTGCAGAGGTGCAGTTGGTGTATTCTACATCCCCCCAGTATACAGGGTGGACAGAGAAATTTGCTCGCTAAAAAGAAAAGACCGCTATTTTGTAGACGAAAACTGACTTACTTCTACTCCGACGGAAGGGACTGAAAAACAAATTCATGTTGTACAGTTTGACTTAAATTCAAAACGAATTTACATCAATTTGTTTTACTGATACACATCGATAATACGCATACATTTTAGTTACGGATTGTTCATATTAAACATTGGCTCACTAACAAAGCACACATCTACTTTAATCCAGTACACCTCCACTACAGTTATTATTGTGGGAAGTTAGCCCTTGTCAGACGGTGTGGCATATACTATTAAGGTTTGATTGATAGGCTATGAGCTCGGGGTCATTTGATTCCGTGGCTTTCATTGGACGAAATTCACGTGATCAAATTAGAAACGAAATATTAGTCAGTAAGAGAATCTCGAAAGCGGTTTCATCTCTGGCTCCAAACCTGGCCAAGTCGTTAAGATGACAAAGTCGTCAAGTGGCAAATAAAATATATTCAGAAAACTGTTCATTTCACCACGACGGTCGGTCGTAGATGTGACGGACCCCAAGTAAGGGCCAAAGTAGAGGGTTTTGGTATCTCCTCTATAAATCTATTCAGATCAGATCTAAAAGGCAGACCCAACAGATGAATTTAAATTTATTCCTTGGAACTCATAACGAAATCAGGAAATTCTGTATCAAGAAAATTGGAAGATCAATAAGAATTTCACTTCTGTTAAATATTTGGCCAATGGGATCCAAGCACTGCAACAAGGAGAGAGAATACGTGAATCACAAGGAAACCCGTTGAAAAATAAACGTCATTTAGTCACATTCCATGAGTATCTTTGCCAATTAACTTTTCAGCTTAAAGGTCTTAGGTAGTCGATTCATGCATTATACTATCGCAATCGATATTAGAAGATAAAGACATGTCAGTGGACATTATAACACAAGATATGTTGATGACAGTTTTGAAAGATTCAGGAGAAAAAAAAAAGATTTTATTTATAGAGAGTGTAATCTATCTTTCAGCTTGTTTGCTTGGATTTTATGGCATGTCAACCCTAGTTGGGTTATGTTATGCTGAATACGGTGTTGGGTATCCAAATAACTACAGCCACTGCCTTCTAACATGGGTGTGGGTTGCCTTAAAAGCAATTAAGGAATACAGTCAAGATAATTATATAGATTCAAAGGGTTAACGCAACCAGCCGCTTGATCGATACAGGTCCTCTCCGATCGTCCATTTAGCCCAAGTAAGGCCAAAAGTGGAAGGTTACTATCAAAATCAGTTATTATCATGACTAGAATTTCAATAAAGAGCAGTATAATTAACGCCCTTATATAATTGCTAACAGAACCGTCTAGCCTAAGTCAAACTGGTGTCTTGCATGTCATGACTGCTCAGGATTCCGTCCTTAAGTCCCACAGGTCAACAGGCGGCTCCATTGGGGGATCTTACCACTGTAGAAGTGTAGTCGGTGTATTATAACACCCTAGCCAATGATGTAGTTTATTCGTAACCCACCGATTGATATGAGGAGGCCTCGCCGACCGCTCGTCTAGCCTAAGTAACCACCTAATTGGAGTGTTGCACGTCATGAACTTCTAAGAATTTACCGTCATGGCCAGGACGAAGACCCTCACACACCACCTTCCAATAGATAAAGGGACAATCGTATAAATTCTAGAGCTTGACGTGACCAGCCGATTGATCGGAGAGGGTATCTCATACCGCCCGTCTAGAGGGGAGTGTTGCATTACACGAACAGCTCAGAAACAAGGAAAATTTTTTGGATTATGGTGACAGTCATACCAATCCAGAGAATTTAAGTCCTGGAGAAGATAGATTTATTTATCATTTACAGAGTCTTTGGTAGGGAAAGTTTCTTGATGCAGCCCGCGCCCGGTCTCGACCGGGGGTCCGGTGAGCTTCGGCCGCTGGACCGGTTCTGTTAGCGTCGATCACAGGGGGCCATCCCCCCAGGCAACACCTGCCCCCTCGATTTAAAGGGGCAGGGCTAGGTTTATTGCCCAGTGCCTGAGGCGCTCCCCTTGAGGGGGAATGCCGACGTGATCGACGCAATTTTTCACCTGCCACCCCATGAGTCTCGGCTTGTGGGTGGTCCCACATAAATAGGGCCTTTGTGCCTGACCCGTACAAGTGGGGTACGTGGAAAATATCATGCAGTCCGTGTATTCTAAGCTCTCTGCAAGGACAAAATACATTAAATTTAGTTGAAAGGATAAGCATTATTCATAACATTTGAATCCAGTGTTCAATTGTAGAAAGTAAGCAAACAGACCTATACAACTCATAGAAGGGACCTTAGCAGGTACCACCGTTCCGGGTCAGAGTAAACTTAAGAGTAATAGCAATGAAAGGCGGTACCCACATTCCCAAGGGATTCAGAACTGGCACTTCATTAGATGCAGATTAGTATCATACCCAGGACATATCTTTTTAGGAGTGTTAGCGGAAGAGATCTTGCCTCGCTGTAAGGGACAAGATATACAGTCTAAAATATAACTAGACTTGATCGATATTAATTTGCATAATATCAAAATATTAACTTTGAAGGGAATATCAAAATCATCAAGTTATAATCAAAACTAGAATTTCGATATGATCTAATTTATTCGTCAGTAAATTGGAGAAAGAGTTCATGAAAGCAAGGAAACTTTGCAGATATAGCCAAACTAAAGTGTTAAAATAGATGAAAGTCTTGAATTTAAGATAGAGAAAATGAATTCCATTTTGGTGGATATTCAGGAAAAGAAATAAAATGGAGGTAAAGAAAATTTTTGTAACCAAGTTATTATCAAAACTAGGAGTTTGATATGATCTAGTTTATTTCTTTAAATGGCAAACATAAAACATGTCAATCCGTAAATGTAAAAGGTGCAGTTTGCAGATGTTTCCAAGCTTTGTTGTAAAAACCATGCTGAAGTATAGGGCACTCTGAATATCGAACTTAACATTGAACTTAATACTAAAACGCTTAGTTTTAGAAGCAAAATATAATTTCTATCAAAATTAGAGGATGTATATAGGGGAGGGTGTCAGTATTTTTAACCCCCTCTCCAATTACAATTTCTCCAAGGAGATTATCAATTGCCAATTATAGAGTAGTTTAATTTACAATTATATGAACTATAATTATTTACTAAGCCATGGCACAAGGCCAGAAATGTGGAGTACCCAGTAAGAATTAAACTTACAATGGTATGACTCAACATTGAACCTAACGGCTACCAAAGGCCGCTTTTAAATATGGATTTGCTCACTGGAAAGAGAAATTTAAAGACAGTGGAGAAATGAGAGTTAGGGAACCAAGTTATAATCAAGTTCTAAAACTTCACTTGGAATTGTCTAGTTGGACACATGGCGCAATGGATATAAGGGTCTAGTTAATACAGTTTTAAGTGACTATCATCCCAAGGATACAGGTTCAATCCTGGTCAAGAGCGATAACAACATGTAATACAGCTGAACACACGTATCTAATCACGTTTAACGGAATGAGAACAGTCTAACCCCATGAATTGAAAAAAGTGTTCGGTTGGAAAGTTCGAGTTTGGAGAGATGGTTCCCCTAGTTCGACAAGAAACCTCTGAAGAAGGCCGGAGAGTACATCGACCGATACGTTGTGTATATAACAAAGATGAGTACAATAGTTTTAATAATCAAAATGTTTGTTTCATTCATTCTTTGAATAAAAGAAAAAACTAAGGATTCCAATCAGACACGGGAACACCGATACACGTGGGACTTGAATATCAGCTAAGATTATGTTGAATCGACTGCATGTTAGATACATAAAAACAAAAAAAAAACCTTGATTGTTATGGAAATATGACATTGAAAAATAAATTCATTTTGAATATTTTGACAGACAAAGGAATGTTTGAATAACCAAATTGGTTTGTTGGGTTTTACGGCACGTCAACCCTTATTGGGTTATTTTCTACCGAAAATATTACTATTCTTGATATGAAGTATAATGTACCCAGTAAGAATCTAACAAGGAATACCCAAAACGAAATTGTAGCAGCTATGAAATAGACATCCACAATATATTGGTTGAATTTTACGGCATGTCAACCCTTATTGGGTTATTTTATGCCGAAGAAATGCACAAAAATGGGAAGGAAAGAACAAGGCTGACCTTTCACCAGTATTAATTTTACAAAACAAAAAAAAAAAAAACAAAACAAAAACTTTGAAATAAACAGAGCAGCCAAGTATGACGCACTCAGTGAGGATCGAACTCAATACAAATGGTACGATTGAACATTATAGTAATTGTCTTTCAGTTTTGAATATGCAAAAAATAAAAAATAAATAAGTGTATCAGTATCGAATTTTTACTATTGGGGTGGGGCGTGGATCATAGAAGAGCTGACAGGGAATTATCCGATTTTAATGAAATCTTCAGTGTTGATTTATCAATAAATGAATTTTATAATGCATTAGTTATTTTATTTCAAAAATCTAAATAAATTCATTCTTAATGGATGCTCAATTTTTTTCTATTCACCCATAGATGGGACCCTAACAGGTACTACTACACCGGGTCAGTGTGGATATGGGAGTAATGGGGATGAAGGAGTGTTCCACATTCCCGAAACACTCCAAAACTGGAACCTCACCATCAGATAGCGTTTGTTTGTTTTATGGCATATCAACCTCAGCGGGTCATTTAGTGGCGACAAAATTGAAATAAATTCATTCTTAATGGATAATTAAATTTTGTTTATTAACTCATGTTTTTCTATTTAACCCATAAATGGGACCCTAACAGGTACTACCACTTCAGGTCAGAGTGGACCTAAGAGCAATGTTGATGAAGGGGTGCTTCGCATTCCCCAGACCTCCAGAACTGGACCCTCGCCATTAGAGAGTTTAACGTTATTCCCAGGACATGAGGACTGTCAGCTACTGCCTTCTAGCACCCATATGATAAAAAGGGTTGGGGCTTGCCATAAGGGCAATAGGGTTGGGGATATCATATAGGTGCTAGGGCTTGATGTGACCAGCTGATTGATTGGAGGAGGCCTCACCGACCGCCCGTCTAGCCTAAGTAAGGGTCTAAGTGGAGTGTTGTATGTCATGGACTGCTCATCCACCAGGATTCCGTCCTTATACATCAAGGGTCACCACACACGGCCAACATGTGACCCTAGTGAGGGGGGGGGTGTCCTTACCCCTCTACAGAGGCACCGTCAGTGTATTCTAAAGCCTCAGTCAACAGGGCTGTACGAAGCGGTGGATTGTCTTGAAGGAATTCGGTTTCTCACCTAACCAGAGTTCATTAGCTCTCCAACATAAAGTACCCACCCTAAAGAAAAGAAAATGGGGGATAATATATTAGAATAGTGAAGGGTTCATAGAGAGTATTAAAAACAATTTCCTGTAGATTTTGTTGTATTTAACGAATTAACAGTTCTATAAGATTAGCCAATTCAAGGGAAATAACTCAGTATTATTAAGAAAAAGTGGAGAAACTATGATCCAGTATAATTGACAAATAGATTTAAGCACGGATTTATTCCAAAGGAGATATTTAGTTTCAAATTTATTTTGATTATGTTCTAAAATATTTAGACTAGTAGAGGAATACTACGACAAATATTTATACAATCAATGAAGATGGTGTGGTTGCATTATGGCACGTCAACTCTTAGGTTATTTCATGCCGAAGACATTCATGTTGGGTGTTCACGAAGACTATTCATTGATGATGGATATTCAATTTAAAAAAAGATTAACATTCAAACTTTTTATGTAGTTAATCTATAAATTGGGTCCTATTAGGTACCACTAAAAATCTGAGTGGACCTGGATGTAATGGCAATGAGGGTGTGCACAATACGCAGAACTGGGGCCTCACTATCAGATGCCGTTTTAGTTTCATATCCCAGGACACCCCCTTTTGAGGGTGGTTTTTTAACCCTCTGCAGAGGATGCAGTCGGTTTGTTCTAGAAAGGGATAGGTCATGAAATATGTTAAGCCCCCACCCTGGATTAGGGTCAGTTATTTGTTTGGTTTTACGATATGTTCAGACTTAATTTTTAAGGAATTAAAAGTTTTAGAAAAGAAAGCCCTAAACTGTTAAGATTTAGCCAAGGTAGCAGATCAAATGTTACATCATCTGATTTATTTAAGCACCATGTCTAGGAACCGAGAGGGGATGAACTTGAAAATTTTCTCCCGATCTGAGTATACGGGTAGATGTATCAGTCTTAACCAAAGCGAATGAGCTCCCTTCTTTGTAAATTCATAAAATGATAGAGAGCAGGACAAGCGAAAAAAAAACAAACAAAAACAAAAAAAAAAAAAAAAAAAAAAAAAAACGCAAATTAATAAAACAAAATCTAAGAATCAGAAAATGAAGGACAGATATTTTCATTTCTTCCAACACTGGTTTTCGAATGTTTGGAAAACTATCCACTTTATAGTTGTTAGATTTTACGGCATATCAACCCTTGTTGGATCATTTTATACCGAAGACATTGTGTTATTCGTTCTTGATGGATACATTTTTTTTTAAAACTCATTTTATCCTATTTAACACAGATGGAACCCTAACAGGTACTACCACTTCGGGTCAGAGTGAACCGGAGAGTAATGGTGAGAAAGGGGGTACTCGCAACTGGAACCACACCATCTGATTGAGTTTAACGTCATTCCCAGGACACCAAGACCCTCAGCTACAGCCTACTAGCACATTTGATAAAAAGTGTAGGGTTTGGTATAAAGGCAATGGGACAACAATAGGTGCAAAAGTTGACGTGACCAACCGATAGATCGGGGGGGGGGGGCTCTTTAACCTCCATATTATACATAAAGATTTACAGAAAAAAAAAAAAAAAAAAAAGAAAAAAAGTGATTGTTTAAGGGGAATACACGTCACAAAAGTCTCGGAATAAAGTTGGGTTTAATGGCATATCAAACGCGATATATATATATATATATATAATACAATGTAACAAGGAATGATATAACAATGTCTAACACAACAGATATGTTTTATAAGGGATTATTTTTTAGTATTTAAAAAAAAAAAAAAAAAAAAAAAAAATTGTTAGGTTATGACATTACACTAATCTATTTTACCTTTCAGGTGCGTTCCTGTAAGTGATCTTTCAAATCTGATTCATAATTATTTCTCGCAAGAAGGACAAAATGATATTTATGTTAACATTTTCAAACATATTTCATGTTATTTGCGTTGATAAATCTTTTGTCCGGTAGGACCATAAATTTCACATTCTATGAGGAAATGTTTAACAGTGCAGGGTGCTTGGGATGTTGCACATCGTGGTTGTTCCTCTTGATCACGTATAAAAGAATGCTAGAGTCCGGTGTGGCCAACGCGCAGCCGCGCCAAAACTACTTCCGCTCCTCGGTATTTTCTATATCCCGGTTTTTCATTCTCCATGTGTTGGTTTAATTGTTAATTTGTTCGGTGCGCTCTTATTCCAACGTTGTTGCCATTTTCGTTTGTTTGATAAATATCCTTATTTGGTTCCTTAGGTCGGTTTATGGCATTTTCGTTTGATAAATATCCTTATTTGGTTCCTTAGGTCGGTTTATGGCATTTTCGTTTGATAAATATCCTTATTTGGTTCCTTAGGTTTATGGCATTTTCGTTTGATAAATATCCTTATTTGGTTCCTTAGGTCGATTTATGGCATTTTCGTTTGATAAATATCCTTATTTGGTTCCTTAGGTCGATTTATGGCATTTTCGTTTGATAAATATCCTTATTTGGTTCCTTAGGTCGATTTATGGCATCTTAAAATTTGGGTTAACTTTTTGTTCAGTTTATATTTTGCAGCTGAATCTGTCATTTTCCGTTATTCCTACATCACTTCTTTTGAATCTGACCGTGCATTGAATTTACGTAGTGATTTGACTATTAATAGGTTCTTGGAATAAAGTCCGGACTTCAAATCGAAATGAATTTTTTAGTCCTGTTAATAATTACCTGTATATTACAGATTGAGGAAATATATCAAACCTACCTACTTTTATAGATAAGCAAAACTATTGCAACAGAAAAGGCGGGGGGTAAACGACTTTCACATTCACCATCTGGGTCTTTAGAATCATATATTTTGAAGTTTAATGATTTTTTAAAAATGCATTTGAAGGCCATTGTTAGTGAGTTCAATTCTCACTGATTTTTACCTCACCTCTGTCTTTACTCTACATGTAGCCCAACTGAGTTATTAACTATATATATCTGACGGAATGAGAAAAAGAAGACGATACAGAAAATTAAACTGACATTTTTTAATTTAAAGATAACATCATCAGAACTGAAATTATATTTTATAAGAATGAAATCTCCACATGAAAAGATGGAGACTTGGTGTTTGCAATAGAAAATCTAATTTCTAATTAACCTAACTTTATAACGAAACATGTCACTGCAAATTTCCGTGCTGTCTTCCTTATCTGGTTGAGGATGAAACAAATAACAAAACTACTCTATCTATGAAGGCGATCCGTGAAACCTGAGGACAAGATTGTAGTGGCTGAGCGGTCTGTGACCCAGGTACTAATATAAAATATCCGTGGTGTTATACGAAAGTGAAACTATTTTCAGTATAAATATATATATTTACCAACCCCTCCGCACGAGCAGGATGACACAAGGTCATAATTTCAGTATAAATACAAACACAAAAGACCGAAGGTGTGAATAGAAAATAAGATTAAAAATAGAAATAAAATTAAACATAAAAAAATGAATTTGGTTAAAAACGAATTTAGTTAAAAAGAATAGATAAAAAATAACCGCCCTGTCGGTGGGGCGTTAGAATGCACCGCCTGCACCTCTACAGAGGGGTAAGACTCCCCCAATGGGGCCACCTGTTGGCCGTGGGTGGCGACTCGTGATGCTTAGGGATAGAACCCAGGTGGACAAGCAGTCCATGACTTGCAATACTCCACTTTGGCCCTATCTTGGGCTAGACGGGCGGTCGGAGAGGCTCCTTCCGACCAATCGGCTGGTTACGTCAAGCCCTAGAATCTATATGATTTTCCCAACCCTATTGCCCTTATGGCAAGTGCCAACCCCTTTTTATCATATGGGTGCTAGAAGGCGGTGGCTGAGGGTCTACATGTCCTGGGAATGACGTTAAACTCTATTTGATGGTGAGGTTCCAGTTTTGGAGGTTTGGGGAATGTGGAGCACCCCTTCATCACCATTGGTCCCTGGTCCACTCTGACCCGGAGTGGTAGTACCTGTTAGGGTCCCATCTATGGGTTAAATAGAAAAAATATATTTATAAAAAAATTGTATTATCCATTAAAAATTGATTTATTTCAAAACTTTATCGGCATTAAATGACCCACTGAGGTTGATATGCCGTAAAACAAACCAAACAAACAAACAAACATAAAAAATAATCTGGTTAAAAAAAATTTTAGTTAAAAGAATGTTTTTGATTAAATAGAATTTGGTAAAAATTTTTTAGTTTAAACAATTTTTAAAAAGTTTTATCGAAAAAATACTATAATCATTAGTTAAACAAATCGTTTATCAAAATGACTTGATTTCAGCATTAAATGACCCTAAAAGGTTTGATATGCCATAAAACAAAGCAAGCAACCAGAAGTAAGGAGGCAACCTGTGAGAATCGAACTCACCAACAGTGGTCTGCAAATCCATTTAAAAAAAAAAAATGATTAAGCCTCGACATATGATTCAAAATACCCCGGTGTTGAATGTGAAAGTTGTTTACCCACCTCCCTTTCTGTTGCAACAGTTTTATTTATCTATAAAGATAGGTAGGTTTGATTTATTTATTCAGTATTTTGTCTGTCATATACAGTCAATAATCGTTGTTGCTTGACGGTTCGGACACTTGAAACCCTAATAGCATTTTATTTTAATTCTTTCATTGGAAATACCTAGCCTTTCGTTTTGGAGAACCAGAAGAAAGTTTCAGAAAACTAACTAAATCAAATTGACAATGCAGCATTATTCTATCTGTCAGTGACATTGGATCATAATTTGAGTCTCCACATTTTCTTAATAATACTGAGTTATTTCCCTTGAATTGGCTAATCTTATAGAACTGTCAATTCGTTAAATACAACAAAATCTACAGGAAATTGTTTTTAATACTCTCTATGAACCCTTCACCATTCTAATATAATATCCCCGATTTTCTTTTCTTTAGGGTGGGTACTTTATGTTGGAGAGCTAATAAACTCTGGTTAGGTGAGAAACCGAACTTCTTCAAGACAATCCACCGCTTCGTACAGCCCTGTTGACTGAGGTTTTAGAATACACTGACGGTGCCTCTGTAGAGGGGTAAGGACACCCCCTCAATAGGGTCCCCTGTTGGCCGTGTGTGGTGACCCTTGATGTTTAAGGACAGAATCCTGGTGGACGAGCAGTCCATGACATACAACACTCCACTTAGACCCTTACTTAGGCTACACGGGTGGTCGAAGAGGCACCTCAGATCAATCGGCTGGTCATGTCCAGCAATAGCACCTATGGTTTTGACCCAACCCTTTTTATCACATGGCTGCTAGAAGGCAATAGCTGAGGGTATATGTCCTGGGAATGGCGTTGACCTCTATCTGATGGTGAGGGTCCAGTTCTGAAGGTTTGGGGAATGTGGAGCACTCCTTCATCACCATTGCTCCCTGGTCCACTCTGACCCGGAGTGGTAGTACCTGCTAGGGTGCTATTTTTTTGTTAAATAGAACAAAATGAACACTAACATTTTTTTTTTAATTAAGTTTTAAATAAGGAGTATCTTATATACCTCTACCAGTATACTCCAGTCGGGAGCAGCCTTGCCGACCGGGGTTTTAAAATACACCAACTGCACATTTGAAGAGGGGTAAGAATCCGTGGGTGGCGACCCGTGATGCTTAAGGATGGAATCCTGGTAGGTGAGAAGTCCATGACCTGCAACAGTCCACTTAGACTAGACGGGAGTTTGGAGAGGCTCCTCCGATCAATCAGCTGGGCATGTCAAGCCCTAGCACCTTAAGATTTTCCCAACCATATTGCCCTTATGGCAAGCCCCAACCTCTTTTTATCATATGGGTGCTAGACTGGGGGTCTACATGTCCTTGGAATGACATTAAACTCTATCTGATGGTGAGGTTTCAGTTTTGGAGGTTTGGGGAATGTGGAGCACCCCTTCATCACCATTGCTCCCTGGTCCACTCTGACCCGTAGTGGTAGTACCTGCTAGGGTCCCATCTATGGGTTAAATAGAAAATTTATTCATAAAGAGTATCCATTAAGAATGACTTTATTTCAAAACTTTGTCGGTATAAAATGACCCACTTAGTTTGATATGCCGTAAAACAAAACCAACAACCAGTCGGGAATAAAACTTCGCCCTTGAAAATTCAAAGTTCATCCCACTCGCCATTCCTAGGTACCAGGTCTAAATGATGACGCAACATTTCATTTGCTATCTTGGCTAAACCTTAACAGCTTAAGGCTTATTTTTCTTTTTCAACTTTTAATTCCTGATAACTAAGTCTGAACATGTCGTAAAACCAACCAAATAAATAACTGACCCTAATCCAGGGTGGGGGCTTATTAACATATTTCATGACCTATCCCTTTCTAGAACAAACCGACTGCATCCTCTGCAGAGGGTTAAAAACCACCCTCAAAAGGGGGTGTCCTGGGATATGAAACTAAAACGGCATCTGATAGTGAGGCCCCAGTTCTGCGTATTGTGCACACCCTCATTGCCATTACATCCAGGTCCACTCAGATTTTTAGTGGTACCTAATAGGACCCAATTTATAGATTAACTACATAAAAAGTTTGAATGTTAATCTTTTTTTTAAATTGAATATCCATCACCAATGAATAGTCTTCGTGAACACCCAACATGAATGTCTTCGGCATGAAATAACCTAAGAGTTGACGTGCCATAATGCAACCACACCATCTTCATTGATTGTATAAATATTTGTCGTAGTATTCCTCTACTAGTCTAAATATTTTAGAACATAATCAAAATAAATTTGAAACTAAATATCTCCTTTGGAATAAATCCGTGCTTAAATCTATTTGTCAATTATACTGGATCATAGTTTCTCCACTTTTTCTTAATAATACTGAGTTATTTCCCTTGAATTGGCTAATCTTATAGAACTGTTAATTCGTTAAATACAACAAAATCTACAGGAAATTGTTTTTAATACTCTATGAACCCATTATTTTTCTACTATAATGCCCCTCCACCCTTTTTTTTTCTTTAGGGTGGGTACTTTATGTTAGAGTTAATAAACTCTGGTTAGCTGAGACAACGGAACACCTTCAAGACGATCCCCACTTCGTACTCAGTTACAATTCCCTAGGGGTAGTGCATTCAGCAAAATTGGCTGAACGTCTTTTCAAAACTTCCCATTGGTCGAATAACACGATATTCATTGGAATTTCAAACTAGAAATAGTCATTCAATTTTCAACGATTAATTTAGAGTTAATTTGAAATCTATTATTAAAGTTGTCATTGAACTTTAATTGACCGTTAATCCTTATAAATTCACAATATCCAAGTCACCCTTACTTAGGTTAGACGGGCAGTCGGAGAGGCCCCCTCCGATCAATGGGTTGGTCACGTCAAGCCCTAGCACCTATATGATTGCCCCAACCCTATTGTCCTCATGGCAAGCCCTATCCCCTTTTTATCATATGGGTTCTAAAAAGCGGTGGCTGAGGGTCTACATGTCCTGGTCCACTCTGACCCGGAATGGTAGTACCTGTTAATTAAATAGAAAAATGTATTTATTAAATAAAATTGAGTATCCATTAAGAATTCATTTCAAAACTTAATCGGCATTAAATGACCCACTCAGGTTGATATACCGTAAACCAAACCTGACCTGGAACACTACACTTTGGCCCTTACTTACGATGGAAGGGCGGTCGGACAGGCCCCTCCCATCAATCGGCCGCCATGTCGGTGGGGCATTAGAATGCACCGATTGCACCCGATCAATCGGCTGGTCACGTCAAGCCCTAGCACCTATATGATTGCCCCAACCCTATTGCCCTTATGGCAAGCCCCAACCCCTTTTTATCATATGGGTGCTAGAAGGCGGTGACTGAGGGTTTACATGTCCTAGGAATGACGTTAAACTCTATCTGATGGTGAGGTTCCAGTTTTGGAGGTTTGGGGAATGTGGAGCACCCCATCATCACCATTGCTCCCTGGTCCACTCTGACCCGGAGTGGTAGTACCTGTTAGGGTCCCATCTATGTGTTAAATAGAAAAACGTGTTTATAAATAAAATTGTATTATGCATTAAGAATAAATTTATTTCACAACTTTGTCGGCATTAAATGACCCACTGAGGTTGATATGCCGTAAAACAAACCAAACCAGCAGTGCCCAGCATGTCTTTATCATGTTGTTTTGATGGTTTGTGAGATAGGAACTGTATGACCATTTACCTCCCGTTTTGTAGAGTAGTGTTTCTAGGATTTGTTGAAACCAACCCAGCATTGTTGTGTAGCAAAATACTTAGAGAAAAGGCTTGATGGGAACTAAAGTCGGGAATTCATTCAGTACTACTGTAGGGTGTACAACCCTACAGTAGTACTGAATGAATTCCCGTATCATTTTATAAGAGATTAGATTTCCATATGATCGATAACCTGTCAATATTAGCCCATGCTTTTCTTATACTTATAGGCTAGCAAACCATTTTTACTGAGTTTGATTCTCACTGAGTGTCCAATAGCTTATAGAGAGTTAAAATGAAATCAAATCTTTTGGGTCTTCATATCGTCGAATCTTGCAGGCAGTGTCATCAGACTGGTACTCAATCTGCTGAAAACCATTCCTCACCATCGAGAAATAAACTGCCTTGACTTTTATACCTCTCAGCGGCTGAAGTACTTCATTTTTACTGAGTTTGATTCTCACTGAGTGTCCTGTACTTGTGGCTTTGTACTAAGCTATGTTTAATAAATGTCACATAGTCACACCTAAAGCAGATCAGCAAAATTACTAAAAGCAACCTTGGGTCTGCCATGCAGACCCAAGTAATTTTAACATGGCTAGTCCTAAACATGTCAGAGTAATGCCATTTTATTGAGTGAAACAGATCCTCGTCTGCCAATTGTTGTTACGCGCTTATCAAAATAATAAGATGATAGTCCAGCTGACGTTAACTACGAGAAGTGATTACTTCCGCCTTTTATTTGCAACTCAACAAGATGGTTGAAACAGTACTTCTGTTTCATAACAAAAACAATGGTAGAAACGGTGCTTCTGTTTCTTAGTATACCACAGTATGTTACAATGAAATCAAATCTTTTGGGTCTTCATATCGTCCAATGTTGCAGGCAGTGTCATCAGACTGGTACTCACTGTGCTGAAAACCATCATTCCTCACCCTCGAGAAAATCTGTCTTGGTTTTTACCTCTCAATGGCCAAACCACTTCATTTTTACTGAGTTAGATTCTCACTCCTGCAGACCCAAGTAATTTCAACCTGGCTAGTCCTAAACATTTAAAAAAATATTATCCCAGATAAGACATCACATTCTCCCTCTCCAAAAAGGGGAGTGTCTTGGGTATGACTCTAAACTGCATCTGATGGTGATCCTTGCCATTTGATGTGTTTTCTTTGTTTGTTGAAATGGGGACTTAACCATTAATAGCATTGTAAGCAATCCTCTTTCAAATCCTCTTTGTTTAAGCTGGGGTGGGCCAATAAGTAACCCCACCCCAGCAAAAAATGTTATAAAAATAACCCAGATGGTTGACATGCTATTAAAATATAACAAGATCAACACTGTTTTATTTGGGATTTTTTTTCAACATTGTGCTCTAAAATTTCATGGTTATCAATAATTGTGACCAGGACTTTACATAGTATTATTGAGTGTCTAATGTCTTTGCTTATACACCATTCTCCAGTTAAGCAATCCATCGAAAAACAAGCTGGATTTAGATTAAACCTGGCTAATTTATTTTCCTCTTTTGAGCCAAATCTATCTTAAAGCCTCCTTCTTTTGAGCCAAATCCATCTTAAAGCCTCCTCCTCCTCCTCCTTTTGAGCCAAACCCATCTTAAAGCCTCCTCCTCCCCTCTTTTGAGCCAAACCCATCTTAAAGCCTCCTCCTCCTCCCCTCTTTTGAGCCAAATCCATCTTAAAGCCTCCTCCTCCTCCTCCCCTCTTTTGAGCCAAATCCATCTTAAAGCCTCCTCCTCCCCCAAAATTTGAGCCAAACCCATCTTAAAGCCTCCTCCTCCTCCCCTCTTTTGAGCCAAACCCATCTTAAAGCCTCCTCCTCCTCCCCTCTTTTGAGCCAAACCCATCTTAAAGCCTCCTCCTCCTCCTCCAACATTTGAGCCAAATCCATTTTAAAGCCTTAGATGACTTCTCTAGTATCTTGTCAAGATACCCAAAGTTTCCAAATTATGACTTGGTCATTCTCTGGGTCCTTTTATCTGGTCTAACATTATCTGTGTTCAAGAATGCTAACGACACGTGTATTGGTCATTCTCAGTCTTTTTATCTGGTTTAGCATTGTCTGTACTGAATCACTATTCAGTACTAACATGTTTTCCTTAGAGTTGCATTTTTGTCAAAAGTATTAATCAGTTCAAAAATTAAAAAAATATATATACATTGGTCTTTATTTCATATTCCACTAACATCTGTCCGCCCTATCGTCTGGGGCATTAGAATGCACAGATTCCACCTCTGCAAAGGGGTAAGACTCCCCCACCGAATGGGACCACCTGTTGGCCGTGGATGAGCAGTTCATGACAATACTCCGCTTTGGCCTTATCTTGGGCTAGACGGGTGGTCGGAGAGCCCCCTCCCCGATCAATCGGCTGGTCACGTCAAACCCTAGCACCTATATGGCTTTCCCAACCCTATTGCTCGTATGGCAAGCCCCAACCCCTTTTTTATCATGTGGGTGCTAGAAGGCAGTAGCTGAGGGTCTTCATGTCCTGGGAATGACGTTAAACTCTATCTGATGGTGAGGTTCCAGTTCTGGATGTCTGGGGAATGTGGAGCACCCCTTCATCACCATTGCTTCCTGGTCCACTCTGACCCGGAGTGGTATTACCTGTTAGGGTCCCATCTATGGGTTAAATAGAAGAATGTGTTTATAAAAAATTGAGTATCCATTAATAATGAATTCATTTCAATACTTTGCCAGTATTAAATGACCCACCGAGGTCGATATGCCGTAAAACAAACCAAACCCCAAGCATGTCAAGCAATATCTCATTCCTTTGATAATCAAAGTTTGAAATGCTCCACTGACACATGAACACGTATCTAAATAAGCCCACCTCAGACATGTGTGCCGCCAAATTGTGGGATGTGGCACCAGCAGGAGGTTAATGTAGCCCTGCTTGACCTGTGTTTGCAGTTAAGGCATTCATGAAGCAGTGAAATGTATTCCCTGTGATCATCACAAGGAATCATTATTTTGCTTACATTTACACTTACAATGCTATAGAAATGGAAGCACGTACACAAATCTACACACACAATCTCCTAGCAGTCCTCGGTACACGTTCATTCACCGCTTCGAAGCATCTCGACCCCCTTCTCAGGTGTCTTGTTTTATGCGCGGCGATCAGTTATACACTATATTTAACCAGATAAATCCTAGTAAATAATAGTTTTAAAAAAATACTTACATCCAAGTTGGTAATTTGTATGTTGATATTGAATGTAGATTCAAAAGTCAGGATAAAAATATAATTTTCAAACTGGTTTGACTGATTAAGCCTGCAGTATTGTTTTCTTATTTATTAATGGACTCATTTTTAGAAAGAATATTTCAACACAAAATAAAAGATGCGTGTTGATCATTCTGAGTCCTTTTATCTGGTTTAACATTATCTGTGTTCAAGAATGCTAACAACCATTGTGTTGGTCATTCTCAGTCTTTTTATTTGGTTTAGCATTGTCTGTATTGAATCACTATTCAGTACTAAAATGTTTTCCCTAGAGTTGCATTTTTATCAAAAGTATTAATCAGTTCAAAAATTAAAATATATATATATACATTGGTCTTTATTTCATATTCCACTAACATCTGTCAGCTGGGGCATTAGAATGCACCGACTGCACCTCTGCAGAGGGGTGAGACTCCCCCCAAGGGAGTATTAAGTTGTTTTCCTTAGACTTGCATTTCCATCACTGATATATCCGGGTTAAGGGATATATTTTGAAGTTTGTATTTGGTATATTATCGCAGTAGTAATTGGTACATCAATAGTAACCCGTCTGTCGTGGTGTCGTCTAGCGAGTAAAGTTAGCTTCTAAGCATAAGGTCGTCGGTTATCGAGTAAGTGTAGGTCGTAGGTTTATTTGAAGTGAGCACACTCGTGCACTCATTCCAAATTAAATTTCGAAAAGAGGTACATCGAGTGTGCACACGACTCGGCATATAGCCGGAAGTTTGGAGTTGGGGTGGGTGGGTTATAAAACTGGTCATAACACTACACGGATCTAGCTAGCTAGGTTCACTCGCTGACCGATTCATTAAAAAAAAATTCTTGCATTCTCTCCTTGCGCCAAAATATTTCATTTGCTCTATGCATCTATCCTATTTAAAAATTCTCAATATTCGTTTGATGATTGGAGGGGGTGGGGAAAATTAAAGACAAAAAGCCCCAAGAAACTGAAAATGTAAACAAAATAAAATTGTTGGTTATTTTGGTTACCCCCTTTCCCTCAGCTAGTATGTTTGTTTGAAAGCAAGCCGGTCAGTGCTCTAATATGGGAGTGGGTATCCTTAGTGGGTTGTCGGTAAAATATTGGGGTTCTATAGGCCGGGCGGGTTGGGTTACTAGAAAAGTTGACTTTCCAGGAAAAACATTAGGGTGACTCGGGTGGTTTTATAAAAAACTTGGGATTGGGGTCCTGGATATGTCCTACGAGAAAAAAACTGGGTTTGATGATCATTCAGCCTCCTAACTAAAAGGATCTATGGTGTATGCAGTTTTGGCTTTTTCTTGTTTTTCTTTTGTTTTATTTTAAAGACTTTGTTTGTCTATCTAAGGGATGGGGTCTCGAGACAGGATCCCCGTCAATGCAGGTCATGATGGGCAGGCAGCAATGTTTCTACTCCTGCCCCCGTTCTCACACACAAGCTTGCGGCATTTATCCACCTTCCGTTGAATGTCATGGTGTCGAGCATCCTCCTATCGCACCTAATCTTTATTTTAAGCTGATGCTTGAAATAACAGATCAGATCCCGACAGGAGAATTCCCCGTCCTCATGCAATCCCTTGTTTCGCGTCGACCATATCACCATTCTAGCTACGGCTAGTATAGCGAAAAATACCTTTCGTTTTTCTCCGGCGAACGGCGGACTGACATTATCCACGACGTAACCAACGTCGAGCGGCACCCACTGATTGGGTGCGATACGGGCCGTAACCTCGTTCACGTACTCCCAAAACGAACGAACCCTGTCACAGTGGTAGAAGGCGTACTCAGCCGTTTCTTCTAAACCACTGTCGCAACGGGTGCATGATGGAAAATCTGCAGCGTGCGCTTTGTATTGCACGCTTGCGAGCGTCAACGCGTTCCGAGCAAGTCGCCAGGTGAGGGAGAACTCGGAGTTGTTCATGAACCCAGCACCTGGCGCCCAATTTCACTGTGAGCGGACCTCCTACAACGACGAGCCGTGTTGTTCCACGAGCGTATCAGAGGCGGACCCCTCCACTAATGCCCGATACAGTGCCCTTCGAGACGTCACTAGACTCAGGTAGTCTTCGAAGGACGTCACGACACTCGACTAGAAACCGCTCTTTCCGTCGAATTTTACGGCCAAGCGGTTTCGGTGTACAACGATCGATTCAGAAATGCCAACCTCTCAGCGTCTCGATGAGCCGCCAAGTTCGGCATCTCCAAACCTCCATTACAATGCCGCTGGAAACAAACCTCCCTGCATACCATTGGCCGGCGCCCTCTCCACAAAAAGCGGAAAAGGGCCCGTTCTAACGCCAATAACCGAGTCGCAGGCAGAGGAAGTACAGACAATCGGTAAAGGATCAGGGGAAAGATGTACGTAGCACAAACCTCCGCCCTGCCCTTTAAGGACAACCTCCTTGGAAACCATTTCCGGATCCGAGCTTCCACCTTTGCCTGTACTTCCGACCAATTTTTCTCGATCTGGAGATCCGGCCCGAACCACACGCCGAGGATTTTAACGGGACCGTCACTCCAGTGGAAGGGACCGGGCAGGGTATCGGATCCTGCCCAGGCACCCAACCGCAGACCTTCGCTCTTTTCTAAATTGATCTTTGTCCCAGTGATTCGTTCGTACTTCACCGCTTCTATGTCCGAAACGCATGACACGAACACGGTGATATCATCGGCGTACGCGGATACCTTGGCTTTCACGGAGCCAGGAACAACAGGACCGGACATGCCTCCCCGTCTCTAAACCTACGGAGCAGGGGCTCCAAAGCGAGGACATAGAGGAGACAGGGTGCAACCCCGTCGCACAGAACGCCCTATCGGAAAGACAGCCGAGCGCTTCCCATTAACTTGTACCACTGCCGTAGGAGATTGGTACAGCATCTTGATCCATTTGCGGAACTCCGGTTTGAATCCGGCGGTCTCCAAAACAGTCTCCAGGAACCGGTGGTCCACCCTGTCGAATGCCTTGGACTGATCTAAATTGATCAGCGCGGCACATTTGTCGTCTTTTATCCCCTCTAGGATCATGCGAACCAAATGCAAATTGTTTTGGATCGATCTTCCTTTCACAGCGTAGTTCTGTTCCAGTCCGATCAGATCACCGACAACGGTTCGCTAAGACCCGGGCCAAAATCTTTAACTCTGTGTTTAGCAGAGTTATGGGCCTGTAATAATCTAAGCCCCCCCCCTCAACATTCCTGCCACCTTTCTTCAGCAATGTGATCACACCCTTGGTAATACGCTTTGGGATTGCTCCCAATGCAAACCAATTGTTGAACACATCCGTCAGAATAGGGACAAAAATGTGCGACAACCTCTAGTACAATTCGTAGGGTAAGCCGTCCAGTCCTGGAACTTTGTTGAGGCCGACCTGCTTCAACGCATTACGGACTTCAGTCTGTAATCCTCCCCTTACAACCAGCCGCTTTCGCCTCTCTAAGGTGGGGAAAGTCAGCTAAATAGTTGTGGAACTCCTGCACCGGAAGGTTCGGCAACTGGGTAAATCGTTCCTGGAAATGCGCACGGAAGGCTTCCCGCATCTTGCGACCTGCACGAAGGCTGTGCCCGTCCGGGATTACAACCCTGTCGATGTATCGTTCCGGGAACCTTCAGAACTCTTCCTGACGCAATCCTGCGTCCAATTTCACGGCTTCGTGGGACACTCTGTCTAGCCTAGATCTAACTATACAACCTTGATAGCGTTCACTAGCCTCACGCTCAAGGCCCCCTCTAGCTAGATCTAATGCTAGGGGATCCCGCCCCCCATCCACCGCCCGGGAAATTCTATTTTCTATGGCCTTCACTTTTGCTGCCTTATCTAGGGCAAGCCGTTGGCAATATTTGATAGTGAAGTCCCTAATCCTAAACTTAAGGTCAGCCCACCATCTATTCCCAATAACCGCCCCCACTAACGCCCACTTAATAAGTAAAACCAGCCTCTCACGGTAGTCACGTACCCCCAGTACTGAGGTATTTAACTTCCAGTAAGAGACCAGCCTAGGCCTATCGCTTAAGCGAAGAGTGACAGTAAGCAATTTATGGTCACTCTTCGCATATATGTGGAACACAGGACAATCTAAAATGTCAACATCGGCTCTTCTAACTAACACTCTGTCCAAGTATGTTTTAACTGGAGCAGAGGGCGAGCTATTCGTCCATGTCCACATCTCCCGCCCTGGGTGTGATTGTCGAACTCGGCCATTAGATCGCGCAGGCTGCTTTCACACCACGCCGACCCACTAGCTCCCCGTCCCGTCCGGTCTAACTTAGGATCAAGGATCGCATTCCAATCTCCCATTAAAACTGTCCGCCCTGAATACGCCATGTAAGACCCAAACTGCCGAAAAAAGGATTTCCTCTCAACGGCGCAGTTTATATCAATATCTATACTTACCTGTATAACTAATGCAATCTACTCTCGCGCTACTTAAAACCATCCGAGCAAAATTATTTATTTATTTATTTATTTTTTAAATTCTCCAAAATTAACTCCCTTCACCTCCACGACCTCTCATCCAAGAAGACATATAATCACTTTTTTACTCGGATCTGTAGTGAGAGGTTTGAAATTTCTTACTACTTGATTACTGCTAAAAAATTTTTAACCATACCGAGAGAAGTGAGAAATAATATTAAGGAAAGAAATTGGTGAGTCAGTATTTTTGGCCTTTTTTCTCCTTTTATTCAGTTAATAAACTGAAGTCGTTTTTCTTTTGGATTTTGAATTTCTTAAAAAAAAAAAAAAAAAGTGTTATATAAATAATGGAGAAAGTTACAGAAGCAAAGCTACAGCTTTTTTCAGATGTTTCTGTGGATCAGAATGCCGGAGAATTTGACGTCCATTCTCCTCTGAGAGAAAATGAACTGGATTGTTACTACAATCACGAAAGTTCAAATAAGACTTTCTGACGAAGTTCCAGCTTCCGTCGCCATTGGAAAAGCAGAAAAAAAAGAGCCCCATTCGAATCAGTTTCGGAAAAACAGGGAGGCGACCCTAAAAACGCTTACCCTTCCAGGTTCCTGCCTGATGTAGAAGGATGTAAGAATTTAAACAGCTTGATAGATAATAGAATTAAACTTATGTTTAATTTACACGAGAGCCAAGTGAGAGAGGCTCGTATGAAGGAGCCATTGGCGGGAAAGTCCGACGCCATTGATGGTCCTGACCCACCCAGGTATAATAATGATTTCTCTGATTCGGAGGGGAGGCTGAGATTTTCAGTCATTGCTCTGAAGCTGATAGCGAGCAGATTTTGGAAAGCGAGATTAAAACTCGTAATGTGGAGTGGAATGCCTTTATTTCGAAGGTCGCTTCGAAACTAGATATTCCTTGTGTTGAGAGGAACAAAGACTCTGATTTCAAATCATATATAGCGGATCACCTGTTGGCTCCGAGAGTTAAGGAGGCTATTAGTCTGCCATTAGATGGGTCCGTTATTAGAGCACTGGAAGAGGTCGATTCTGAATATCAGACTAGGGGGAAAATAAAATGTTTTCGATCCTCAGAGGATCAGAAATATATGGTGGTTAATGACCACTTTACCCAGTTCTGCCCCCCCCCGTCTTGACGAGAACATCGAAGAGGGTATTATGGCGCCTTCTAGTGGGAAAGACTTTATTCGCGGCGCTCAGTATAGATTTTCTAGCAAATCTGCGGATTCTGCTAATTTGTGCCTTAAGAAGCTGGATTCGAGTGCTCGACTTTTGCTTAGGCAAATATCATATGGCTCATTAATTACTTCTTATACTGACGCGTCGGGTTCAGTGGCAGATAGACAAGAAGCCCTGCAGGCCCTATCCCAATTATTTCAATCTATGGCCGATGTCACGTCCAGAATTATTTTGGGTTCTGTGTCATCAAGGCGCAGTCTTTATTTAAGGGACATGGCTTTTAAGAATAAAGCCACAGAAAATAAACTTTCACGCCTACCTACTGTAGGTCCCAAACTGTTTTCTGGAAGGTTTTTCGAGGTTTTGCATAGCAGTGCAGAGAACCTTAGAAATGCTAGGGAGACACAGCACGTCCGGAAGAATTTTTTGGGAGCGAAGCGGAAGTTGGAGAGCCCTAAGAAAACGAATTACGCTAACTCTTCGGGTTTTGGGCAGAAAAGGCTGAAGCAGGAAGGCTCCAACTTTAAACAGGGGAGAGGACAAAGTGCTTCGACCTGGACAAAGGAGCAGTCGGGGTTTCAGAAATCCAGGTTTCAGAAGTCGTTGGGGTTTCGTCCCAACGACAATAAGCTGTGTATTTCCTCAATCCGAGCCGGTCGGGGGACGACTAGCAGGATTTTTACAGGGTTGGAAGAAGATTACTTCCGACCGCTGGATTTTGAACATAGTCCGGGAAGGGCTAAAACTTCAGTTTGCTTCAGCACCGAGGCGAAGCGGTGTAAAAAAGACCGCATTCAGTTCGTCTTACCAGAGAGACGTTATTTCAGAAGAAATAAGAGACTTGTTAGGAAAACAAGCAATAGAGTTAGTCCCCAGAACCCAGGAGGTCAGGGGTGTTACAGCACCTTCTTTTTAGTTCCAAAGAAGGACGGAGGGTTCCGTCCCATTCTAAATTTGAGAGGGATAAATTCCCATCTGGTGGTTCCCCATTTCAAGATGGAAACTTTCAGGACTATTCGTCGGGCCTTGAGGAAAGGCGATTGGATAATAACGGTGGACCTAAAGGATGCTTACTTCCATGTTCCCATTTTGCCACCGGCAGTTTCTGCGGTTTCATTTTCAGGGGAGGCACTACCAATTCAAAGCTATGCCCTTTGGTCTTGCAATAGCCCCAGAGTGTTCACAAAAATGATGTCAGCACTGGGGGATTTCTCAGGTCCCGTCAAATACATATTTTCATGTACCTGGACGACTGGTTAATCAGAAATCAGGATCAACACATTCTCAATCGACAAGTAAAATTAATGCGGGACCTTCTCCGGGATTTGGGATTGTTCCTAAACTACCAAAAATCTCAACTGATTCCATCTCAAAAGGCAAATTATCTAGGGGCTCTCTTCAATTTGAAAGAAGGAATAATTTATCCTTCAGAGGAGAGATTCCAGAATCTGGTACAACAAATAAATTGTATCTTGGAGGCAAGGTTCTGCCAAGCTCACAGGTTTCTCAGACTTCTAGGTCTTATGGCGGCTTGTATAGATCTGATCCCCTGGGCCCGGTTGCACATGAGGCCTATCCAGTTCTACCTTCGGTCATGGTGGGTCCCTCGGACGGACAATATCAAGAAGATGATCCCCATAAACAGTTTCTTAGCAAGTCACCTTGTATGGTGGACAAGGAGGGAGAATTTTTTCAAAGGGGTACAGCTTCATCATGCAGAGCCTCTAGTTCTTTGGACAGATGCCTCAGAAAGGGGCTGGGGAGCTCACTTGAACTTTCATCAGGTAGCAGGAGTTTGGGACGATCTCCAAGTAAAGAACCACATCAATTGGCTGGAGCTAAAAGCAGTCCAGCTAGCTCTTGTTCAACTGCTACCTCATGTCAGTGGGAAGAGAGTTCTGTTAAGGTGCGACAATTCCACAGTTGTAGCTTACATCAACAAAGAAGGGGGTACGAGATCCCTTCATCTTTGTCTGTTGGCGTGGAAGGTGTTCCATTGGGCAGCAGAGCACAACATTTCCCTTTATGCAGCTCACATTCCAGGAAAGAAGAATGTTTTGGCGGACCGTCTATCGAGGGCCAAGTGGGAGCTCGGTTGACGGAATGGAGCCTGGAACGGAGGATAGTGGACTTGATTTTTCTGAGGTTCGGGCATCCGAACATAGACCTTTTCGCTACTCCGGAAAACAGAAAGTTGGGAGTGTTTTGCTCCCCTTATCCGGTCGATGCTGCATATGCCTCAGATGCTCTGAGCATAGATTGGACAGGGATGTATGCCTACGCATTTCCTCCCCAATATTGATCCATCGGGTCCTTCAGAAGGTGTCACAGGAAGGATGCATTCTTCTTCTGGTAGCCCCACAAGCTCCACGGCAGTCGTGGTATCCAGTCCTTTTGGACCTGCTGATAGACTTCCCAAGAGAGTTACCAATAACACCAAAGATGCTAACTCAGAGGCGGGGCCAGATAGTACATTCAGATCCAGAAAGTTTGAAGCTAGTTGTGTGGAAAATATCCAGCTTACCCCATCTAAGGAATCTCTTTCTGGAAAGGCTCAGAGTTACATCAAAAATAGCAAAAGGCCTTCCACCAGGAGAATGTACGAGGCTCGACAACAATATACTGTAGCTGGTGTCTTGAACGAGATATCGACCCATATTCTGCCTCTATAAAGGATGTGGCGGATTTTCTGGTTCATTTACATGAAGTCAGAGGTTGCAGAGCTTCAACTATTGCTGGATATAGAACAGCGTTAGCAGCTATTCACAACGGTTGGGAGAAGAGTTCTATAAATTCAGAGAGTCTGCTATCAAATCTGGTTAAAGGAATTTTTAATTCAAATCCTTCAGTAAGACCACTTCTCCCTAACTGGGACTTGCCTTTTGTTCTAAAGGCTCTCACTAAGCATCCCTTTGAACCATTAGATTCCGCAGAGTTAAAGTTTTTATCTTGGAAGACAGTTTTCCTAGTTGCCTTAGCTTCGGCTGCTAGAGTAGGTGAACTAAATGCTTTATCTATCAAGGAGTCGAACCTTAGGTTTGAAGCTGCGGGTATACGTCTTTTACCCAATTTGAATTTTTTAGCCAAGACTCAACGGTTGAGAAAGCCTGGTCACCTTGGTTTATTCCAGATTTCAAAGGATTTACAGATGACGCGGAGGACACCCTTCTGTGTCCTTGTCGTTGTTTAAAAATGTATTTGAAAAGAACGGAAATGTTGCGGCAGGATAATGAGGCACTCTTCATTACCTATAAGAAGAGCCAAAATAGGCCAGCAGCTAATAGTACAATTTCCAGGTGGATTGTTTCCACCATTAGATATATCTATGAGGCAGCTGGTCAGCCACATTCTGAGGACATTAGGGCCCATGATACTAGAAGATTGGCTTCATCGTGGGCCTTGTTTAACGGAGCTTCACTGAGAGACATCCTACAGGCAGCTCATTGGTCTTCAGAGAACACCTTTGCATCCTTTTATTTAAGGGATGTTGCTGGGAGTGAAGGAAACTTTGCAAGATCTTCCATATTAGAGACAGCCGGTTTGGTGAAGAATAAGTGAGTATGTTCCTTTACTTTGTTTTTCCCACCTCCTGGAATTCTGCTACAAATTCTGTTTCTTGCATTAGTTATACAGGTAAGTATAGATATTGATATAAACTGAGGGTTTTTAAAGTAAAACCCCTGTTTATGAGATATCTATACTTACCTGTATATGCCCTCCCTCCTCCCCTCTAAAGTTCCTGGTTGAGAAAGGTGCTAAAGAGGTCCTCGTAAAAAAAAGTGATTATATGTCTTCTTGGATGAGAGGTCGTGGAGGTGAAGGGAGTTAATTTTGGAGAATTTAAAAAAAAAAAAAAAATTTTGCTCGGATGGTTTTAAGTAGCGCGAGAGTAGATTGCATTAGTTATATAGGTAAGTATAGATATCTCATAAACAGGGGTTTTACTTTAAAAACCCTCAATTAGGCGCATAAACTGCGATCACTCGGAACTTATTGCTTGATACGGCAATATCGGCTACAATCAGCCTGCCACTTGCGCCAGCATAAACAACGTCAGTCACCGCCCCCAGACTGCTTTTAACTAGCAGTGACACACCCCGACTGCATGAATCACCGAATGCTGAATAGACCTCTATAAATGATTACCACCCAGCCATCCACGCTTGAAACGAAATGCGTCTCCTGCACCGCGGCATCGTCCACGCCAAGAGACTTGAGTTCTTCCCTCAAACGACTAGCGCTTGAAGGGTCCCTCAAGTCCCTCCCATTTATACTGGCAAGAAGAAGAGTCATTGGTGCTTACCTTATTCAGTGTCCACCACTGGCAGGAAGTCCTCGAGTAAGGATGCCGACGGTTTGTCCAAGACTATCCTTGCCCAATTCATTTGTAATGGTGTCGGTCCTGGCGATCCCGCCGACATCGTGGAGAAACTTTATTTTTTATAGCCCTGTAAAAGGAAGGTGCATAAAAACGGGGACCCTCCCTTTACATTTAGGTCTCATAGTTTTCGCTCTGGGATGCACCCTGTTGACCAACGTTATGCCCGGAAAGGCCTTTTCGGCCGCTTCGATCATTTGCCACACACCGCCTGCATGGTCACTGGCCTCCCGGACGAACGTGGTTACTAGGAGTGCATCCCTAAAGTTTAATGGGTTGTTTGTAGATTTCCCATCCACGGAGTGCAATTGCAAGAGTGGAGCCCACGCTCTTTTTTGTTGAGCAGTCAGCGACCTGTCTATCTGCTCTGGCTCCACTCTGCATAGGTTTTCCGGAAACAAATCCCGCTTGGATGGGTCTGTTTCTGAGGAGATCCTCTCCTTTCGTTGGATTGTGGTTGAGAGGGGGTATTTTTAGGGGTTGATATTTTTTCACGGGGTTGGGATAAAGGTATAGGGGTTGGGTAGTTTTTTCGGTGTTTTGTGTGTATGTGGTGGACTCTGCCACCGTGTTTGTGTCTGGGTCAATGGTCTGGGCCATCTTTTTCCTTCGGCTGACCACTATTTTACGTACGATCAGCCCTTTTCCTCTCAACCTCCTAGATGCCGTTTCACCCCAGCTGCACCGAGATCTACAAGTTCCATTGGTATAGCTATTTCAATAGCCAATGGAGCCAGCTTGCTGGGGGGGGGGTTCTTGCTGGGCGAAGCCTTTGGGGAGGATTTCGGTGTGGTTTCAGCAGGCTTTTCCGAGGGCTCACAATCCTCTGACTTGTTTTTGGTGGGAGAGTCAGAAGTGGCTGAGACGTGGGAGATTTTTCTCCCTTTTCTTTTCACCTCAGACACCCCTCTCCCACCTTTAGTATATTTGCTGTTTCTGGTGTAGTTCTTGACGCTGGTTCTGCTCCCAATGCTGGTGCTGCTCTTACTGGAGCCGCTGCAGGAGCCCCTGCTGTTCGGAGTGGGCAGTCTTTTGCTGTATGCCCCTGTTGCCGGCAATTCCATCATTGAGGCTTACGGCCCTCTACCACAACCGAAATGTGTTGCTCCCGGAATGTGTAGCCATGAGGGATGTTAAATTCTTCCCTTTTTAGATTCATCAGGAAGATGAATTGGGCCATTTTAACACCCCTCTCTATTGTTGTACTCATGGCTGTAACGTCCCCATCATTGCTGAGTATCGCTATCAGACACTCAGCTGATAATGCTGCGGGGACGTTATACAGAGTCACCCGAGTTCTCCTTTTGCCTCGGTATTCCGGCTGGAGCTTGTGGATTTTGTGGTAGAGGCTCTTGGTCGCAAATCTCAATGCCTCGGCCTCACTAGGGAGTAGGACGTCCCACGTGGCGAAGCTCCTCCTGCACAGATTCTGAGCTGGTACTTTATTTGTCAGTAGGGCGTCCAATACGGTCTCCTTTCTGAGGCCGGTAAGCTTTCTCGAAGCCGCCTCTGTCGTTATAAAAGAGAGGATTCGCGGCTCCAAATCCTCCACTGCCTGGGGATGGGGTTTGATGACTGTTCCTTCCACCAGGTGTTTATACTTATTGGACCTTTGGAGCTCTGGATCCTGTTCTTGAAATTCCTCTTTCTGAGGCGGTCTCCATGGGCTCTTCTTTGCCGGTTCAGGGGCTTTTGCTGGTTGGGATTTCTTTTTCTCTGGCAACAGTTACTGCAGAGAACTTGGGAGAGCTGGCCAGGCCGTACTATTTTTAGAAGTACCGGGCAATTCGGCACTTGGTGCTGGCCTTCTCCTTCCCTTTCTTCTTTTCCCCTTCAACGGGCTATTTTCTTGGGGTGTTGCCTCCACCCGGTATGGGCTGGCACTGGTACCCTCCTGATTGTTAGTTTGTTGGGTGGGTGTGGCCTCTGTTCGGGTTGAGCCAGCATCACACTCCACCCCACGTTCAATTACTGTCTCCGTTGTCTGGGGTTTTGGTTTGACAGGGTTGGTCCCTGACGTGTCTGTCTGTTTTCGTACCCCTGTTCGGGACGGAGTTGGCCCTTCCTGGGCCGGACGTGTTCTCCTCGATTTGGACGCAGGTGCCTTGGAGAGGGATTCGGCCGTGCCCTCTCCTTGGTCTGCGTCTCCCAACTGGGAGAGCGTTGTCTTGGTAAAAACAAAGTAAAAATGCTCAATACTGGACCAAAAAAAAGTTCAAAAAATTGTCCAAAGTAGGGACACAGGTATCAATAGCAAAGAAGAAAGACGTAGAAAAGAAAAAGACTGCAGAACCAACACAGTGTCGACTATTTATACATGACACTGTCCAATCAGATTATAGTGAGGGGATACCAAGGTATTTACATATTCATTATATCAATCACAATTATTAATCAATTTAAAAATTAAAAAACATTTTTTTCATCATAGGAGTGCTAGAAGGCGGTAGCTACGGGTCTACATGTCTTGAGAATTACGTTAAACTCTATCTGATGAGGTTCCATTTCTGGAGGTTTGGGGAATGTGGAGCACCCCTTCATCATCATTGCTCCCTTGTCCACTACCTGTTAGGTTCCCATCTATGGGTTAAATAGAAAAATGTATTTATTCAAAAGCGTTTCAACGGTTTAATCCCACTGTTGGTCCACCCTGTCGGCTAGGGCGTTAAAATGCACAGACTGCACCTCTGCAGAGGAGTAAGACTTCCCCAATAGGGCCACCTATTGGCTATGGGTGGCGACCCATGATGCCTAAGGATAGAACCCAGGTGGATGAACAGTTCATGACTCCACTTTGGCCCTATCTTGGGCTAGACGGGCGGTCGGAGAGGCTCCCTCTGATCAATCGGCTGGTCACGTCAAGTCCTAGTGCCTATATGACTTTCCCAACCCTATTGCCCTTATGGCAACCCCAACCCCTTTTTTAAGGTTTGGAGGTTTGGGAAATGTGGAGCACCCCTTCATCACCATTGCTCCCTGGTCCACTCTGACCCTGGAGTAGTAGTACCTGTTAGGGTCCCATCTATGGATTAAATAGAAAAATGTGTTTATAAACAAAATTGTATTATCCATTAAGAATGAATTTATTTCAAAACTTTATCGGCATTAAATAACCCGCAAACAAAACAAATAAAACAAAGCGATCATTATTTTTCTGTTAAGTTAAAGATGCCTTTCATCAAACGAAACAAGGTTTGTACAGAAAAAAACAATTCTTTCCAATTAAAATACACTTTCTGCTTCTTAGGAATGGAAGATTCCGGTTGTTTATCTGACTTTTGCAAGTGCTTAGCCAAATTGTGGTAAGCGATCATTATTTTTCTGTTAAGTTAAAGATGCCTTTCATCAAACGAAACAAGGGTTTGTACAGAAAAAAACAATTCTTTCCAATTAAAATACACTTTCTGCTTCTTAGGAATGGAAGATTCCGGTTGTTTATCTGACTTTTGCAAGTGCTTAGCCAAATTGTGGTAAGCGATCATTATTTTTCTGTTAAGTTAAAGATGCCTTTCATCAAACGAAACAAGGTTTGTACAGAAAAAAACAATTCTTTCCAATTAAAATACACTTTCTGCTTCTTAGGAATGGAAGATTCCGGTTGTTTATCTGACTTTTGCAAGTGCTTAGCCAAATTGTGGTAAGCGATCATTATTTTTCTGTTAAGTTAAAGATGCCTTTCATCAAACGAAACAGGGTTTGTACAGAAAAAAACAATTCTTTCCAATTAAAATACACTTTCTGCTTCTTAGGAATGGAAGATTCCGGTTGTTTATCTGACTTTTGCAAGTGCTTAGCCAAATTGTGGTAAGCGATCATTATTTTTCTGTTAAGTTAAAGATGCCTTTCATCAAACGAAACAAGGTTTGTACAGAAAAAAACAATTCTTTCCAATTAAAATACACTTTCTGCTTCTTAGGAATGGAAGATTCCGGTTGTTTATCTGACTTTTGCAAGTGCTTAGCCAAATTGTGGTAAGCGATCATTATTTTTCTGTTAAGTTAAAGATGCCTTTCATCAAACGAAACAGGGTTTGTACAGAAAAAAACAATTCTTTCCAATTAAAATACACTTTCTGCTTCTTAGGAATGGAAGATTCCGGTTGTTTATCTGACTTTTGCAAGTGCTTAGCCAAATTGTGGTAAGCGATCATTATTTTTCTGTTAAGTTAAAGATGCCTTTCATCAAACGAAACAAGGTTTGTACAGAAAAAAACAATTCTTTCCAATTAAAATACACTTTCTGCTTCTTAGGAATGGAAGATTCCGGTTGTTTATCTGACTTTTGCAAGTGCTTAGCCAAATTGTGGTAAGCGATCATTATTTTTCTGTTAAGTTAAAGATGCCTTTCATCAAACGAAACAAGGTTTGTACAGAAAAAAACAATTCTTTCCAATTAAAATACACTTTCTGCTTCTTAGGAATGGAAGATTCCGGTTGTTTATCTGACTTTTGCAAGTGCTTAGCCAAATTGTGGTAAGCGATCATTATTTTTCTGTTAAGTTAAAGATGCCTTTCATCAAACGAAACAGGGTTTGTACAGAAAAAAACAATTCTTTCCAATTAAAATACACTTTCTGCTTCTTAGGAATGGAAGATTCCGGTTGTTTATCTGACTTTTGCAAGTGCTTAGCCAAATTGTGGTAAGCGATCATTATTTTTCTGTTAAGTTAAAGATGCCTTTCATCAAACGAAACAGGGTTTGTACAGAAAAAAACAATTCTTTCCAATTAAAATACACTTTCTGCTTCTTAGGAATGGAAGATTCCGGTTGTTTATCTGACTTTTGCAAGTGCTTAGCCAAATTGTGGTAAGCGATCATTATTTTTCTGTTAAGTTAAAGATGCCTTTCATCAAACGAAACAAGGTTTGTACAGAAAAAACAATTCTTTCCAATTAAAATACACTTTCTGCTTCTTAGGAATGGAAGATTCCGGTTGTTTATCTGACTTTTGCAAGTGCTTAGCCAAATTGTGGTAAGCGATCATTATTTTTCTGTTAAGTTAAAGATGCCTTTCATCAAACGAAACAAGGTTTGTACAGAAAAAAACAATTCTTTCCAATTAAAATACACTTTCTGCTTCTTAGGAATGGAAGATTCCGGTTGTTTATCTGACTTTTGCAAGTGCTTAGCCAAATTGTGGTAAGCGATCATTATTTTTCTGTTAAGTAAAGATGCCTTTCATCAAACGAAACAGGGTTTGTACAAAAAAAACAATTCTTTCCAATTAAAATACACTTTCTGCTTCTTAGGAATGGAAGATTCCGGTTGTTTATCTGACTTTTGCAAGTGCTTAGCCAAATTGTGGTAAGCGATCATTTTTTTCTGTTAAGTTAAAGATGCCTTTCATCAAACGAAACAAGGTTTGTACAGAAAAAACAATTCTTTCCAATTAAAATACACTTTCTGCTTCTTAGGAATGGAAGATTCCGGTTGTTTATCTGACTTTTGCAAGTGCTTAGCCAAATTGTGGTAAGCGATCATTATTTTTCTGTTAAGTTAAAGATGCCTTTCATCAAACGAAACAGGGTTTGTACAGAAAAAAACAATTCTTTCCAATTAAAATACACTTTCTGCTTCTTAGGAATGGAAGATTCCGGTTGTTTATCTGACTTTTGAAAAAATTATAGCCTTTTTAAATTTAGTAAGCATTTATTACAATGAAAAGTTCGTCATTTATTACTTCATATACCGAAAGTTTTATTAAAATCGGATAGTTAGTTTATTTTATATGATTTTTAAAAGAGTTTCCGGGGGTGGTCACCCTTTTTGAGAGCCAGCGATAATTTGCCACAGCTAATCTAAAATCTTTTATATATATAATCTTAGAAAATAACCTAACAAATTAGAAAATAAAATTAAAAAAAGATTACATATTTTTTTCTATTTACGAGATTTAAGTTTCAATGTTAAAATATGCCTTATCACCAAAGAGACAATTAGTACGCATTTAGTTTTTTACATATGTTCTGTCATTAAATTATCTGTCCAAAAATGTAAAAATCATTTATATCCCCCCAAAAAAGAAAAAGCTCTGTACGGGGACAATGCGCGAAACAAAACCTAACGAAAAAATTATTAGCCTTTCAATTTAGTAAGCATTTATTTACAATAAAAGTCGTCATTTATTACTTCATATACCGAAAGTTTTATTAAAATCGGATAGTTAGTTTATTTTATATGATTTTTAAAAGAATTTCCTGTGATCACCTTATTTTAGCAAAAATAAGAGGTAATTATGAGTTTGTTAATGTTTTTTTCTTTCGAATGGAAAAAAATTTGTTCAAGAAAAATATATTAATTTTTCTGTAAGTTTCATTGTGTTAAATATGGGGGGGGGTAAATTTCACGGTAAAAAATAGGTGTTACCAATTGTTTATCTATCTATCTTATCTATCTATCTCAGTCTATTCAAAACATATCCATCTTCATATCTATCTATCTATTAAATACTAAGATTTTCTTTTATTACGATAAATTACGATAAATAAACCAGAATTTACGATAAATTACGAAATAAACCAGAATTACGACAAATTACGATAAATAAACACGAATTACGACAAATTTCTATAAATAAACAAGAAATAAATAAATTTCTATAAATAAACAAGAATTAAACAAAAAGAGACCCCCCCCCCTAAAATACATTTAACGCCCTAAGTGGTGTTTTCTTTCAAGTAACACCGATGTGGCGCCAAGCTTGGGGGGTCGTTATTTAACATTCACCGGCAGCAATTTCGGAGGCAGGGAACCCGGACGCATGTGATACTAGGATTGAAGACGAACATGGTCAGAATAAATAAATAAAATAAATGAATAAGAAAGAGATAGGTTAAAGCCAGCATAAGTAAAAGGGATAGGTTTTTTTACGAATCCAAAGATTAGGCCGTAAAGTTTAAGAGACTTGTACGACAACCATGAATTAGGCCACTTAGTGATAATATCTTATGCACCCAGTATGAAAAGCAAAAGGATTTTTATTAGAAAATCTCTTTTGAAAAAAATTAATGGTCGATGTATTGAAGACGTAGTGTCTGGAAAAAGATTTAATTACTTTAATTTTAAGGGTTAATGATAGGGACTGGAAAAAAATCGGATACTACGAGTTGTAAAAGCGAATTAAGAATAATTAAATCTATTATTTTAAGGTTAAACTTTTATAAATCGATAAGTAGTAGCATAATAACCATCATAATAAAAGAAAAATATAATTACATATGCAGTTTATTTTAAAAGATTTAAAACTATTTGTTTTGGTCAATTTCGACGCGATCCGCCATTTTGGCTGTTTTTCAATGGTTTTAGGCGCTTGTTTTACAATTTTAACGTAACATTTGGATGGAAATTTTTTTTACCAAAAATCAGGTAATTATCCGATTTTAATGAAATTTTCAGTATTGATTTAACAATTAATGACTTTTATAATGCATCAGTTATTTTATTCCAAAACTTTAATTTAGTATTTTTGCTATAAAAAATTAATATATAAAATTCATTTAAATATGAAAAGTTTAAAATGTTATTTTAGATTCTAAAAATAAATATCTACTTAATGCAAAACTTATTTTGGGCGCCAAAATAATAAGTTTTGAAGAAAAACTCGATTGAAAATGTACCCCCCCCCTTTTAAGCAGAAAAAACATCGATGTATAATTTTTTCTTTATAAAATAATAGCCAATTAAATAATTATCGAAATGAGTAAAAAGAAATCTCCAAAAAATAGATTATTTATTATTTTTTTACATTTTATTTTTCGATTTTCGGTACTTATTTTCTCATAGAAGCGCAACCGTAAAAAATATTTTTTTGTTTCTATTCATAACTTCAGTCTTTTATCTCATTATTTATACTGTGATTAGTATTGAAAATGATCAACTTGCAAAACATTTTACGCCCCCAACATAAGGGGGGGGGGGTCAAAATTAAGTGACCTGAAAAAAATGAGAAAGTTTTGAAATAAAATAAATAATGCATCATAAAGATCATTCATTGATACATAAACACTGAAAATTTCATTAAAATCCGATAATTTCCTGATTTTTGGTAAATTATTTTCTGTAGGGGGACTAAAGTCATTTTGTCAAAAACGAATTTTAGGCTCTGTTTGTCAGTCCCTAGTTAATGACGACTAGAAGTCGGCGATTCGATTTAAGTACTGGCCATCTGTGTGGTCCGGAGAAGATGGGTGGGGAAGGAGAATTTAACATAAATACAGCTAAACTCGAGCACTAAGTCAGTTAGAACTCGGGCCGTTGAGGTGTTATGGTCGCCGGTAGGATAGACAGCGAAGTCTCGCACATCCCTTCTTTCATCCACGTCTTGTTTACAACAACTTGTAGTTGTTTTTTGGGGGTTTTTTTTTTATCCTTGTGAGCCTGTTTCTGACTCGTGCAAATACGGCCAGCGCAGAGTGTTACAACGTTTGGGGTTCTGGACATCGTGCATTGAAGGTGCAGAGCGCAGAACAGATAGTCTGACACTGGTGCTGCGACCACGGATTCGACCCTTAAAATTGGTTACACAATAGAACCAAAGGAAAGAATGAGAAAAACAGAGACGAGAAACGGAGAGAGAGACAGACAGACAGACAGACAGACAGACGGACGAATTTAGAAAAATCAGAGAAGGGAAAAGGAAAATAGTCAACACAACTGGAAAATAAAAGGAAAGAAAGAAAGAACGAAAGAGGGAAACGGAAAGTGAACAGACAGAACCCAGACACGTGGAGAAAAAAAGGAAACACAAAAGATACGAGGGAAGAAAGGGACTGGACAAATTTGTTTTGGTTTTAAACTAAAAAAAAAACAAAACAAAAAAAAAACGGAATGGAACACTCGAACGTTTAAAAAAAAAGAAAATATAGAAAGAGAAATAGATAAACAAGCAAACAGATAAGCAAGGAAATCGACATCGATCCCTGTCAGGTAGGCTGAACATTTATTTCATTTTTTTTTTTTTTTTTTTTTTTTTGCTGATTGTTATTGTAGCGCGTCTATTTCACTGGCTTTATTAGTAAATCATGAATAGAATAGATGAAGAAGAAATACAGCATATAGAAGATTTTGTCCGTGATTTGTTCTTAAAAACAGAAAATCTTAAATGGTTAACAAAAAACTGTTATGGATAAATATGTATCATATTCCCAGAAAGATAGCCTGGATGGTTTTCAGAGGTACATTTTTCCGGATATTATTAGGAAAGTACGTTACGAAATCACTATCGAAAAGGAATTGGTAAAAACTAGGACAGATTTTCGTCAAAAACTGGAGAATAGTATAGATAAAAAAGAAAGGCAGCATATGGAAAAAATTTGTTCGTGATTTATTCGCGAAAAATAACAATTTTGATTTGTTAAACAAAAGAAATGTTACGGAGATGTATTTGCTGCATTCCCAAAAAGATAAACTAAACCCAATCCAGAGATATATTTTTTCTTGTATTATTGTGAAGGTATATTATGAAACTGCTACTAAAGAAGAATCAGTAGAAGCAAGTAAAAAACAGTCTATCAACCCATCAGCCGCTCAAGAAGAGAAATCAGGGCCCCAGAAGGATGGCAAAAGCAATTCTCTTGGTGAATTACCGGAGAGCTCTAAAAAGATGCAGCCTGAACCTCTATTATCTGAGACAGGTTATCGCCCAAAAGTGGGTAAAACTTCACTTGATACTAGTGACACAGTGACCACAGGGAAGGAGGATGTTGAGGTTACCGACGAAAAATCAAAGTTTTCTAAATTTGATGTTAGTAAAAAGCAATCGGTAGAAGCAAATAAAATACAGATTATCAACCCACCAGCCATTCAAGAAGATAAATCAAGGGCACCCAAAGATAACAAAAGCAACTCATCTAGTGAATTACCAGTGGGCACTCAAGAGATGCAACCCGAATCTCTGTTATCAAGGGCAGATTCTTGTCAAAAAGTGGAGGATAATACTTCACTCGATGCTAATGTCATAGTGGCTATGGAACTGAGAGTGGAGGGGATGTCGAAAAAAAACCGGAAACTGTTCAAGAATGTTAAGTCTACAATTAAAGATTTCAAAGGCATGAAATGGTCATTACCTTTACCGCGTCCGACAAAACGGATACCGTCAGAAGAGATTTTGTTAAATAAGCACCAGGACAGAGTCAAGAAGACCAATCGTTGTAGGGGAAACAAACCCAGTCACCTTGCCGGTACTACAAAAAATTCCAAACACCCTTTTATGAACAGTTTACAAAAGTCGACAAATGACAAAGAGTTTAAAGAGGAATTACCGGTTAAGACAACCCCTCTCGCTGACCAGTCAGCCGTGAAAAAACAACAAAAGATAGTCACAAAAAAACTTCAGACCCTTGAGGAGATGCAACCCATGCTTGAAGACAGTAATGAGTGTAGCATACTTAGTAAAAGTTATTTAACGGATAATGATTGAAGCCCAGCCCCCTATTCGTTTCCTGTCTGTAAAAAGTTACCCGATAAAGAGGACAGTCTTATTCCATTAGAAGAAATCTCTGACCCGACTCCAATCCGGTGCTGTCTTGCATTAAAAAGACTAGCAGAATCCGATAGCAAAAGCATGGGGGAACTTACACCGCCAATGAAGATAAAGAGAATAATCAGTAGTGATCCTGGCATCAAGAATAGTTCAATCCATATGCAGTTATTTCGTAACCATACCGTTGTATTATCCTCCACATGTAGTGAGTGCGACAGAAAAAAGAAGGTTAGTTATCAAGTCCGATTCAGAGACATGGAGTCAAATCAAATTTATTGAGTTATCCAACAAATTAACTGGGGACGGTAGTTCAACACCTTTCGTAGTGAAGAAGTATTCTCAACAAAAGAACATGAGCCTTAAGTATGTGAACTTTATAAAAGCAGATGGAAGTAAAAAGAGAAAAACGGTGAAAACATTTCGAATCTCGAATTCTAAAATGATGATCTGGAAAAATAGGGACTCTGATTTAGAGACTGGGAGTTCACCAGTGATAAAGGAAAAGAAAAGAAAAATAAAATGCAAAAAGAAGACTAGTAGGTATAAATTAAAATCAATATCTATAGCTTTTAACCTAACCCGAAAACAATTCCTGCAGCTCACCCAATGAGAAGTAGCAAAGTGTAAGATGGACACAGTGGGGGCATGTATCTCCAAGAACCCCAGTTATGCCACCAGGGGCCACCGAAGTTTCAAGAACCGTAATGCCACAGGCCATAGATGTGTCCGATAGATTTGGACGGCAGTGTTGGAAAAAAGGCTGGTCCTATTACGGGTATCTAGGGGAAGGCTGACGATAACCATAAGAGTAGAGCTCCCTCTAATTATTATTAGGTCATCCCAATAGGTAGCATCATAGTAGTAGTTATAATTATATTAGTAATTGTAATTCAGCGAAAACAATGATTAAGGAGTAGGAAGAAAATATGCCAGTGAAGGGACGCGATAGCAAGACTTATCAGCAAATACGGTAGGGACCAAAGAAAAAAAAAACAAAAAAAAAAAACACAGCCGTCACGATAATGAACTACTGGACACTTCATCCATGATCCAAAGAGCTGTTGCAACTTGGTGTCTTAAAGACAAATGCAAAAAAAAAAAAAATCAAAAAAAAAATCTGCAACCTGCATGTTCAGTGCAGAGAACGATGTAAGGTGAATACCGAAAAAAAAACCAAAAAAAAAACCCAAATGGTTGAGGGAGGTAGAAGTGAAATCTGAACTTGTTGGAAATATTTAGGATGAACATTGTTTTTTGTTTTTTATTGTGTGTGTGTGTATGGGTTAATGAAAGACTGAAAGAGATGCCCTGTTGATACATCCAGTAACCCAGGACATAAATAATATTGAATTTTTTTGGTGGCTTGGTTTTTTTAATTTATTTTTTTTTTTGAAAAGGGGTGGTAGAGACCCCAAGGCTGGAAGATGTGATCAACGAAACTTCACTAAAGTAATGTTATTTCCTGTTACGGCACCTAACCAACTACGGAAATCATGATATTCCCGAGTCATAAGGAATTGTGATGAGAAAATGAATACTTCTGAATCATTTGGTAGTGAGGTTAGAATTCCCCTGTATTAGTAAGAGTTGGAGTAGAATCTGGGAGGTGAGCCAGAAAAGTCCTCCTGAATTGTTAAAAAGAAGGGTGGTTAAAATCCCTTGTGTTCTTCAGAAGATGTGGTGAAATTTAGGAGGTGAGCCAGAAAAGTCCTCATGAATTGTTAAATAGAAGGTTGGTTAAAATTCCCTTGTGTTCATCAGAAGATGTGGTGAAATTTAGGAGGTGAGTCAGAAAAGTCCTTCTGAATTGTTAAATAGAAGGGTGGTTAAAATTCCCTTGTGTTCATCAGAAGATGTGGTGAAATTTAGGAGGTGAGCGAGAAAAGTCCTCCTGAATTGTTAAATAGGAGGGTGGTTAAAATTCCCTTGTGTTCATCAGAAGATGTGGTGAAATTTAGGAGGTGAGCCAGAAAAGTCCTTCTGAATTGTTAGATAGAAGGGTGGTTAAAATTCCCTTGTGTTCATCAGAAGATGTGGTGAAATTTAGGAGGTGAGCCAGAAAAGTCCTTCTGAATTGTTAATAGAAGGTGGTTAAAATTCCCTTGTGTTCATCAGAAGATGTGGTGAAATTTAGGAGGTGAGCCAGAAAAGTCCTTCTGAATTGTTAATAGAATGGTGGTTAAAATTCCCTTGTGTTCATCAGAAGATGTGGTGAAATTTAGGAGGTGAGCCAGAAAAGTCCTTCTGAATTGTTAAATAGAAGGGTGTTAAAATTCCCTTGTGTTCATCAGAAGATGTGGTGAAATTTAGGAGGTGAGCCAGAAAAGTCCTTCTGAATTGTTAATAGAATGGTGGTTAAAATTCCCTTGTGTTCTTCAGAAGATGTGGTGAAATTTAGGAGGTGAGCCAAAAAAGTCCTTCTGAATTGTTAAATAGAAGGGTGATTAAAATCCCTTGTGTTCATCAGAAGATGTGGTGAAATTTAGGAGGTGAGCCAGAAAAGTCCTTCTGAATTGTTAATAGAATGTGGTTAAAATTCCCTTGTGTTCATCAGAAGATGTGGTGAAATTTAGGAGGTGAGCCAGAAAAGTCCTTCTGAATTGTTAAATAGAAGGGTGGTTAAAATTCCCTTGTGTTCATCAGAAGATGTGGTGAAATTTAGGAGGTGAGCCAGAAAAGTCCTTCTGAATTGTTAAATAGAAGGGTGGTTAAAATTCCCTTGTGTTCATCAGAAGATGTGGTGAAATTTAGGAGGTGAGCCAGAAAAGTCCTTCTGAATTGTTAAATAGAAGGGTGTTAAAATTCCCTTGTGTTCATCAGAAGATGTGGTGAAATTTAGGAGGTGAGCCAGAAAAGTCCTTCTGAATTGTTAAATAGAAGGGTGGTTAAAATTCCCTTGTGTTCATCAGAAGATGTGGTGAAATTTAGGAGGTGAGCCAGAAAAGTCCTTCTGAATTGTTAAATAGAAGGGTGGTTAAAATTCCCTTGTGTTCATCAGAAGATGTGGTGAAATTTAGGAGGTGAGTCAGAAAAGTCCTTCTGAATTGTTAAATAGAAGGGTGATTAAAATTCCCTTGTGTTCATCAGAAGATGTGGTGAAATTTAGGAGGTGAGTCAGAAAAGTCCTTCTGAATTGTTAAATAGAAGGGTGGTTAAAATTCCCTTGTGTTCATCAGAAGATGTGGTGAAATTTAGGAGGTGAGCCAGAAAAGTCCTTCTGAATTGTTAAATAGAAGGGTGGTTAAAATTCCCTTGTGTTCATCAGAAGATGTGGTGAAATTTAGGAGGTGAGCCAGAAAAGTCCTTCTGAATTGTTAAATAGAAGGGTGGTTAAAATTCCCTTGTGTTCATCAGAAGATGTGGTGAAATTTAGGAGGTGAGCCAGAAAAGTCCTCATGAATTGTTAAATAGAAGGGTGGTTAAAATTCCCTTGTGTTCATCAGAAGATGTGGTGAAATTTAGGAGGTGAGAGAAAAGTCCTCATGAATTGTTAAATAGAAGGGTGGTTAAAATTCCCTTGTGTTCATCAGAAGATGTGGTGAAATTTAGGAGGTGAGCAGAAAAGTCCTTCTGAATTGTTAAATAGAAGGGTGGTTAAAATTCCCTTGTGTTCATCAGAAGATGTGGTGAAATTTAGGAGGTGAGCAGAAAAGTCCTCTGAATTGTTAAATAGAAGGGTGGTTAAAATTCCCTTGTGTTCATCAGAAGATGTGGTGAAATTTAGGAGTGAGCCAGAAAAGTCCTCATGAATTGTTAAATAGAAGGGTGGTTAAAATTCCCTTGTGTTCATCAGAAGATGTGGTGAAATTTAGGAGGTGAGCCAGAAAAGTCCTTCTGAATTGTTAAATAGAAGGGTGGTTAAAATTCCCTTGTGTTCATCAGAAGATGTGGTGAAATTTAGGAGGTGAGCCAGAAAAGTCCTCATGAATTGTTAAATAGAAGGGTGGTTAAAATTCCCTTGTGTTCATCAGAAGATGTGGTGAAATTTAGGAGGTGAGCGAGAAAAGTCCTCATGAATTGTTAAATAGAAGGGTGGTTAAAATTCCCTTGTGTTCATCAGAAGATGTGGTGAAATTTAGGAGGTGAGCCAGAAAAGTCCTTCTGAATTGTTAAATAGAAGGGTGGTTAAAATTCCTTGTGTTCATCAGAAGATGTGGTGAAATTTAGGAGGTGAGCCAGAAAAGTCCTCATGAATTGTTAAATAGAAGGGTGGTTAAAATTCCCTTGTGTTCATCAGAAGATGTGGTGAAATTTAGGAGGTGAGCGAAAAAGTCCTCTGAATTGTTAAATAGAAGGGTGGTTAAAATTCCCTTGTGTTCATCAGAAGATGTGGTGAAATTTAGGAGGTGAGCAGAAAAGTCCTTCTGAATTGTTAAATAGAAGGGTGGTTAAAATTCCCTTGTGTTCATCAGAAGATGTGGTGAAATTTAGGAGGTGAGCCAGAAAAGTCCTCATGAATTGTTAAATAGAAGGGTGGTTAAAATTCCCTTGTGTTCATCAGAAGATGTGGTGAAATTTAGGAGGTGAGCCAGAAAAGTCCTTCTGAATTGTTAAATAGAAGGGTGGTTAAAATTCCCTTGTGTTCATCAGAAGATGTGGTGAAATTTAGGAGGTGAGCCAGAAAAGTCCTTCTGAATTGTTAAATAGAAGGGTGGTTAAAATTCCCTTGTGTTCATCAGAAGATGTGGTGAAATTTAGGAGGTGAGCCAGAAAAGTCCTTCTGAATTGTTAAATAGAAGGGTGGTTAAAATTCCCTTGTGTTCATCAGAAGATGTGGTGAAATTTAGGAGGTGAGCCAGAAAAGTCCTTCTGAATTGTTAAATAGAAGGGTGGTTAAAATTCCCTTGTGTTCATCAGAAGATGTGGTGAAATTTAGGAGGTGAGCCAGAAAAGTCCTTCTGAATTGTTAAATAGAAGGGTGGTTAAAATTCCCTTGTGTTCATCAGAAGATGTGGTGAAATTTAGGAGGTGAGCCAGAAAAGTCCTTCTGAATTGTTAAATAGAAGGGTGGTTAAAATTCCCTTGTGTTCATCAGAAGATGTGGTGAAATTTAGGAGGTGAGCCAGAAAAGTCCTTCTGAATTGTTAAATAGAAGGGTGGTTAAAATTCCCTTGTGTTCATCAGAAGATGTGGTGAAATTTAGGAGGTGAGCCAGAAAAGTCCTTCTGAATTGTTAAATAGAAGGGTGGTTAAAATTCCCTTGTGTTCATCAGAAGATGTGGTGAAATTTAGGAGGTGAGCAGAAAAGTCCTCATGAATTGTTAAATAGAAGGGTGTTAAAATTCCCTTGTGTTCATCAGAAGATGTGGTGAAATTTAGGAGGTGAGCCAGAAAAGTCCTTCTGAATTGTTAAATAGAAGGGTGTTAAAATTCCCTTGTGTTCATCAGAAGATGTGGTGAAATTTAGGAGGTGAGCCAGAAAAGTCCTTCTGAATTGTTAAATAGAAGGGTGGTTAAAATTCCCTTGTGTTCATCAGAAGATGTGGTGAAATTTAGGAGGTGAGCCAGAAAAGTCCTTCTGAATTGTTAAATAGAAGGGTGTTAAAATTCCCTTGTGTTCATCAGAAGATGTGGTGAAATTTAGGAGGTGAGCCAGAAAAGTCCTTCTGAATTGTTAAATAGAAGGGTGGTTAAAATTCCCTTGTGTTCATCAGAAGATGTGGTGAAATTTAGGAGGTGAGCCAGAAAAGTCCTTCTGAATTGTTAAATAGAAGGGTGTTAAAATTCCCTTGTGTTCATCAGAAGATGTGGTGAAATTTAGGAGGTGAGCCAGAAAAGTCCTTCTGAATTGTTAAATAGAAGGGTGGTTAAAATTCCCTTGTGTTCATCAGAAGATGTGGTGAAATTTAGGAGGTGAGCCAGAAAAGTCCTTCTGAATTGTTAAATAGAAGGGTGTTAAAATTCCCTTGTGTTCATCAGAAGATGTGGTGAAATTTAGGAGGTGAGCCAGAAAAGTCCTTCTGAATTGTTAAATAGAAGGGTGGTTAAAATTCCCTTGTGTTCATCAGAAGATGTGGTGAAATTTAGGAGGTGAGCCAGAAAAGTCCTTCTGAATTGTTAAATAGAAGGGTGGTTAAAATTCCCTTGTGTTCATCAGAAGATGTGGTGAAATTTAGGAGGTGAGCCAGAAAAGTCCTCATGAATTGTTAAATAGAAGGGTGATTAAAATTCCCTTGTGTTCATCAGAAGATGTGGTGAAATTTAGGAGGTGAGCCAGAAAAGTCCTCTGAATTGTTAAATAGAAGGGTGGTTAAAATTCCCTTGTGTTCATCAGAAGATGTGGTGAAATTTAGGAGGTGAGTCAGAAAAGTCCTTCTGAATTGTTAAATAGAAGGGTGGTTAAAATTCCCTTGTGTTCATCAGAAGATGTGGTGAAATTTAGGAGGTGAGCCAGAAAAGTCCTTCTGAATTGTTAAATAGAAGGGTGGTTAAAATTCCCTTGTGTTCATCAGAAGATGTGGTGAAATTTAGGAGGTGAGCCAGAAAAGTCCTTCTGAATTGTTAAATAGAAGGGTGGTTAAAATTCCCTTGTGTTCATCAGAAGATGTGGTGAAATTTAGGAGGTGAGTCAGAAAAGTCCTTCTGAATTGTTAAATAGAAGGGTGGTTAAAATTCCCTTGTGTTCATCAGAAGATGTGGTGAAATTTAGGAGGTGAGCCAGAAAAGTCCTCTGAATTGTTAAATAGAAGGGTGGTTAAAATTCCCTTGTGTTCATCAGAAGATGTGGTGAAATTTAGGAGGTGAGCCAGAAAAGTCCTTCTGAATTGTTAAATAGAAGGGTGGTTAAAATTCCCTTGTGTTCATCAGAAGATGTGGTGAAATTTAGGAGGTGAGCCAGAAAAGTCCTCTGAATTGTTAAATAGAAGGGTGGTTAAAATTCCCTTGTGTTCATCAGAAGATGTGGTGAAATTTAGGAGGTGAGCCAGAAAAGTCCTCTGAATTGTTAAATAGAAGGGTGGTTAAAATTCCCTTGTGTTCATCAGAAGATGTGGTGAAATTTAGGAGGTGAGCAGAAAAGTCCTTCTGAATTGTTAAATAGAAGGGTGGTTAAAATTCCCTTGTGTTCATCAGAAGATGTGGTGAAATTTAGGAGGTGAGCAGAAAAGTCCTCATGAATTGTTAAATAGAAGGGTGGTTAAAATTCCCTTGTGTTCATCAGAAGATGTGGTGAAATTTAGGAGGTGAGCCAGAAAAGTCCTTCTGAATTGTTAAATAGAAGGGTGGTTAAAATTCCCTTGTGTTCATCAGAAGATGTGGTGAAATTTAGGAGGTGAGCCAGAAAAGTCCTTCTGAATTGTTAAATAGAAGGGTGGTTAAAATTCCCTTGTGTTCATCAGAAGATGTGGTGAAATTTAGGAGGTGAGCCAGAAAAGTCCTTCTGAATTGTTAAATAGAAGGGTGGTTAAAATTCCCTTGTGTTCATCAGAAGATGTGGTGAAATTTAGGAGGTGAGCCAGAAAAGTCCTTCTGAATTGTTAAATAGAAGGGTGGTTAAAATTCCCTTGTGTTCATCAGAAGATGTGGTGAAATTTAGGAGGTGAGCCAGAAAAGTCCTTCTGAATTGTTAAATAGAAGGGTGGTTAAAATTCCCTTGTGTTCATCAGAAGATGTGGTGAAATTTAGGAGGTAAGTCCTCATGAAGAAGGGTGTTAAAATTCCCTTGTGTTCATCAGAAGATGTGGTGAAATTTAGGAGGTGAGCCAGAAAAGTCCTTCTGAATTGTTAAATAGAAGGGTGATTAAAATTCCCTTGTGTTCATCAGAAGATGTGGTGAAATTTAGGAGGTGAGCCAGAAAAGTCCTTCTGAATTGTTAAATAGAAGGGTGGTTAAAATTCCCTTGTGTTCATCAGAAGATGTGGTGAAATTTAGGAGGTGAGTCAGAAAAGTCCTTCTGAATTGTTAAATAGAAGGGTGTTAAAATTCCCTTGTGTTCATCAGAAGATGTGGTGAAATTTAGGAGGTGAGCCAGAAAAGTCCTTCTGAATTGTTAAATAGAAGGGTGGTTAAAATTCCCTTGTGTTCATCAGAAGATGTGGTGAAATTTAGGAGGTGAGCCAGAAAAGTCCTTCTGAATTGTTAAATAGAAGGGTGGTTAAAATTCCCTTGTGTTCATCAGAAGATGTGGTGAAATTTAGGAGGTGAGCCAGAAAAGTCCTTCTGAATTGTTAAATAGAAGGGTGGTTAAAATTCCCTTGTGTTCATCAGAAGAGTGAAATTTAGGAGGTGAGCCAGAAAAGTCCTCTGAATTGTTAAATAGAAGGGTGTTAAAATCCCTTGTGTTCATCAGAAGATGTGGTGAAATTTAGGAGGTGAGCCAGAAAAGTCCTTCTGAATTGTTAAATAGAAGGGTGGTTAAAATTCCCTTGTGTTCATCAGAAGATGTGGTGAAATTTAGGAGGTCCAGAAAAGTCCTTCTGAATTGTTAAATAGAAGGGTGGTTAAAATTCCCTTGTGTTCATCAGAAGAGGTGTTGAGCCAGAAAAGTCCCTCTGAATTGTTAAATAGAAGGGTGGTTAAAATTCCCTTGTGTTCATCAGAAGATGTGGTGAAATTTAGGAGGTGAGCCAGAAAAGTCCTTCTGAATTGTTAAATAGAAGGGTGGTTAAAATTCCCTTGTGTTCATCAGAAGATGTGGTGAAATTTAGGAGGTGAGCCAGAAAAGTCCTTCTGAATTGTTAAATAGAAGGTGGTAAAATCCCTAATAGTGTTATCAGAAGATGCTATCTCTCTCTCNTGGAGCCACCCCTTCATCATCATTGCTCCCTTGTCCACTACCTGTTAGGTTCCATCTATGGGTTAAATAGAAAAATGTATTTATTTCAAAAGCGTTTCAACGGTTTAATCCACTGTTGGTCCACCCTGTCGGCTAGGGCGTTAAAATGCACAGACTGCACCTCTGCAGAGGGTAAGACTTCCCAATAGGGCCACCTATTGGCTATGGGTGCGACCCATGATGCTAAGGATGAACCCAGGTGGATGAACAGTTCATGACTCCACTTTTGGCCCTATCTTGGGCTAGAGGGGGCAGAGGCTCCCTCTGATCAATCGGCTGGTCACGTCAAGTCCTAGTGCCTATATGATTTCCCAACCCTATTGCCCTTATGGCAACCCCAACCCCTTTTTTAAGGTTTGGATGCGTTTGGGGAAATGTGGAGCACCCCTTCATCACCATTGCTCCCTGGTCCACTCTGACCCGGAGTAGTAGTTACCTGTTAGGGTCCCATCTATGGATTAAATAGAAAAATGTGTTTTATAAACAAAAATTGTATTATCCATTAAGAATGATTTATTTCAAAACTTATCGCATTAATAACCGCAAACAAAAACAATAAAACAAAGCGATCATTATTTTTCTGTTAAGTTAAAGATGCCTTTCATCAAACGAAACAAGGTTTGTACAGAAAAAAACAATTCTTTCCAATTAAAATACACTTTCTGCTTCTTAGGAATGGAAGATTCCGGTTGTTTATCTGACTTTTGCAAGTGCTTAGCCAAATTGTGGTAAGCGATCATTATTTTTCTGTTAAGTTAAAGATGCCTTTCATCAAACGAAACAAGGTTTGTACAGAAAAAAACAATTCTTTCCAATTAAAATACACTTTCTGCTTCTTAGAATGGAAGATTCCGGTTTGTTATCTGACTTTTGCAAGTGCTTAGCCAAATTGTGGTAAGCGATCATTATTTTTCTGTAAGTTAAAGATGCCTTTCATCAAACGAAACAGGGTTTGTACAGAAAAAAACAATTCTTTCCAATTAAAATACACTTTCTGCTTCTTAGGAATGGAAGATTCCGGTTGTTTATCTGACTTTTGCAAGTGCTTAGCCAAATTGTGGTAAGCGATCATTATTTTTCTGTTAAGTTAAAGATGCCTTTCATCAAACGAAACAAGGGTTTGTACAGAAAAAAACAATTCTTTCCAATTAAAATACACTTTCTGCTTCTTAGGAATGGAAGATTCCGGTTGTTTATCTGACTTTTGCAAGTGCTTAGCCAAATTGTGGTAAGCGATCATTATTTTCTGTTAAGTTAAAGATGCCTTTCATCAAACGAAACAGGGTTTGTACAGAAAAAACAATTCTTTCCAATTAAAATACACTTTCTGCTTCTTAGGAATGGAAGATTCCGGTTGTTTATCTGACTTTTGCAAGTGCTTAGCCAAATTGTGGTAAGCGATCATTATTTTTCTGTTAAGTTAAAGATGCCTTTCATCAAACGAAACAGGGTTTGTACAGAAAAAAACAATTCTTTCCAATTAAAATACACTTTCTGCTTCTTAGGAATGGAAGATTCCGGTTGTTTATCTGACTTTTGCAAGTGCTTAGCCAAATTTGGTAAGCGATCATTATTTTTCTGTTAAGTTAAAGATGCCTTTCATCAAACGAAACAAGTTTGTACAGAAAAAAACAATTCTTCCAATTAAAATACACTTTCTGCTTCTTAGGAATGGAAGATTCCGTTGTTTATCTGACTTTTGCAAGTGCTTAGCCAAATTGTGGTAAGCGATCATTATTTTTCTGTTAAGTTAAAGATGCCTTTCATCAAACGAAACAGGGTTTGTACAGAAAAAAACAATTCTTTCCAATTAAAATACACTTTCTGCTTCTTAGGAATGGAAGATTCCGGTTGTTTATCTGACTTTTGCAAGTGCTTAGCCAAATTGTGGTAAGCGATCATTATTTTTCTGTTAAGTAAAGATGCCTTTCATCAAACGAAACAGGGTTGTACAGAAAAAAACAATTCTTTCCAATTAAAATACACTTTCTGCTTCTTAGGAATGGAAGATTCCGGTTGTTTATCTGACTTTTGCAAGTGCTTAGCCAAATGTGGGTAAGCGATCATTATTTTTCTGTTAAGTTAAAGATGCCTTTCATCAAACGAAACAGGGTTTGTACAGAAAAAAACAATTCTTTCCAATTAAAATACACTTTCTGCTTCTTAGGAATGGAAGATTCCGGTTGTTTATCTGACTTTTGCAAGTGCTTAGCCAAATTGTGGTAAGCGATCATTATTTTTCTGTTAAGTTAAAGATGCCTTTCATCAAACGAAACAGGTTTGTACAGAAAAAAACAATTCTTTCCAATTAAAATACACTTTCTGCTTCTTAGGAATGGAAGATTCCGGTTGTTTATCTGACTTTTGCAAGTGCTTAGCCAAATTGTGGTAAGCGATCATTATTTTTCTGTTAAGTTAAAGATGCCTTTCATCAAACGAAACAAGGTTTGTACAGAAAAAAAAACAATTCTTTCCAATTAAAATACACTTTCTGCTTCTTAGGAATGGAAGATTCCGGTTGTTTATCTGACTTTTGCAAGTGCTTAGCCAAATTGTGGTAAGCGATCATTATTTTCTGTTAAGTTAAAGATGCCTTTCATCAAACGAAACAGGGTTTGTACAGAAAAAAACAATTCTTTCCAATTAAAATACACTTTCTGCTTCTTAGGAATGGAAGATTCCGGTTGTTTATCTGACTTTTGCAAGTGCTTAGCCAAATTGTGGTAAGCGATCATTATTTTTCTGTTAAGTTAAAGATGCCTTTCATCAAACGAAACAGGGTTTGTACAGAAAAAAACAATTCTTTCCAATTAAAATACACTTTCTGCTTCTTAGGAATGGAAGATTCCGGTTGTTTATCTGACTTTTGCAAGTGCTTAGCCAAATTGTGGTAAGCGATCATTATTTTTCTGTTAAGTTAAAGATGCCTTTCATCAAACGAAACAGGGTTTGTACAGAAAAAAACAATTCTTTCCAATTAAAATACACTTTCTGCTCTTAGGAATGGAAGATTCCGGTTGTTTATCTGACTTTTGCAAGTGCTTAGCCAAATTGTGGTAAGCGATCATTATTTTCTGTTAAGTATAAGATGCCTTTCATCAAACGAAACAAGGTTTGTACAGAAAAAAACAATTCTTTCCAATTAAAATACACTTCTGCTTCTTAGGAATGGAAGATTCCGGTTGTTTATCTGACTTTTGCAAGTGCTTAGCCAAATTGTGGTAAGCGATCATTATTTTTCTGTTAAGTTAAAGATGCCTTTCATCAAACGAAACAAGGTTTGTACAGAAAAAAACAATTCTTTCCAATTAAAATACACTTTCTGCTTCTTAGGAATGGAAGATTCCGGTTGTTTATCTGACTTTTGCAAGTGCTTACCAAATTGTGGTAAGCGATCATTATTTTCTGTTAAGTTAAAGATGCCTTTCATCAAACGAAACAAGGTTTGTACAGAAAAAAAAAATTCTTTCCAATTAAAATACACTTTCTGCTTCTTAGGAATGGAAGATTCCGGTTGTTTATCTGACTTTTGCAAGTGCTTAGCCAAATTGTGGTAAGCGATCATTATTTTTCTGTTAAGTTAAAGATGCCTTTCATCAAACGAAACAGGTTTGTACAGAAAAAAACAATTCTTTCCAATTAAAATACACTTTCTGCTTCTTAGGAATGGAAGATTCCGGTTGTTTATCTGACTTTTGCAAGTGCTTAGCCAAATTGTGGTAAGCGATCATTATTTTTTCTGTTAAGTTAAAGATGCCTTTCATCAAACGAAACAGGGTTTGTACAGAAAAAAACAATTCTTTCCAATTAAAATACACTTTCTGCTTCTTAGGAATGGAAGATTCCGGTTGTTTATCTGACTTTTGCAAGTGCTTAGCCAAATTGTGGTAAGCGATCATTATTTTTCTGTTAAGTTAAAGATGCCTTTCATCAAACGAAACAGGGTTTGTACAGAAAAAAACAATTCTTTCCAATTAAAATACACTTTCTGCTTCTTAGGAATGGAAGATTCCGGTTGTTTATCTGACTTTTGCAAGTGCTTAGCCAAATTGTGGTAAGCGATCATTATTTTTCTGTTAAGTTAAAGATGCCTTTCATCAAACGAAACAGGGTTTGTACAGAAAAAAACAATTCTTTCCAATTAAAATACACTTTCTGCTTCTTAGGAATGGAAGATTCCGGTTGTTTATCTGACTTTTGCAAGTGCTTAGCCAAATTGTGGTAAGCGATCATTATTTTTCTGTTAAGTTAAAGATGCCTTTCATCAAACGAAACAGGTTTGTACAGAAAAAAACAATTCTTTCCAATTAAAATACACTTTCTGCTTCTTAGGAATGGAAGATTCCGGTTGTTTATCTGACTTTTGCAAGTGCTTAGCCAAATTGTGGTAAGCGATCATTATTTTTCTGTTAAGTTAAAGATGCCTTTCATCAAACGAAACAAGGTTTGTACAGAAAAAAACAATTCTTTCCAATTAAAATACACTTTCTGCTTCTTAGGAATGGAAGATTCCGGTTGTTTATCTGACTTTTGCAAGTGCTTAGCCAAATTGTGGTAAGCGATCATTATTTTTCTGTTAAGTTAAAGATGCCTTTCATCAAACGAAACAGGGTTTGTACAGAAAAAAACAATTCTTTCCAATTAAAATACACTTTCTGCTTCTTAGGAATGGAAGATTCCGGTTGTTTATCTGACTTTTGCAAGTGCTTAGCCAAATTGTGGTAAGCGATCATTATTTTTCTGTTAAGTTAAAGATGCCTTTCATCAAACGAAACAAGGTTTGTACAGAAAAAAACAATTCTTTCCAATTAAAATACACTTTCTGCTTCTTAGGAATGGAAGATTCCGGTTGTTTATCTGACTTTTGCAAGTGCTTAGCCAAATTGTGGTAAGCGATCATTATTTTTCTGTTAAGTTAAAGATGCCTTTCATCAAACGAAACAGGGTTTGTACAGAAAAAAACAATTCTTTCCAATTAAAATACACTTTCTGCTTCTTAGGAATGGAAGATTCCGGTTGTTTATCTGACTTTTGCAAGTGCTTAGCCAAATTGTGGTAAGCGATCATTATTTTTCTGTTAAGTTAAAGATGCCTTTCATCAAACGAAACAAGGTTTGTACAGAAAAAAACAATTCTTTCCAATTAAAATACACTTTCTGCTTCTTAGGAATGGAAGATTCCGGTTGTTTATCTGACTTTTGCAAGTGCTTAGCCAAATTGTGGTAAGCGATCATTATTTTTCTGTTAAGTTAAAGATGCCTTTCATCAAACGAAACAAGGTTTGTACAGAAAAAAACAATTCTTTCCAATTAAAATACACTTTCTGCTTCTTAGGAATGGAAGATTCCGGTTGTTTATCTGACTTTTGCAAGTGCTTAGCCAAATTGTGGTAAGCGATCATTATTTTTCTGTTAAGTTAAAGATGCCTTTCATCAAACGAAACAGGTTTGTACAGAAAAAAACAATTCTTTCCAATTAAAATACACTTTCTGCTTCTTAGGAATGGAAGATTCCGGTTGTTTATCTGACTTTTGCAAGTGCTTAGCCAAATTGTGGTAAGCGATCATTATTTTTCTGTTAAGTTAAAGATGCCTTTCATCAAACGAAACAGGGTTTGTACAGAAAAAAACAATTCTTTCCAATTAAAATACACTTTCTGCTTCTTAGGAATGGAAGATTCCGGTTGTTTATCTGACTTTTGCAAGTGCTTAGCCAAATTGTGGTAAGCGATCATTATTTTTCTGTTAAGTTAAAGATGCCTTTCATCAAACGAAACAAGGTTTGTACAGAAAAAAACAATTCTTTCCAATTAAAATACACTTTCTGCTTCTTAGGAATGGAAGATTCCGGTTGTTTATCTGACTTTTGCAAGTGCTTAGCCAAATTGTGGTAAGCGATCATTATTTTTCTGTTAAGTTAAAGATGCCTTTCATCAAACGAAACAAGGTTTGTACAGAAAAAAACAATTCTTTCCAATTAAAATACACTTTCTGCTTCTTAGGAATGGAAGATTCCGGTTGTTTATCTGACTTTTGCAAGTGCTTAGCCAAATTGTGGTAAGCGATCATTATTTTTCTGTTAAGTTAAAGATGCCTTTCATCAAACGAAACAGGTTTGTACAGAAAAAAACAATTCTTTCCAATTAAAATACACTTTCTGCTTCTTAGGAATGGAAGATTCCGGTTGTTTATCTGACTTTTGCAAGTGCTTAGCCAAATTGTGGTAAGCGATCATTATTTTTCTGTTAAGTTAAAGATGCCTTTCATCAAACGAAACAAGGTTTGTACAGAAAAAAACAATTCTTTCCAATTAAAATACACTTTCTGCTTCTTAGGAATGGAAGATTCCGGTTGTTTATCTGACTTTTGCAAGTGCTTAGCCAAATTGTGGTAAGCGATCATTATTTTTCTGTTAAGTTAAAGATGCCTTTCATCAAACGAAACAAGGTTTGTACAGAAAAAAACAATTCTTTCCAATTAAAATACACTTTCTGCTTCTTAGGAATGGAAGATTCCGGTTGTTTATCTGACTTTTGCAAGTGCTTAGCCAAATTGTGGTAAGCGATCATTATTTTTTCTGTTAAGTTAAAGATGCCTTTCATCAAACGAAACAAGGTTTGTACAGAAAAAAACAATTCTTTCCAATTAAAATACACTTTCTGCTTCTTAGGAATGGAAGATTCCGGTTGTTTATCTGACTTTTGCAAGTGCTTAGCCAAATTGTGGTAAGCGATCATTATTTTTCTGTTAAGTTAAAGATGCCTTTCATCAAACGAAACAAGGTTTGTACAGAAAAAAACAATTCTTTCCAATTAAAATACACTTTCTGCTTCTTAGGAATGGAAGATTCCGGTTGTTTATCTGACTTTTGCAAGTGCTTAGCCAAATTGTGGTAAGCGATCATTATTTTTCTGTTAAGTTAAAGATGCCTTTCATCAAACGAAACAGGGTTTGTACAGAAAAAAACAATTCTTTCCAATTAAAATACACTTTCTGCTTCTTAGGAATGGAAGATTCCGGTTGTTTATCTGACTTTTGCAAGTGCTTAGCCAAATTGTGGTAAGCGATCATTATTTTTCTGTTAAGTTAAAGATGCCTTTCATCAAACGAAACAAGGTTTGTACAGAAAAAAACAATTCTTTCCAATTAAAATACACTTTCTGCTTCTTAGGAATGGAAGATTCCGGTTGTTTATCTGACTTTTGCAAGTGCTTAGCCAAATTGTGGTAAGCGATCATTATTTTTCTGTTAAGTTAAAGATGCCTTTCATCAAACGAAACAAGGTTTGTACAGAAAAAAACAATTCTTTCCAATTAAAATACACTTTCTGCTTCTTAGGAATGGAAGATTCCGGTTGTTTATCTGACTTTTGCAAGTGCTTAGCATTAACAAACATTCAATGAGTCAGAAGGAAGAGAACAATTTTGCTGAATAAGGTATGCATGGAGTTCATGCTAATTATGATGTTCACTGAACCGGATATGGTTAGAGAGTTATTGTTTATTTGATATTAGAGGAAGGCGTAATACATTTTAATTTAATCAACTGTCAAAGGCAATTACAAACAAAGCATTATTAATTGACTAGTGGTTGTAGGTTCAATCCCTGTGCTAGGCAGTCAATATATGTCCTATGATAAATCAATATAGTTGATTAAAGTGTTATGGAAAGCTTTTTAGAATAAAGATAAATTTTCTTTCCTTCAAATAAGTAAGGTTCCTTCTTAGTGCACCATTAGTTACTCTGCTGCTGGTATTGAAAATCACAATATTGTCATTACTCCCAGGTCCACTCTGACTAAGACAAGTAGTAGCATTAATAATTTCATCACAAGGTGTTTTTATTTTGAATCTCAATTAAAAAAAAAAAGAAATCAATTTTTTTTTTCTTGTGCAAATTGTATTTTAAAGACAGAAAATCTGATCATAATATATGGAATGTCAAAAAGTTTTGCAACTGGAGGCAAAATCCCCCCCCCCATTTTTTTCCTCGCTCAATTGCTGGTAGACCGCAAAAGCACAGCCTGTCAGATGTGACCGCCCTGTCGGCTGGGGCGTTAGAATGCACCGCCTGCACCTCTGCAGAGGGGTAAGGCTCCCCCAATGGGGCTACCTGTTTGCCGTGGGTGGCAACCCGTGATGCTTAAAGATAGAACCCAGGAGGGTGAGCAGTCCATGACTTGCAATATTCCACTTTGGCCCTATCTTGGGCTAGGCGGTCGGTCGGACAGGCCCCCTCCGATCAATCGGCTGGTCACGTCAAGTCCTAGCACCTTTTATCACATGGGTGCTAGAAGGCGGTGACTGAGGGTCTACATGTCCTGGGGATGACGTTAAACTCTATCTGATGGTGAGGTTCCAGTTTTGGAGGTTTGGGGAATGTGGAGCACCTCTTCATCACCATTGCTCCCTGGTCCACTCTGACCCGGAGTAGTAGTACCTGTTAGGGTCCCATCTATGGGTTAAATAGAAAAATGTATTTATAAAAAAATTGTATTATCCATTAAGAATTGATTTATTTCAAAACTTTATTGGCATTAAATGACCCACTGAGATTGATATGCCGTAAAATAAAACAAACCAAAAAAAAAAAAAAAAAAAAGAGTTTATAAACAAAATTGTATTATTTCAAAACTTTTTCAGCATTAACTTTTTAATGTTTTATTTTACGTTTAATATAAAGAACAATTACAAGTTTATGTGTTATAAAAAAGAAAAAACAAATTTCTCTTACATAAAACCTAAATTTTTGCATTTAATAGTAAATTTACGTAAAATAGCGCCATTTCTTAATCTTTGTTTACAAAATTATCCCATATTGACGTGTGCACTATTTTTTGTATAGAGCATTTATACGTATATGTTTTCAAACAAATAAAATAATAAATTTCTTCAAATACTGTTTGTTTGACTTCTACAAAGTATAATTATACTAGCGTCACGGATTTGAACCTATTATCGCTGAAGTAAAAAATAACAACAATACCCAAAAAACAGATTTTTTTTTATATTGCTTAGCGCCTCCCATTAATAAAAATGACAATTTGTAATTCAAACATTATTTTCAATTTAAAAAAAAAAAAAAAAAAACCAAACATGTTATGTCATTATTTTTAGCTAGATATTTTTATACAATATTTTCTTTGATCAATAAATACGATTTTGATATCCGCTAAAGAAAAGTATTTTACATTTTATAAATTTAAAAAAATCCCTGAAAAAAAAAAATAAACAAGTAGACAATAGGAACTTTTAATATATAATTCTTTAGAAAATAACCTAACAATTTAGAAAAAAAAAAAAGAAAAAAAAGATACATATTTTTTCTTATTTACGAGATTTAAGTTTCAATGTTTAAGATGTCCTATTACCAAAACCGAATTAGTAGCGATTTAGTTTTTTTTACATATGTTCCGTCATTAAATTATCTTTCCAAAAATGTAAAAATCATTTATATCCCCCCCAAAAAAAAAGATCTTTGTACGGAGGATCAATGCGCGAAACAAAAACTAACGAAAAAAATTATTAGCCTTTTTAATTTAGTAAGCATTTATTTACAATAAAAGTTCGTCATTTATTACTTCATATACCGAAAGTTTTATTAAAATCGGATAGTTAGTTTATTTTATATGATTTTTAAAAGAGTTTCCTGTGGTCACCCTTTTTGAGAGCCAGCGATAATTTGCACAGCTAATCTAAAATCTTTTAATATATAATTCTTTAGAAAATAACCTAACAAATTAGAAAATAAAATTAAAAAAAGATACATATTTTTTTCTTATTTACGAGATTTAAGTTTCAATGTTAAATATGCCTTATCACCAAAACCGAATTAGTAGCGATTTAGTTTTTTTACATATGTTCTGTCATTAAATTATCTGTCCAAAAATGTAAAAATCATTTATATCCCCCCAAAAAAGAAAATCCTGTACGGGGGATCAATGCGCGAAACAAAACCTAACGAAAAAAATTATTAGCCTTTTCAATTTAGTAAGCATTTATTTACAATAAAAGTTCGTCATTTATTACTTCATATACCGAAAGTTTTATTAAAATCGGATAGTTAGTTTATTTTATATGATTTTTAAAAGAATTTCCTGTGATCACCCTTATTTTAGAAAAATAAGAGGTAATTTATGAGTTTGTTTAATGTTTTTTCTTTCGAATGGAAAAAATTTGTTCAAGAAAATATATTAATTTTTCTGTAAGTTTCATTGTGTTAAATATGGGGGGGGGGGTAAATTTCACGGGGTAAAATAGGTGTTACCAATTGTTTATCTATCTATCTATCTATCTATCTCAGTCTATTCAAAACTATCCATCTTCATATCTATCTATCTATTAAATACTAAGATTTTCTTTTATTACGATAAATTACGATAAATAAACCAGAATTACGATAAATTACGATAAATAAACCAGAATTACGACAAATTACGATAAATAAACACGAATTACGACAAATTTCTATAAATAAACAAGAAATAAATAAATTTCTATAAATAAACAAGAATTAAGACAAAAAGAGACCCCCCCCCCTAAAATACATTTAACGCCCTAAGTTGGTTGTTTTCTTTCAAGTAACACCGATGTGGCGCCGAAGCTTGGGGTCGTTATTTTAACATTTACCGGGCAGCAATTTCGGAGGCAGGGAACCGGGACGCATGTGATACTAGGATTGAAGACGAACATGGTCAGAATAAATAAATAAATAAATGAATAAGAAAGAGAATAGGTTAAAGCCAGGCATAAGTAAAAGGGATAGGTTTTTTTTACGAATCCAAAGATTAGGCCGTAAAGTTTAAGAGACTTGTACGACAACCATGAAGTTAGGCCACTTAGTGATAATATCTTATGCACCCAGGTATGAAAAGCAAAAGGGATTTTTTATTAGAAAATCTCTTTTGAAAAAATTAATGGTCGATGTATTGAAGACGTAGTGTCTGGAAAAAGATTTAATTACTTTAATTTTAAGGGTTAATGATAGGGACTGGAAAAAAATCGGATACTACGAGTTGTAAAAGCGAATTAAGAATAATTAAATCTATTATTTAAGGTTAAACTTTTATAAATCGATAAGTAGTAGCATAATAACCATCATTAATAAAAGAAAAATATAATTACATATGCAGTTTATTTTTAAAAGATTTAAAACTATTTGTTTTGGTCAATTTCGACGCGATCCGCCATTTTGGCTGTTTTTCAATGGTTTTAGGCGCTTGTTTACAATTTTAACGTAACATTTGGGATGGAAATTTTTTTTACCAAAAATCAGGTAATTATCCGATTTTAATGAAATTTTCAGTATTGATTTAACAATTAATGACTTTTATAATGCATCAGTTATTTTATTCCAAAACTTTAATTTAGTATTTTTGCTATAAAAAATTAATATATAAAATTCATTTAAAATATGAAAAGTTTAAAATGTTATTTTAGATTCTAAAAATAAATATCTACTTAATGCAAAACTTATTTTGGGCGCCAAAATAATAAGTTTTGAAGAAAAACTCGATTGAAAATGTACCCCCCCCCCTTTTAAGCAGAAAAAACATCGATGTATAATTTTTTCTTTTATAAAATAATAGCCAATTAAATAATTATCGAAATGAGTAAAAAAGAAATCTCCAAAAAATAGATTATTTATTATTTTTTTACATTTTATTTTTCGATTTTCGGTACTTATTTTCTCATAGAAGCGCAACCGTAAAAAATATTTTTTTGTTTCTATTCATAACTTCAGTCTTTTATCTCATTATTTATACTGTGATTAGTATTGAAAATGATCAACTTGCAAAACATTTTACGCCCCCAACATAAGGGGGGGGGGGTCAAAATTAAGTGACCTGAAAAAAATGAGAAAGTTTGAAATAAAATAAATAATGCATCATAAAGATCATTCATTGATACATAAACACTGAAAATTTCATTAAAATCCGATAATTTCCTGATTTTTGGTAAATTATTTTCTGTAGGGGGACTAAAGTCATTTTGTCAAAAACGAATTTTAGGCTCTGTTTGTCAGTCCCTAGTTAATGACGACTAGAAGTCGGCGATTCGATTTAAGTACTGGCCATCTGTGTGGTCCGGAGAAGATGGGTGGGGAAGGAGAATTTAACATAAATACAGCTAAACTCGAGCACTAAGTCAGTTAGAACTCGGGCCGTTGAGGTGTTATGGTCGCCGGTAGGGATAGACAGCGAAGTCTCGCACATCCCTTCTTTCATCCACGTCTTGTTTACAAACACTTGTAGTTGTTTTTTGGGGTTTTTTTTTTTATCCTTGTGAGCCTGTTTCTGACTCGTGCAAATACGGCCAGCGCAGAGTGTTACAACGTTTGGGGTTCTGGACATCGTGCATTGAAGGTGCAGAGCGCAGAACAGATAGTCTGACACTGGTGCTGCGACCACGGATTCGACCCTTAAAATTGGTTACACAATAGAACCAAAGGAAAGAATGAGAAAAACAGAGACGAGAAACGGAGAGAGAGACAGACAGACAGACAGACGGACGAATTTAGAAAAATCAGAGAAGGGAAAAGGAAAATAGTCAACACAACTGGAAAATAAAAGGAAAGAAAGAAAGAACGAAAGAGGGAAACGGAAAGTGAACAGACAGAACCCAGACACGTGGAGAAAAAAAGGAAACACAAAAGATAGGGAAGAAAGGGACTGGACAAATTTGTTTTGGTTTTAAACTAAAAAAAAACAAAACAAAAAAAAAACGGAATGGAACACTCGGAACGTTTTAAAAAAAAGAAAATATAGAAAGAGAAATAGATAAACAAGCAAACAGATAAGCAAGGAAATCGACATCGATCCCTGTCAGGTAGGCTGAACATTTATTTCATTTTTTTTTTTTTTTTTTTGCTGATTGTTATTGTAGCGCGTCTATTTCACTGGCTTTATTAGTAAATCATGAATAGAATAGATGAAGAAGAAATACAGCATATAGAAGATTTTGTCCGTGATTTGTTCTTAAAAACAGAAAATCTTAAATGGTTAACAAAAAACTGTTATGGATAAATATGTATCATATTCCCAGAAAGATAGCCTGGATGGTTTTCAGAGGTACATTTTTCCGGATATTATTAGGAAAGTACGTTACGAAATCACTATCGAAAAGGAATTGGTAAAAAACTAGGACAGATTTTCGTCAAAAACTGGAGAATAGTATAGATAAAAAAGAAAGGCAGCATATGGAAAAAATTTGTTCGTGATTTATTCGCGAAAAATAACAATTTTGATTTGTTAAACAAAAGAAATGTTACGGAGATGTATTTGCTGCATTCCCAAAAAGATAAACTAAACCCAATCCAGAGATATATTTTTTCTTGTATTATTGTGAAGGTATATTATGAAACTGCTACTAAAGAAGAATCAGTAGAAGCAAGTAAAAAACAGTCTATCAACCCATCAGCCGCTCAAGAAGAGAAATCAGGGCCCCAGAAGGATGGCAAAAGCAATTCTCTTGGTGAATTACCGGAGAGCTCTAAAAAGATGCAGCCTGAACCTCTATTATCTGAGACAGGTTATCGCCCAAAAGTGGGTAAAACTTCACTTGATACTAGTGACACAGTGACCACAGGGAAGGAGGATGTTGAGGTTACCGACGAAAAATCAAAGTTTTCTAAATTTGATGTTAGTAAAAAGCAATCGGTAGAAGCAAATAAAATACAGATTATCAACCCACCAGCCATTCAAGAAGATAAATCAAGGGCACCCAAAGATAACAAAAGCAACTCATCTAGTGAATTACCAGTGGGCACTCAAGAGATGCAACCCGAATCTCTGTTATCAAGGGCAGATTCTTGTCAAAAAGTGGAGGATAATACTTCACTCGATGCTAATGTCATAGTGGCTATGGAACTGAGAGTGGAGGGGGATGTCGAAAAAAAACCGGAAACTGTTCAAGAATGTTAAGTCTACAATTAAAGATTTCAAAGGCATGAAATGGTCATTACCTTTACCGCGTCCGACAAAACGGATACCGTCAGAAGAGATTTTGTTAAATAAGCACCAGGACAGAGTCAAGAAGACCAATCGTTGTAGGGGAAACAAACCCAGTCACCTTGCCGGTACTACAAAAAATTCCAAACACCCTTTTATGAACAGTTTACAAAAGTCGACAAATGACAAAGAGTTTAAAGAGGAATTACCGGTTAAGACAACCCCTCTCGCTGACCAGTCAGCCGTGAAAAAACAACAAAAGATAGTCACAAAAAAACTTCAGACCCTTGAGGAGATGCAACCCATGCTTGAAGACAGTAATGAGTGTAGCATACTTAGTAAAAGTTATTTAACGGATAATGATTGAAGCCCAGCCCCCTATTCGTTTCCTGTCTGTAAAAAGTTACCCGATAAAGAGGACAGTCTTATTCCATTAGAAGAAATCTCTGACCCGACTCCAATCCGGTGCTGTCTTGCATTAAAAAGACTAGCAGAATCCGATAGCAAAAGCATGGGGGAACTTACACCGCCAATGAAGATAAAGAGAATAATCAGTAGTGATCCTGGCATCAAGAATCGTTCAATCCATATGCAGTTATTTCGTAACCATACCGTTGTATTATCCTCCACATGTAGTGAGTGCGACAGAAAAAAGAAGGTTAGTTATCAAGTCCGATTCAGAGACATGGAGTCAAATCAAATTTATTGAGTTATCCAACAAATTAACTGGGGACGGTAGTTCAACACCTTTCGTAGTGAAGAAGTATTCTCAACAAAAGAACATGAGCCTTAAGTATGTGAACTTTATAAAAGCAGATGGAAGTAAAAAGAGAAAAACGGTGAAAACATTTCGAATCTCGAATTCTAAAATGATGATCTGGAAAAATAGGGACTCTGATTTAGAGACTGGGAGTTCACCAGTGATAAAGGAAAAGAAAAGAAAAAAAATGCAAAAAGAAGACTAGTAGGTATAAATTAAAATCAATATCTATAGCTTTTAACCTAACCCGAAAACAATTCCTGCAGCTCACCCAATGAGAAGTAGCAAAGTGTAAGATGGACACAGTGGGGGCATGTATCTCCAAGAACCCCAGTTATGCCACCAGGGGCCACCGAAGTTTCAAGAACCGTAATGCCACAGGCCATAGATGTGTCCGATAGATTTGGACGGCAGTGTTGGAAAAAAGGCTGGTCCTATTACGGGTATCTAGGGGAAGGCTGACGATAACCATAAGAGTAGAGCTCCCTCTAATTATTATTAGGTCATCCCAATAGGTAGCATCATAGTAGTAGTTATAATTATATTAGTAATTGTAATTCAGCGAAAACAATGATTAAGGAGTACGAAGAAAATATGCCAGTGAAGGGACGCGATAGCAAGACTTATCAGCAAATACGGTAGGGACCAAAGAAAAAAAAACAAAAAAAAAAACACAGCCGTCACGATAATGAACTACTGGACACTTCATCCATGATCCAAAGAGCTGTTGCAACTTGGTGTCTTAAAGACAAATGCAAAAAAAAAAAAATCAAAAAAAAAATCTGCAACCTGCATGTTCAGTGCAGAGAACGATGTAAGGTGAATACCGAAAAAAAAACCAAAAAAAAAAAACCAAATGGTTGAGGGAGGTAGAAGTGAAATCTGAACTTGTTGGAAATATTTAGGGTGAACATTGTTTTTTGTTTTTTATTGTGTGTGTGTGTATGGGTTAATGAAAGACTGAAAGAGATGACCTGTTGATACATCCAGTAACCCAGGACATAAATAATATTGAATTTTTTTGGTGGCTTGGTTTTTTTAATTTATTTTTTTTTTGAAAAGGGGTGGTAGAGACCCCAAGGCTGGAAGATGTGATCAACGAAACTTCACTAAAGTAATGTTATTTCCTGTTACGGCACCTAACCAACTACGGAAATCATGATATTCCCGAGTCATAAGGAATTGTGATGAGAAAATGAATACTTCTGAATCATTTGGTAGTGAGGTTAGAATTCCCCTGTATTAGTAAGAGTTGGAGTAGAATCTGGGAGGTGAGCCAGAAAAGTCCTCCTGAATTGTTAAAAAGAAGGGCGGTTAAAATCCCTTGTGTTCTTCAGAAGATGTGGTGAAATTTAGGAGGTGAGCCAGAAAAGTCCTCATGAATTGTTAAATAGAAGGTTGGTTAAAATTCCCTTGTGTTCATCAGAAGATGTGGTGAAATTTAGGAGGTGAGCGAGAAAAGTCCTCCTGAATTGTTAAATAGAAGGGTGGTTAAAATTCCCTTGTGTTCATCAGAAGATGTGGTGAAATTTAGGAGGTGAGCCAGAAAAGTCCTTCTGAATTGTTAATAGAAGGTGGTTAAAATTCCCTTGTGTTCATCAGAAGATGTGGTGAAATTTAGGAGGTGAGCCAGAAAAGTCCTTCTGAATTGTTAAATAGAAGGGTGGTTAAAATTCCCTTGTGTTCATCAGAAGATGTGGTGAAATTTAGGAGGTGAGCCAGAAAAGTCCTTCTGAATTGTTAAATAGAAGGGTGGTTAAAATTCCCTTGTGTTCATCAGAAGATGTGGTGAAATTTAGGAGGTGAGCCAGAAAAGTCCTTCTGAATTGTTAAATAGAAGGGTGTTAAAATTCCCTTGTGTTCATCAGAAGATGTGGTGAAATTTAGGAGGTGAGCCAGAAAAGTCCTTCTGAATTGTTAAATAGAAGGGTGGTTAAAATTCCCTTGTGTTCATCAGAAGATGTGGTGAAATTTAGGAGGTGAGCCAGAAAAGTCCTTCTGAATTGTTAAATAGAAGGGTGGTTAAAATTCCCTTGTGTTCATCAGAAGATGTGGTGAAATTTAGGAGGTGAGCCAGAAAAGTCCTTCTGAATTGTTAAATAGAAGGGTGGTTAAAATTCCCTTGTGTTCATCAGAAGATGTGGTGAAATTTAGGAGGTGAGCCAGAAAAGTCCTTCTGAATTGTTAAATAGAAGGGTGGTTAAAATTCCCTTGTGTTCATCAGAAGATGTGGTGAAATTTAGGAGGTGAGCCAGAAAAGTCCTTCTGAATTGTTAAATAGAAGGGTGGTTAAAATTCCCTTGTGTTCATCAGAAGATGTGGTGAAATTTAGGAGGTGAGCCAGAAAAGTCCTTCTGAATTGTTAAATAGAAGGGTGGTTAAAATTCCCTTGTGTTCATCAGAAGATGTGGTGAAATTTAGGAGGTGAGCCAGAAAAGTCCTTCTGAATTGTTAAATAGAAGGGTGGTTAAAATTCCCTTGTGTTCATCAGAAGATGTGGTGAAATTTAGGAGGTGAGCCAGAAAAGTCCTCTGAATTGTTAAATAGAAGGGTGGTTAAAATTCCCTTGTGTTCATCAGAAGATGTGGTGAAATTTAGGAGGTGAGCCAGAAAAGTCCTTCTGAATTGTTAAATAGAAGGGTGGTTAAAATTCCCTTGTGTTCATCAGAAGATGTGGTGAAATTTAGGAGGTGAGCCAGAAAAGTCCTTCTGAATTGTTAAATAGAAGGGTGGTTAAAATTCCCTTGTGTTCATCAGAAGATGTGGTGAAATTTAGGAGGTGAGCCAGAAAAGTCCTTCTGAATTGTTAATAGAAGGGTGGTTAAAATTCCTTGTGTTCATCAGAAGATGTGGTGAAATTTAGGAGGTGAGCAGAAAAGTCCTTCTGAATTGTTAAATAGAAGGGTGGTTAAAATTCCTTGTGTTCATCAGAAGATGTGGTGAAATTTAGGAGGTGAGCCAGAAAAGTCCTTCTGAATTGTTAAATAGAAGGGTGGTTAAAATTCCCTTGTGTTCATCAGAAGATGTGGTGAAATTTAGGAGGTGAGCCAGAAAAGTCCTTCTGAATTGTTAAATAGAAGGGTGGTTAAAATTCCTTGTGTTCATCAGAAGATGTGGTGAAATTTAGGAGGTGAGCCAGAAAAGTCCTTCTGAATTGTTAAATAGAAGGGTGGTTAAAATTCCCTTGTGTTCATCAGAAGATGTGGTGAAATTTAGGAGGTGAGCCAGAAAAGTCCTTCTGAATTGTTAAATAGAAGGGTGGTTAAAATTCCCTTGTGTTCATCAGAAGATGTGGTGAAATTTAGGAGGTGAGCCAGAAAAGTCCTTCTGAATTGTTAAATAGAAGGGTGGTTAAAATTCCCTTGTGTTCATCAGAAGATGTGGTGAAATTTAGGAGGTGAGCCAGAAAAGTCCTTCTGAATTGTTAAATAGAAGGGTGGTTAAAATTCCCTTGTGTTCATCAGAAGATGTGGTGAAATTTAGGAGGTGAGCCAGAAAAGTCCTTCTGAATTGTTAAATAGAAGGGTGGTTAAAATTCCCTTGTGTTCATCAGAAGATGTGGTGAAATTTAGGAGGTGAGCCAGAAAAGTCCTCTGAATTGTTAAATAGAAGGGTGGTTAAAATTCCCTTGTGTTCATCAGAAGATGTGGTGAAATTTAGGAGGTGAGCCAGAAAAGTCCTTCTGAATTGTTAAATAGAAGGGTGGTTAAAATTCCCTTGTGTTCATCAGAAGATGTGGTGAAATTTAGGAGGTGAGCCAGAAAAGTCCTTCTGAATTGTTAAATAGAAGGGTGGTTAAAATTCCCTTGTGTTCATCAGAAGATGTGGTGAAATTTAGGAGGTGAGCCAGAAAAGTCCTCTGAATTGTTAAATAGAAGGGTGGTTAAAATTCCCTTGTGTTCATCAGAAGATGTGGTGAAATTTAGGAGGTGAGCCAGAAAAGTCCTTCTGAATTGTTAAATAGAAGGGTGGTTAAAATTCCCTTGTGTTCATCAGAAGATGTGGTGAAATTTAGGAGGTGAGCCAGAAAAGTCCTCATGAATTGTTAAATAGAAGGGTGGTTAAAATTCCCTTGTGTTCATCAGAAGATGTGGTGAAATTTAGGAGGTGAGCCAGAAAAGTCCTTCTGAATTGTTAAATAGAAGGGTGGTTAAAATTCCCTTGTGTTCATCAGAAGATGTGGTGAAATTTAGGAGGTGAGCCAGAAAAGTCCTTCTGAATTGTTAAATAGAAGGGTGGTTAAAATTCCTTGTGTTCATCAGAAGTGTGGTGAAATTTAGGAGGTGAGCCAGAAAAGTCCTTCTGAATTGTTAAATAGAAGGGTGGTTAAAATTCCCTTGTGTTCATCAGAAGTGTGGTGAAATTTAGGAGGTGAGCCAGAAAAGTCCTTCTGAATTGTTAAATAGAAGGGTGGTTAAAATTCCCTTGTGTTCATCAGAAGATGTGGTGAAATTTAGGAGGTGAGCAGAAAAGTCCTTCTGAATTGTTAAATAGAAGGGTGGTTAAAATTCCCTTGTGTTCATCAGAAGATGTGGTGAAATTCATGAGATTTTCTGCCACTCCTAATTGTCACCAATTTCTGATTGAACAAGGGAATTTTAACCACCCTTCTATTTAACAATTCAGAGGACTTTTCTGGCTCACCTCCTAAATTTCACCAATCTTCTGATGAACACAAGGGAATTTTAACCACCCTTCTATTTAACAATTCAGAAGGACTTTTCTGGCTCACCTCCTAAATTTCACCACATCTTCTGATGAACAAAGGGAATTTTAACCACCTTCTATTTAACAATTCAGAAGGACTTTTCTGGCTCACCCCTAAATTTCACCACATCTTCTGATGAACACAAGGGAATTTTAACCACCTTCTATTTCAATTCAGAGGCTTTTCTGGCTCACCTCTAAATTCACCACATCTTCTGAAACACAGGGAATTTACACCACTTCTATTTAACAATTCAGAAGGCTTTTTGCTCACCTCCTAAATTTCACCACATCTTCTGATGAACACAAGGGAATTTTAACCACCTTCTATTTAACAATTCAGAGGACTTTTCTGGCTCACCCTAAATTTCACCACATCTTCTGATGAACACAAGGGAATTTTAACACCCTTCTATTTAACAATTCAGAGGACTTTTCTGGCTTCTGATGAACACAAGGGAATTTTAACCACCCTTCTATTAACAATTCAGAGGACTTTTCTGGCTCACCTCCTAAATTTCACCACATCTTCTGATGAACACAAGGAATTTTAACCACCCTTCTATTAACAATTCAGAGGACTTTTCTGGCTCACCTCCTAAATTTCACCACATCTTCTGATGAACAAAGGGAATTTTAACCACCCTTCTATTTAACAATTCAGAAGGACTTTTCTGGCTCACCTCCTAAATTTCACCACATCTTCTGATGAACACAAGGGAATTTTAACCACCCTTCTATTTAACAATTCAGAAGGACTTTTCTGGCTCACCTCCTAAATTTCACCACATTTCTGATGAACACAAGGGAATTTTAACCACCTTCTATTTAACAATTCAGAAGGACTTTTCTGGCTCACCTCCTAAATTTCACCACATCTTCTGATGAACACAAGGGAATTTTAACCACCCTTCTATTTAACAATTCAGAGGACTTTTCTGCTCACCTCCTAAATTTCACCACATCTTCTGATGAACACAAGGGAATTTTAACCACCCTTCTATTTAACAATTCAGAGGACTTTTCTGGCTCACCTCCTAAATTTCACCACATCTTCTGATGAACACAAGGGAATTTTAACCACCCTTCTATTTAACAATTCAGAGGACTTTTCTGGCTCACCTCCTAAATTTCACCACATCTTCTGATGAACACAAGGGAATTTTAACCACCCTTCTATTTAACAATTCAGAGGACTTTTCTGGCTCACCTCCTAAATTTCACCACATCTTCTGATGAACACAAGGGAATTTTAACCACCCTTCTATTTAACAATTCAGAAGGACTTTTCTGACTCACCTCCTAAATTTCACCACATCTTCTGATGAACACAAGGAATTTTAACCACCCTTCTATTTAACAATTCAGAAGGACTTTTCTGGCTCACCTCCTAAATTTCACCACATCTTCTGATGAACACAAGGAATTTTAACCACCTTCTATTTAACAATTCAGAAGGACTTTTCTGGCTCACCTCCTAAATTTCACCACATCTTCTGATGAACACAAGGGAATTTTAACCACCCTTCTATTTAACAATTCAGAAGGACTTTTCTGGCTCACCTCCTAAATTTCACCACATCTTCTGATGAACACAAGGGAATTTTAACCACCCTTCTATTTAACAATTCAGAGGACTTTTCTGGCTCACCTCCTAAATTTCACCACATTTCTGATGAACACAAGGGAATTTTAACCACCCTTCTATTTAACAATTCAGAAGGACTTTTCTGGCTCACCTCCTAAATTTCACCACATCTTCTGATGAACACAAGGAATTTTAACCACCCTTCTATTTAACAATTCAGAAGGACTTTTCTGGCTCCTAAATTTCACCACATCTTCTGATGAACACAAGGGAATTTTAACCACCCTTCTATTTAACAATTCATGAGGACTTTTCTGGCTCACCTCCTAAATTTCACCACATCTTCTGATGAACACAAGGGAATTTTAACCACCCTTCTATTTAACAATTCAGAAGGACTTTTCTGCTCACCTAAATTTCACCACATCTTCTGATGAACACAAGGGAATTTTAACCACCCTTCTATTTAACAATTCAGAGGACTTTTCTGGCTCACCTCCTAAATTTCCACATCTTCTGATGAACACAAGGGAATTTTAACCACCCTTCTATTTAACAATTCAGAAGGACTTTTCTGGCTCACCTCCTAAATTTCACCACATCTTCTGATGAACAAAGGGAATTTTAACCACCCTTCTATTTAACAATTCAGAAGGACTTTCTGGCTCACCTCCTAAATTTCACCACATCTTCTGATGAACACAAGGGAATTTTAACCACCCTTCTATTTAACAATTCAGAGGATTTTCTGCTCACCTCCTAAATTTCACCACATCTTCTGATGAACACAAGGGAATTTTAACCACCCTTCTATTTAACAATTCAGAGGACTTTTCTGGCTCACCTCCTAAATTTCACATCTTCTGATGAACACAAGGGAATTTTAACCACCTTCTATTTAACAATTCATGAAGGACTTTTCTGGCTCACCTCCTAAATTTCACCACATCTTCTGATGAACACAAGGGAATTTTAACCACCCTTCTATTTAACAATTCAGAAGGACTTTTCTGGCTCACCTCCTAAATTTCACCACATCTTCTGATGAACACAAGGGAATTTTAACCACCCTTCTATTTAACAATTCAGAAGGACTTTTCTGGCTCACCTCCTAAATTTCACCACATCTTCTGATGAACACAAGGGAATTTTAACCACCCTTCTATTTAACAATTCAGAGGACTTTTTCTGGCTCACCTCCTAAATTTCACCACATCTTCTGATGAACACAGGGAATTTTAACCACCTTCTATTTAACAATTCAGAAGGACTTTTCTGGCTCACCTCCTAAATTTCACCACATCTTCTGATGAACACAAGGGAATTTTAACCACCCTTCTATTTAACAATTCAGAAGGACTTTTCTGGCTCACCTCCTAAATTTCACCACATCTTCTGATGAACACAAGGGAATTTTAACCACCTTCTATTTAACAATTCAGAAGGACTTTTCTGGCTCACCTCCTAAATTTCACCACATCTTCTGAGAACACAAGGGAATTTTAACCACCCTTCTATTTAACAATTCAGAAGGACTTTTCTGGCTCACCTCCTAAATTTCACCACATCTTCTGATGAACACAAGGGAATTTTAACCACCCTTCTATTAACAATTCATGAGGACTTTTCTGGCTCACCTCCTAAATTTACCACATCTTCTGATGAAACAAGGGAAATTTTAACCACCCTTCTATTTAACAATTCAGAGGACTTTTCTGGCTCACCTCCTAAATTTCACCACATCTTCTGATGAACACAAGGGAATTTTAACCACCCTTCTATTTAACAATTCAGAAGGACTTTTCTGCTCACCTCCTAAATTCACCACATCTTCTGATGAACACAAGGGAATTTTAACCACCCTTCTATTTAAACATTCAGAAGGACTTTTCTGGCTCACCTCCTAAATTTCACCACATCTTCTGATGAACACAAGGGAAATTTTAACCACCCTTCTATTTAACAATTCAGAAGGATTTTCTGGCTCACCTCCTAAATTTCACCCATCTTCTGATGAACACAAGGGGAATTTTAACCACCCTTCTATTTAACAATTCAGAGGACTTTTCTGGCTCACCTCCTAAATTTCACCACATCTTCTGATGAACACAAGGGAATTTTAACCACCCTTCTATTTAACAAATTCAGAAGGACTTTTCTGGCTCACCTCCTAAATTTCACCACATCTTCTGATGAACACAAGGGAATTTTAACCACCCTTCTATTTAACAATTCAGAAGGACTTTTCTGGCTCACCTCCTAAATTTCACCACATTTCTGATGAACACAAGGGAATTTTAAACACCCTTCTATTTAACAATTCAGAAGGACTTTTCTGCTCACCTCCTAAATTTCACCACATCTTCTGATGAACACAAGGGAATTTTAACACCCTCTATTTAACAATTCATGAGGCTTTTCTGGCTCACCTCCTAAATTTCACCACAATCTTCTGATGAACACAAGGGAATTTAACCACCCTTCTATTTAACAATTCAGAAGGACTTTTCTGGCTCACCTCCTAAATTTCACACATCTTCTGATGAACACAAGGGAATTTTAACCACCCTTCTATTAAAACATTCAGAAGGAATTTTCTGGTCACTCACCTCCTAAATTTCAACCACTCTTCTGATGACAAAGGAATTTTTTAACCACCCTTCTTATTTAACAATTCCATGAGGACTTTTCTGGCTCACTCCTAAATTTCACCAAATCTTCTGATGAACACAAGGGAATTAAACCACCCTCTATTTAACAATTCAGAAGGATTTTCNGCCAGTCCAATGCTGGCACCTTTTCATAAATATTGCTTCATATCTACGGAAGTAAGCTGGAAACGTTGACCCAGTATCAGGCTCGTATTTAAATTCAGATAGGGAATTTGAAATACCTTCAGCTGAAAAAAATCGAGAATCTGGTTCTTGGTCGACCTAGATAATAATCCTTCCAAAAGTGTTTTATTACTTTTTCATGTTGTTCGAATAGTTGTTGCATTAATATTTGTTGCTGCTGCTGCTGCTGTTGTTGCATGAATTGTTGTTGTGTGTTGCATGAATTGTAGCACCTTCGTTAATCTGTAGTTTGTTCCATTTAGCAACACTCAACAAGAAAATAATTTTTGTTCCAACTGTGTACACAATAAGTTTTCAAAACCCAAACAAGAGGGGGGAAACTTTTACTTTCTGTAAAATGTTCCTCGTTAAGAAAAATAATATTACTTTTCGCATTGTTAAACAAGTGTAACGTTCTTCATTAACAAGTGTTAAAAACAGTGTTCTTACTTTTTGTAAGTCTCGGACAAAGTCTAACTTGTTTTGTTAGTGAGTGTTGTCACTGTATTTTTTTTTGTCGATTAATTCTTGGACGGACGTTGATTCAACTTGTGATTTCTTCTGAATCCTTCGTCGCCACTGATATATCCGGGTTAAGGGATATATTCTGAAGTTGATATTGGTATATTATCGCAGTAGTAATGGTACATCGAATAGCATAATGTCTACCGAGCTTCGTGGGGTAGCTCGGCGAGTAAGCTTAGGCTGTAGGCTTAGGTAAAGGTGCCTGTACCAACACAGTGTCGACTATTTATACATGACACTGTCAATCAGATTATAGTGAGGTGATACCAAGGTATTACATATTCCTTACATCAGTAATTATGCCAAAAAAACTGTTTCATTTCCATTATTAGAAAAAAGAAAGTTTATCTTTCTCGGTATCCATTTCAATTTGCAATTTTTAACACAATATAGAAATAAACTAATAAAAATTATTCTTTTATAATTTGAAAATAGGAACTGACCACAATTGCTAAATAAAAAAATAATCAATATTTTTGAAGTTTGAAGGCTTTGAAATTTATCCTGTATTATCCTCCTGAGTATAGGCATTACACACACACACACACACACACAATATATATATATATATAATACATATATACATATATACACACACACACACACACACAAGAATTGAAAGGAAAATAAAATAAAAATCTAATTTGTTTTTATTTGTAATTATGCCAAAAAACTGATTCATTTCATTGTGTGTTGTGTGTTATTTAATTATGTAATTATGCCAAAAAACTGATTCATTTCATTGTGGTGTGTGTGGTGTGTGTGTGTGTTATTTAATTTATGTAATTATGCCAAAAAACTGATTCATTTCATTGTGTGTGTGTGTTATTTAATTTATGTAATTATGCCAAAAACTGATTCATTTCATTGTGTGTGTGTGTTATTTAATTTATGTAATTATGCCAAAAACTGATTCATTTCATTGTGTGTGTTGTGTGTTATTTAATTTATTTAATTATGCCAAAAAACTGATTCATTTCATTGTGTGGTGTGTTATTTAATTTATGTAATTATGCCAAAAACTGATTCATTCATTGTGTGTGTGTTGTTATTTAATTTATGTAATTATGCCAAAAACTGATTCATTTCATTGTGTGTGTGTGTTATTTAATTTATGTAATTATGCCAAAAAACTGTTACATTTCATTGTGTGTGTGTGTTATTTATGTATTATGCCAAAAAACTGATTCATTTCATTGTGTGTGTGTTATTTAATTTATGTAATTATGCCAAAAAACTGATTCATTTCATTGTGTGTGTGTGTGTTATTTAATTTATGTAATTATGCAAAAAACTGATTCATTTCATTGTGTGTGTGTGTGTGTGTGTTATTTAATTTATGTAATTATGCCAAAAAACTGATTCATTTCATTGTGTGTGTGTGGTTATTTAATTTATGTAATTATGCCAAAAAACTGTTACATTTCATTGTGTGTGTGTGTTATTTATGTAATTATGCCAAAAAACTGATTCATTTCATTGTGTGTGTGTTATTTAATTTATGTAATTATGCCAAAAAACTGATTCATTCATTGTGTGTGTGTGTGTTATTTAATTTATGTAATTATGCCAAAAACTGATTCATTTCATTGTGTGTGTGTGTTATTTAATTTATGTAATTATTGCCAAAAAACTGATTCATTTCATTGTGTGTGTGTGTGTGTGTGTTATTTAATTTATGTAATTAGCCAAAAACTGATTCATTCATTGTGTGTGTGTGTGTGTGTGTTATTTAATTTATGTAATTATGCTAAAAAACTGTTTCATTTCATTGTGTGTGTGTGTTATTTATGTAATTATGCCAAAAAACTGATTCATTTCATTGTGTGTGTGTGTGTTATTTAATTTATGTAATTATGCCAAAAAACTGATTCATTTCATTGTGTGTGTGTGTGTTATTTAATTTATGTAATTATGCCAAAAACTGATTCATTTCATTGTGTGTGTGTGTTATTTAATTTATGTAATTATGCCAAAAAACTGATTCATTTCATTGTGTGTGTGTGTTATTTAATTTATGTAATTATGCCAAAAAACTGATTCATTTCATTGTGTGTGTGTGTTATTTAATTTATGTAATTATGCCAAAAAACTGATTCATTTCATTGTGTGTGTGTGTATTTAATTTATGTAATTATGCCAAAAACTGATTCATTTCATTGTGTGGTGTGTTATTAATTTATGTATTATGCCAAAAAACTGATTCATTTCATTGTGTGTGTGTGTTATTTAATTTATGTAATTATGCCAAAAAACTGATTCATTTCATTGTGTGTGTGTGTTATTTAATTTATGTAATTATGCCAAAAAACTGATTCATTTCATTGTGTGTGTGTGTTATTAATTTATGTAATTATGCCCAAAAACTGATTCATTTCATTGTGTGTGTGTGTGTTATTTAATTTATGTAATTATGCCAAAAAACTGATTCATTTCATGTGTGTGTGTGTGTTATTAATTTATGTAATTATGCCAAAAAACTGTTACATTTCATTGTGTGTGTGTGTATTTTAATTTATGTAATTATGCCAAAAAACTGATTCATTTCATTGTGTGTGTGTTATTTAATTTATGTAATTATGCCAAAAAACTGATTCATTTCATTGTGTGTTGTGTGTTATTTAATTTATGTAATTATGCCAAAAAACTGATTCATTTCATTGTGTGTGTGTGTTATTTTAATTATGTAATTATGCCAAAAAACTGATTCATTTCATTGTGTGTGTGTGTGTGTGTTTATTTAATTTATGTAATTATGCCAAAAAACTGATTCATTTCATTGTTGTGTGTGTGTGTTATTTAATTATGTAATATGACCAAAAAACTGATTCATTTCATTGTGTGTGTGTGTTATTTATGTAATTATGCCAAAAAACTGATTCATTTCATTGTTGTGTGTGTGTTATTTTAATTTATGTAATTATGCCAAAAAACTGATTCATTTCATTGTGTGTGTGTGTTGTATTTAATTTTATGTAATTATGCCAAAAAACTGATTCATTTCATTGTGTGTGTGTGTATTTAATTTATGTAATTATGCCAAAAAACTGATTCATTTCATTGTGTGTGTGTGTTATTTAATTTATGTAATTATGCCAAAAAACTGATTCATTTCATTGTGTGTGTGTTATTAATTATGTAATTATGCTAAAAACTATTATTTCATTGTTTGTTGTTTTATATGTAATATGCCAAAAAACTGATTCATTTCATTGTGTGTGTGTTATTTAATTTATGTAATTATGCCAAAAAAACTGATTCATTTCATTGGTGTGTGTGTTATTTAATTTTTTGTAATTATGCCAAAAACTGATTCATCATTGTGTGTGTGTGTTATTTAATTTATGTAATTATGCCAAAAAACTGATTCATTTCATTGTGTGTTTATTTAATTTATGTAATTATGCCAAAAAACTGTTTCATTTCATTGTGTTTGTGTGTATTTAATTTATGTAATTATGCCAAAAAACTGATTCATTTCATTTGTGTGTGTGTGTTATTTAATTTTTAATTATGCCAAAAACTGTTTCATTCATTGTGTGTGTGTTATTTAATTTATGTAATTATGCCAAAAAACTGTTTCATTTCATTGTGTGTGTGTTGTGTGTGTGTTATTTAATTCATGTAATTATGCCAAAAAACTGTTTCATTTTTCTCACAACATTAGTTTTATAAAGTGTAATTTTACTTTCAAATGAAATCATTTACATTCATCAGAAGAAAAAAGAAAGTTTATCTTTTTCTCTGGTGTGCGTCCACGGTTCGAGCACTGGCCTGTGTCGGAAAATTGGCTACAGTGTCTCAACATCCACGGGTTCGAGCGCTGGCCTGTGTCGAAAAATCTGCTACAGCGCCCCAACAACATCAAACACACACAAACCGCATCACACGCAGAGCAGACAAACAAGACACACCCACCACCAACGTCGTAGCTCTGAAAAACCATATCCAAAAAGTCAACCATAGAACCTAGATGTAAAACACACCTACTAAGTGTAAACAAACCTTAAATCTGGCAACATTCAATGTCAGAACAAATAAAACTATAAACCAACTGCCAGAGTTAACTGCATCTGCAGAGGACAAAATATAGACATAATATGCATACAAGAGCATAGATTTGATCACAGTGAACTAGATATATAAATACCACGAAACAGGTAATGGATGGACGTTCGTGTCAGCATCTGCATGGAAAAACTCCACAAATGCCACTATAGGAGTGTAGGAATGCTCCTCAGCCTCCAGGCTATGAGAGCACTAAACAGTTATAGAAAAATCCAACCGAGAATCAGTGCGCTACGTTTAATGGGAATCCCTGCATGACAGTAGTATCATGCTATAGCCCCACTAATGTCAGCGAAGAAACGAACATAGCAAAGTCTATAATGAGCTATCCTCCCTATGCAGACAGCTTCCCAAACACAATGTTCCTAGTAATTGGGGCGACATGAATGCGCAGATAGCATAAAGCAAGAACAAATAAATACTGCCTACATAACACCCCAAACAGGAATGGCGAATTACTAGCAGAGTTCTCTCTTGAGAACAGGCTAGTATGCCTAAATACAAAATACCAGAAAAGAAAAGGCAAACTATGGACCTACACATACCCAAACAATACAAGAGCCAATTAGACTATATCCTAATAAAAAAAAATGGATAAATAGTGCAATGAACTGCGAAGCATACTCCTCTTTTGAAGGAGTATCCTCCGACCACAGAGAATAGTCACAGCAAAATTACGACTTAGCCTACATAGGAACAAAAAGCAAATCAGTAAGTCTGTATGATACAACTGCAACACTTGCCAACAGTGATAATATGCAATCATCGCTTGGCAGTAAGCAAACAGATTCGATATCTCCAGGAGGCATTTGAAAGCCCCACCCCAAACGAAGAATACAAAAACTTTGTCAGTGCCCACCTAGAAGCAGCATCCGAATGTGTACCGACCAAACTAAGAGCCAAACGCTCTGTCCCCTGGGAGACAGAGGCAGTTAGAGAAAAGAGAAATAATATCAAAGAAGCAGCCCAAATTAATAAAACAAACCCATCTAGCACCAACCTATACAACCTTAAGAAAGCCCAGGTAGCCTTAACCAAAACATACAAAAAGGAACAAATAGAATACATACAAGTACAGATAAATAATATCAGACAATCGGTAGAAGACAGACAATCGCAATTAGCTTGGCAAACAGTAAACAAAATCAGTGGTAGGAAAAGCACCTCTAGATCAAAGCTAAAGGCAACCAGCCAAAAAGATAGACTTAAAAAATGGAAAGACCACTTCCAGAAACTGCTGGGAAACCCCCCAAAAATCATAGAAAGTAATATCCAAAAGATTGTAGTTAAACAACTAGATATCAAGCTGGGGGATTTCACAATAGATGAAATCAACCAAGCTTTAAAGAAGCTAAAAGTTAGAAAAGCAGCAGGACTTGACGAAATACCCCCGAGGTATGGAAGATGGGTTAGTTCAATGACATACTACTTAGGCTATGCAATGCAGTATGTAGGCAAAATAGAATAGATAAATGGACGTAAGGCTGCATCCTCCAATTCCCTAAAAAGGGAGATCTCGGAATCGCTAAAAAATACAGAGGCATAACTCTCACTGCTATTGCAGCCAAGATATATAATGCCCTTCTACTTAATCGCATCCGGCCCGAAATAGAGAAAATCCTTAGGAGAAACCAAAATGGATTCCGCAGAAATCGATCCACAACCTCTCAGATCCTGACTATTCGACGGATCATAGAAGGGGTACGAGCAAAGAATCTAGAGGCAACGCTATTATTCGTAGATTTCTCCAAGGCATTTGATTCCATACATAGAGGAAAAATGGAACAAATACTATTAGCATGTGGTCTCCCAAATGAAACGGTTTCAGCTATAATGATAATGACACTAAAGCGATGGTATGCTCACCTGATGGCGACACAGATTTCTTTGACATCGCCGCTGGAGTCCTTGAAGGAGATACACTGGCACCATATATATTTATAATATATTATACGTACTCTGAACATCATTAGATACCATAAAAGAAAAAGGTTTTACACTAAAAAGGGCCAGAAGCAGGCGATATCCCGCACAAACAATCACAGGTGCAGACTATGCTGATGACCTTGCACTTCTTGCAGATACACCAGCACAGGCTGAATCACTGCTACATAGCTTAGAAGAGGCAGCAAAGAATATAGGCCTCTATGTGAACTCCAGTAAAACAGAGTTCATGAGTTTCAAAAATAAAGGAAACATCTCCACACACAATGGCAAGCCTCTTAAGCCAGAGAGCGATGTTAATACACGGATAGCAAAGGCATGGTCAGCCACAAATAATTTATCAGTCATATGGAGGTCCGATCTCCCTGGCAAGCTGAAGCGACAGTTCTTCCAGGCTGTGGTTGTGTCGGTGCTGCTGTATGGCTGCACCACCTGGAACCTAACAAAGCGTCTTGAGAATAAGCTAGATGGGAGGTGCACAAGAATGCTGCGTGCAGTCTTGAATAAGTCGTGGAAACAGCACCCCACAAGGAAACAGCTGTACGGTCACCTGCCCCCCATCTCACAAACTATCCGAGTGAGACGGACAAGGCATGCAGGACACTGCTGGAGAAGCAAGGATGAACTCATAAGCGATGTTCTCCTGTGGAAGCCAACACATGGACATGCAAGTGTGGGGCGCCCAGCAAGGACCTACATTGACCAGCTATGTGAAGATGTTGGCTGCTCCCAGGTGCAATGAATGATAGGGAAGGTTGGCGAAAGATTGTCATGGATACCCGTGCTACATGCGCGACATGATGATCTTTTTCTCGGTATCCATTTCAATTTGCAATTTTTAACACAATACAGAAATAAACTAATAAAAAATTATTCTTTTAGAATTTGAAAATAGGAACTGACCACAATTGCTAAATAAAAAAATTAAAAAACAATTTGTATTTAGAAATAAATATAAGAAAAAACTATAAATACTATAAATAAACTATAAACTGTTCAAAATGACTATTTCATGAATATTCATGAATACTGAGGGTAGAAGTTAATAATTGTCCCACAAATTCCCTGCATCCCAACCAAATTTGTTGACATTTTTTGACTAGTTCTTGATATTTTTTCACACTTTTAGAGAAAGAGAAAAAAAAAAAGAATACTTTTCAGAAATTTCAACTTTTGAGACTTGAAAAAAAAAAAAGAAGCAAACATAAACAATGTCTTGAAGATCTTTTATTAAATTCATATTTAAGGTTTATATCGTCAGTTTCTTCGTAAGCGTATTTAAAAAAAAAAAAAAAAAAAAAAAATGAAGTTTAAGTTTATAACAGTAAACAGCAACTTTAAGAATATTCAGAAGAAGAATAAAGAAAGAAAAAATGAATAACTTCATATAATCACCCCCACCCTTCCACCCACACCAAAAAATGAATAACTTCATATAATCACCCCCACCCTTCCACCCACACCAAAAAATGAATAACTTCATATAATCACCCCCACCCTTCCACCCACACCAAAAAAGAAAAAAATCAAACAAAATTCCCTTGCAAAATGTTAGGAAGCATACTTGGCCATAAAACATCCTTCCTTTGTCCCATAATAGTTGTTACATTTATTGCATGAAATTTATATATACTAGCAAATATATGCACCCTCCGCCGGGTGCAAGTATTTAAGTTTTAATGTAATAAAATATTGTATTAAATTAGAAAGGCTAATGAAACTAAATAAGAATACAGATAAAAAGATTTGAAACAGAGGGAGTATAATAAAAGATTTGAAACAGAGGGAGTATAATAAAAAATGGAACAAATGAAACTTACTCTTCCATCACTCTCGTCTTTCATTGTTATTTTTTCTAATTTAAGTATTTAGTTAAAAGAGGAAGTAAAGAATAAAATGACAGTTATTTTATCTTGTTAATGGATTTCATTTAAGATTCATTGAAGAGATTTTTGCTTATATTCATTAAAATAAAACCAAACAGTTAGAAATCAATAATACTAAGCACATATTTATTAAATTCGATTTTTTAATATTAATATGCAAATTAGCCTTCCAGTTCACACTGTAAACCGCTATTTTGTTGTATATATAAATATAATTGCATGTTGTCAGTATGTAGACATAGTTAACATTATTAATAAAGTAAGACAATTTTATTAATAATTGAGGTTTAGATAAAAATAAAATCATGGAGAATGTGATGTCAATAACTAAGAGAATTGTGACTTGAGTAGGAATATAGTTTCGGTTACAGACAGAAAAACACACAATCTCCATTATAATAAGATATGTAACAACCTATTTGACAGAGATAATATTTTAACCCTTACAACCCTGTTGGGTGAATTTTGTGCATATACCCAGCCGGTGAAGCCCCATTTCTACACATTATAAAAAAAAGTAAGTAAAGTACAATCATCTGGGTGTCCTAAAGTCAGTATAAACCAGACAGTGAGGCAGTCTATCCCCTTTTCACTAGCACTAGACCAAGGAGAGCGCTTTTGTGTCTGAGGCAGAGCACCACACCTACCATTAGCTTGTCACTTTACTGCACATATCCCTGTGCTAATCATACACCAAATTGGCAAGGGCCAGTATCAAACCAGGAAACTTGTGGTTCCTAGTTGGATACTCTACCGACTGAGCTAAATTGGCTTTTCATTTCATATAACAATAATTTATAATTCTTTGTTGGCATTTTCTGGATATAAGGTGTGTGCTAGATGCCCACTTCTACTTATAGACTCACCGATAACCATGTGACCAACCTATTGGCCAACCACTGGCAGTGCTCTGCTGATGATATTGTATTTATATCGGCTGTTCTGATCTTAGCCACTCAATTGCCTTCAACCTTTGTGGACGACGGAACATAGGATTATATCAATGGACCTTTTGACACTACATAGGATTCCATAACTCAGGACTTATACACTTACCAAAGGATTCCATAGTTCAGGACTTACTTACTTTAAGTCCTTTTCATCTGGCCAAGGATGGTGGTCAGAAACTTAACATTCTTTAACAGAGAATTTCTGCTTTATTGACCGTAGATGTTTAACGTTCACTCAACAAAAATTCTGGCAATGAATGTAATAAATAAACTCAACAGAATGTTGATATCAGACAATGAGGGAGTCTATCCCATTTTCACTAAAGCTAAACTGGGAAGATTGTTCTTGTGTCCAACATAGAGCACCACACCTACCATCAGCTTCCCCAAGATATGCTATTCACGTGCTGAGTTGGCAAGGGCTGATATTGAACCAGTTACACTAAAAGTTTTATTTTATTTTTTTAGAAAAAAATAAAAAATAAATTAAGTTGCCTATTCTCATTTGCAATTTTTGTTGTAATCTGTTATTTAAGAAGAGCCCATCAACCAAAATGTTGTATATATATAACAATAAAGATGAGGATAACAGTCTGAAAAATCTGAATAATACAAATTATTAAGCCTCATCTCAAAAATACCAAGAAACACCTGAAGAAGGACAGAGAGCACATTAGGTGAAACGTTGTGTATCTAACAATAAAGATGAGGATAACAGTCTGAAAAATCTGAATAATACAAATTATTAAGCCTCATCTCAAAAATACCAAGAAACACCCGAAGAAGGACAGAGAGCACATTAGGTGAAACGTTGTGTATCTAACAATAAAGATGAGGATAACAGTCTGAAAAATCTGAATAATACAAATTATTAAGCCTCATCTCAAAAATACCAAGAAACACCCGAAGAAGGACAGAGAGCACATTAGGTGAAACGTTGTGTATCTAACAATAAAGATGAGGATAACAGTCTGAAAAATCTGAATAATACAAATTATTAAGCCTCATCTCAAAAATACCAAGAAACACCCGAAGAAGGACAGAGAGCACATTAGGTGAAACGTTGTGTATCTAACAATAAAGATGAGGATAACAGTCTGAAAAATCTGAATAATACAAATTATTAAGCCTCATCTCAAAAATACCAAGAAACACCGAAGAAGGACAGAGAGCACATTAGGTGAAACGTTGTGTATCTAACAATAAAGATGAGGATAACAGTCTGAAAAATCTGAATAATACAAATTATTAAGCCTCATCTCAAAATACCAAGAAACACCCGAAGAAGGACAGAGAGCACATTAGGTGAAACGTTGTGTATCTAACAATAAAGATGAGGATAACAGTCTGAAAAATCTGAATAATACAAATTATTAAGCCTCATCTCAAAAATACCAAGAAACACCCGAAGAAGGCCAGAGAGCACATTAGGTGAAACGTTGTGTATCTAACAATAAAGATGAGGATAACAGTCTGAAAAATCTGAATAATACAAATTATTAAGCCTCATCTCAAAAATACCAAGAAACACCCGAAGAAGGACAGAGAGCACATTAGGTGAAACGTTGTGTATCTAACAATAAAGATGAGGATAACAGTCTGAAAAATCTGAATAATACAAATTATTAAGCCTCATCTCAAAAATACCAAGAAACACCTGAAGAAGGCCAGAGAGCACATTAGGTGAAACGTTGTGTATCTAACAATAAAGATGAGGATAACAGTCTGAAAAATCTGAATAATACAAATTATTAAGCCTCATCTCAAAAATACCAAGAAACACCCGAAGAAGGCCAGAGAGCACATTAGGTGAAACGTTGTGTATCTAACAATAAAGATGAGGATAACAGTCTGAAAAATCTGAATAATACAAATTATAAAGCCTCATCTCAAAAATACCAAGAAACACCTGAAGAAGGACAGAGAGCACATTAGGTGAAACGTTGTGTATCTAACAATAAAGATGAGGATAACAGTCTGAAAAATCTGAATAATACAAATTATTAAGCCTCATCTCAAAAATACCAAGAAACACCGAAGAAGGACAGAGAGCACATTAGGTGAAACGTTGTGTATCTAACAATAAAGATGAGGATAACAGTCTGAAAAATCTGAATAATACAAATTATTAAGCCTCATCTCAAAAATACCAAGAAACACCTGAAGAAGGCCAGAGAGCACATTAGGTGAAACGTTGTGTATCTAACAATAAAGATGAGGATAACAGTCTGAAAAATCTGAATAATACAAATTATTAAGCCTCATCTCAAAAATACAAGAAACACCTGAAGAAGGCCAGAGAGCACATTAGGTGAAACGTTGTGTATCTAACAATAAAGATGAGGATAACAGTCTGAAAAATCTGAATAATACAAATTATCAAGCCTCATCTCAAAAATACCAAGAAACACCTGAAGAAGGCCAGAGAGCACATTAGGTGAAACGTTGTGTATCTAACAATAAAGATGAGGATAACAGTCTGAAAAATCTGAATAATACAAATTATTAAGCCTCATCTCAAAAATACCAAGAAACACCTGAAGAAGGCAGAGAGCACATTAGGTGAAACGTTGTGTATCTAACAATAAAGATGAGGATAACAGTCTGAAAAATCTGAATAATACAAATTATTAAGCCTCATCTCAAAAATACCAAGAAACACCCGAAGAAGGCCAGAGAGCACATTAGGTGAAACGTTGTGTATCTAACAATAAAGATGAGGATAACAGTCTGAAAAATCTGAATAATACAAATTATTAAGCCTCATCTCAAAAATACCAAGAAACACCTGAAGAAGGCCAGAGAGCACATTAGGTGAAACGTTGTGTATCTAACAATAAAGATGAGGATAACAGTCTGAAAAATCTGAATAATACAAATTATTAAGCCTCATCTCAAAAATACCAAGAAACACCTGAAGAAGGACAGAGAGCACATTAGGTGAAACGTTGTGTATCTAACAATAAAGATGAGGATAACAGTCTGAAAAATCTGAATAATACAAATTATTAAGCCTCATCTCAAAAATACCAAGAAACACCTGAAGAAGGACAGAGAGCACATTAGGTGAAACGTTGTGTATCTAACAATAAAGATGAGGATAACAGTCTGAAAAATCTGAATAATACAAATTATTAAGCCTCATCTCAAAAATACCAAGAAACACCCGAAGAAGGACAGAGAGCACATTAGGTGAGACATTGTGTATCTAACAATAAAGATGAGGATAACAGTCTGAAAAATCTAAATAATACAAATTTTACATTTTCACCAATTTTTCAGTTAAGAGCCCAGAAAGTAAAGTGAGGTATAAAGGATATAGGGTTTTAAGAGTTAAATTTTGCCAATATATGATTAAAACAATTGTAGAAGAATAAGAATTTATTTAATGATGAAACAGAAAGTAAAGTGAGGTATAAAGGATATAGGGTTTTAAGAGTTAAATTTTGCCAATATATGATTAAAACAATTGTAGAAGAATAAGAATTTATTTCATGATGAAACTGATTTTCTGTAAAGTCTCCAGAATTCTCTTAATAAGGCCATCAATTTTTATTTTATTCCAAATAAAATATTAACAATATTTTAAGTGTTTGAGACAGGCACAATTTCATTACAAATTGCATATATTCTAACATGTGGGTTAAAAATATATATTTTTTTAACTCTTAACATCCTATACTACTTCATTCCACGCAGCCGGAAGTCAGATTCATTTTCCTAATCCTCCCCAAACAATAGCCTTTGTTTAAATGTAATATTAAACATACTAGTACAAAATAAAAAAACAGCCTCCGGGCGATGTAAAAATACATTTTTTAAACATATTGCCTGAGGTGTAGGAGTTAAAAATTCAATGTCAGCGAGTTTGTACCCTAAGTAAGTAAAATCATCAAATTCATTAAAGGATTAAAAAATAAAACAATTTGAAATGGAAACTTTAAATATGTTTTAAAATAAAACAAACTATATATAGATATATAATACCAGTCATGTATTTATTAAAACTTGTTTTAAAAAACAATGAGGACTGTCTAATGTTGCATGTTCAAATTTTGAGTGTATTTATTCTATGTTATGACAATTTTGGGTAATGTGATGTAATTTTTGTTACAGACAAAAACCGGAAGCGAATCTCCATTATTAATAGATTTAGAAGTCTTAGGTTAAAGGGAAATAACTAAGGTAACATGAACTGAAAACGTCATTTTTAACCATTTTTTGATAAATCCTTATAGGGCTCTGGAAAATTCTCAACAGGATGTTGAGAGTTAATTCAGTTAAGCACTGTATTGCTAAATTATATTTTATGAAATTGACAGGAAGTAATTTGATTTGTTTATTTTAAAATCAAAGTAAGTTAATTCTTTAGAAGGAAAGAAAAAGGATTTGTTTTTAAATAATATATCACTTGCAATGTTTATATTTATTTTATTTTATTTTTATTTTTTTTTTTGGGGGGGGGGTCTGGAGGGGGGTGGGTGTAACAGAGGAATTTGAACAATGAGGAAACAGATTTATTACATTTTAAATAACATTTCACTGTAAGTTGGTTTTGACTAAATGCAGGGACTCTTTGTGCGTATATATATACACATACGAACACAATGGACAGTTACTTTTTGGTTAAATCGAACTTAATGGATTTAAAGCTTTTATATTTTTTCAAGTCAGTTAATTGGAACCACATATCTTTGAGAATCTGTGCTATGCCTCAAAGATATGTAGTTCAAAGTTAACTGACCTGAAAAAATGTTAAAGTTTTTAAATACAATAATTGGTGCATTATATATTTTATTCATTAATATATCAACACTGAAAATTTCATTAAATTCAGTTAATTCCCTGATTTTTTTTCTTCTTTTGGCGGGGTGACATACGATGGTGGAATTTAGGTCCGTTAAGTTCGATTTAACCTTTTTTTTTTTTTTAGTTTACTTATATATAAGTTTTTCAATTTTTTCTCACTTTCCAACAATGCTCTCTGTTGATTATCAAATATTTTTAAAGTTGTGGCACAAGGCCAGAAGTATGGAGCACCCAATGAGAATCAAACTTATTAACAATGGTTTGCTAATACAGCTCGTTAACCATTACACCATTTGGAGACTACCTATACTAAAATACTTATTTTGGTCAGAATCTTTATCAAAACTAAACCTTATATATATATATATATATAATATATATATATTATATATGGTTAGGAGGTAGATTTAGAAGGCCATCACAATGCAGTTTGGAATAAATAAAAATAATAATACGGTAACACATGGTGTTGTGTTTACCTGTATTTTTTTATTATAATAAAATAATAAAAAATACAGGTCAACACACACACCACCATTGTTACCGTATTATTATTTTTATTTATTCCAAACTGCATTGTGATGGCCTTCTAAATCTACCTCCTAACCAATACATACACAATGCTTCAAGCAAATTATGAAACTCTCTTATATATATATATATATATATATATATATATATATATATATTATAAATCTGTAATGTAACAATATTTATTTTGATTAGAGATTCTTTTTTCCATTAAAAAAAAAAAAAAAATTAAAATCTCTTTAATTTTATCCTGTTGATTTTTTTTTTTTTGGGGGGGGAGGGGGGTTGTTGGTTGTTTCTTTGTATTCCCAACACTTTCATTCGAAATATTTCTAAAAAGTTGGTTTAGGTCATTATTGTGACAAACATTTTTTAGGCAGACAAATTAAGGTTAGACAAAAAGTTATTTAATATTTATATATTATTTATATAGCACCAAAATTAATTACAAAACAAGAAAAGTTACAAATAATAAAAAAAATAGATAAAGGCAACATTATAATGGCAGGAATTACAATGTTTTAAATCGCAAATAAAAACTAGAGAAAGAAAATATAGTTAAAAAGCAAAAGCGAAGATAAATTTTCAATTGAAATTCTGGTGTTAGGGGAGATAACTCTTCGCTAACAAATGATAACTCTTACTAAAGAGCCGTATTGTTTGTTATGGAAAAGTGTATCAGGCAAAGAGAAATAACATGAGCAACAAATACAAGGGAGGAAAATAAAAATAAGATGGCTGCACGTACTCTTTCGTATGCTGCTTGATACAATACTTTTACTAAAGAGTTGTATCGTTCGTTAAGAGTTATCTCCCCTAACATCTAATAATATTAACATTGAATTGCTGTAAATGTCTGAGTAAATAACATTGTAATAAAAATTTTAAAAATAATTAAAAAAAGGTACAGGGCGCAAAAGATATACCTCCCACATTTGAAACTGTCACCTGTGTGAAGTAAGTGAACTTAAGCAAGTGGCAATTATAGCTTCATCTAGTTAATGTCTTACCATATAATTTTTTTCAGATGCAATTACAGCTTGGACTGGTGCATACTGTGCATTTGCTGTTAAAACGTTTTTAAGACGGTTGAATCTGTAATTGATACAGAAAACTTTTCATGCTCATTTTATGTTACATCAGAATGATGTTGTTCTGGATAGGAAATCGATACTGCTATAAGTTGAAAATTTCAGTATGATAGGTTTATCGATTAAAAGAAAGCCAGCCACTAGGAAGGCCTCAAACCCCAGAAAGTGTCCGGACAACCTTCTAAACATTTGGCTCTTAAATATGATTAAACAAAAATATGGTGAGAGATTAGCTAGATGAAGCTGTTACCTAATTGATAGGTGGCCTATTAATTATACATATTAAGTGTAGAATTCAAAAGTTAACTGTTTATTCTTTTAGAAGAAGAGTCTGATTTCTCCTGTGCATGAGTTATGTTTAAATCAGGTTAATAAAAACTATGTGTACACACAATTATGTCTCCGTGTTCATAAAGAACTAAGATGGAAGCAGAGAGAGACAACACCCAATACGAAGAATATGTCCCCAACTAAAGAAAACAAACGAGACAGACAGAAGATAGAAAACTAAGCAGATAAAATAAGAAATAAGAGTATGCAACACACTGAAGACCTCCATCCCCCACCCCCACCCCAGTATTATTTTAAATTGCTATGTCTCAGAGGGTTTGTGATAATGGACACATCCATTTGGATGTAATTTCTGAAGTTTTACTGTTCTATAACATAAACTGCTAAAATGTGCACACAATTAAGTCTGTGTGTTCATAATTGAGAACTAATATGGAAGTGGAGAGAGACAACACCTCAGACCTGATAAAAAGATGAAGAGAGTTTGATATGGCCTAGCAGAGAATAGAAAAATAAGAAAGTAGCAGATATAAGGGTATTTGCCTGCTCATCCCACTTATGAGGGCTGGACACAAGGTCTCGTTTTTACGTGGGCACATATAGTAGGTAAGTGTCAAAGCATAGAATCTGGAACAGATACTACACTTTGATCCTCCTTCTATATCAGGCAAGGGTATTTGCCTGCTCATCCCACCTATGAGGGCTGGACACAAGGTCTCGTTTTTACGTGGGCACATAAAAATTGCAACGATCTGGGGGGCATGGCCCCCTTGGATCGACGCTATTAATTGTACTTTACCGGTCCAGAGGCCAAAGCACACTGGACCCCCAGCCAAGGCCGGGCATAGAAGGTAAGGGTATTTGCCTGCTCATCCCACTTATGAGGGCTGGACACAAGGTCTCGTTTTTACGTGGGCACATAAAAATTGAAGTAATAATAAGAAGAATATGCAACAACAGTTTAAAATGTGGGAGGTATTTCTGCCACACCCTGGAAGACAGGTAAAATAATCTGAAAATGACAAGATTATCAAATAAATTTGCAAGCTATGTATATATTATATATATTTTTTGTTGTTGTGGAGATACTATCTACAGGGTGGTCTGAAAGTCTTGTCATCCCTTATTGTTTTAACTTTCATTATTTTTTGTTTTAATAATATAATATATAAGTTATGGAATTATTTTACCTCTAAAAAAAGCAATATGTAGGGGTGACAAGACTTTCCGACCATGCTGTACATTAATCTACAGGGTGGTCCGAAAGTCTTGTCACCCCTTACATATTGTTTTAACTTTCATTATTTTTGTTTTAATAATATATAAGTCATATAATCATTTTACCTGCAATAAATATGTAGGTGGTGACACGACCTTTGGACCACCCTGTACTTACTGATTGTATTTTTTCTATCATGTGATACTACACCCCAGCAGTAAGTCTTTCTAACTTTTTAATCTTTTCAATGGAATTTCTAATTGAAATAATATGAGCTTACAATGGATGTCTCGTAAGAGATTATCAAATACATATCTTTTGGTTTTTATGGTTGAATTTATATCTAGATGGAAACTTTGCCACCAGTATAGACAGGTAAAAAAATATTAAAATAAAGACTATTCAAGAAAGGCTGAAAGGTGTTGAAATATAAAAAATAAGGTTTTGTTAAAATTCTTTTTAAAAAATATTTTTTAAACATAAAGAAATAAACTTGATACTAATGTCGCGAGACTTATTATACTACTCCCACTGCGACCTAGTTATTGCTATACTACTACTGCTACTACTACCAATACAATTATAAAAGACTTACAGTCTTCTGTTTCATTTGTTCAGTTGTTATATTCTATGTATGGTAAATTGTAGTAAGCTAGGAGCAGAAGTTTAGCTTTACCATACATAGAATGTTGCTAATGAATGAATGAACCGATAGACTGCAAGTTTTTATAGTTGTACTGGTTATAGTAGTAGTAGTAGTAGTAGTAGTAGTAGTAGTAATAAGAGAGTAGCAGTAGGAGTAGCATAAAAAAAAAATTAATTTTTTTTAATAGAATTAGATCACTAGTAGTGACCAAGTTTGAATTCAGAGTTTTTCTTCTCCTAGACTGGTTGCCTTAGGTTAAAGAGACCAGCGAAATAGATCACTAAGTAGGCCAGAGTCTATTCTAGTAGTGACCAGGTTTGAATTCAGAGTTTTTCTTCTCCTAGACTGGTTGCCTTACCAAGGTTAAAGAGACCAGTGAAATAGATCACTAAGTAGGCCAGAGTCTATTCTAGTAGTGACCAGGTTTGAATTCAGAGTTTTTCTTCTCCTAGACTGGTTGCCTTACCAAGGTTAAAGAGTCCAGTGAAATAGATCACTAAGTAGGCCAGAGTCTATTCTAGTAGTGACCAGGTTTGAATTCAGAGTTTTTCTTCTCCTAGACTGGTTGCCTTACCAAGGTTAAAGAGTCCAGTGAAATAGATCACTAAGTAGGCCAGAGTCTATTCTAGTAGTGACCAGGTTTGAATTCAGAGTTTTTCTTCTCCTAGACTGGTTGCCTTACCAAGGTTAAAGAGCCCAGACTGTCCTACTATTTAACCATAGCTAGAAGGAGAATAGTTGGATTCATACCTTTCCCAAGGCTATTAGTGCTATGTGGTTTCATCCAGGAATTGAACTCTTGTTGATGAGTCCATTTCCTACGACCCAGTACAGCACCATGCTTCCCGAATAATAAGTCTCACGACAACTAAAAGTGAAAACAAAACAAAACAAAGATTTAACTATTTTTCTGAGAATAACCAATGAAAATATGTATTATTATTATTATTATTATTATTATTATTATTAAAAAACAAAACAAAAAAGAACTGCAGTCATTTGGGTATAACTGAATTAAAGAAAATTCCTAAACTGTTTAGATATTTAAGAATATTTAATCAATGTTTTAATAATTACATTTTATTAAATAGAAACCATCAATAACATGTTGAAATTAAAAAATAAATTTTTGCTACTTCTGGTTTCAACTGAAGGGTCTGGTGGCTTTGGCCCTGGACCACAGAAGCCAACAACATTGATCCCAGGGGGTCATCCCCAGGTAACATCTGCCTCGTTGATTTAAAGGGGCAGGGCTGGGTTAATTGCTCAGTGCCTGAGGTGTCCCCTTTGAGAGGCAATGCCAATGGGATCAACATATTTTTTGCACCTGCCTCACATGAGCTTCAGTTTGTGTGTGGTCCCACATTAATAGGGCCATGTGCCTAACTTGTACACTTGTGGGGTATGTGGTAAATTTTTATTAAATAAACATGTAAATATTCTAAATATCAAGAAATAAATATTTTGGTATTATTTAAGTGAAAACCAATCAACAAAATAGTAATGGATACACATAGCCTAGTGGATAAAGGAGTTAGGTTAAGACAGTTCTAAGTGACAGCTATCTCTAGACTGCACGTTCAATCCTGGTCAGGGCCAGCAGTAACATAGAATAATAATTAACACATCTTAACACCTGTACCTCAGCTGGTTAATGGAATGAGAACAGGATACCCCGTGGACTGAATAAACGGTTACGTTCAAAGTTCCATGCTGGCTACCGAGTCCAAGAAAGTTCTCGAGTCTGACAAGAAATACCCAAAGAAAGCCAGAGGGCACATCGGCCAAAACATTGTACAGATAACAATGAAGATGAGGACAATAGTCTGAATAATCCAAATAATACTAATTATCAAGCCTCATCTCAAAAATTTAGAAAAAAAAATATGATTTAACTATTTTACTAACAATAACTAATGAAAATATGTTTGTATAAGACAGTTTAAAAAATTATTTATAACTATTATTAAATTATTCTATTACTAAAAAGAATCCAAAAAAAATCTGCAGTCAGTTGGATATAAGAGAATTAAAAAATATCTAAAAAACTGTATTGATATTTAATTAAGAATATTCCTCACGGTTTTGATAATTATAATCATATAATGAAAACAAAATCAATATTAAGATAAAATAATTTTGCTATTTTTGATTTGCAGAAGTAAGGGATATATATATATATATATATATATATATTCTCAGATTTTAGTTTTTACCTGTGCATATGTATCAAACGTATACATAAACAGTTTTGAGTTATTCGGGATGTCTGTGGTTGAAAACCTATGCACAAGTTTTTGTTAAAGAAAAGATAATTTTTACGTCTAAGATAATCTGCATTTTGTGTATATTAAATAGACACATAATTTTTAGTTGTTTTTTTTTTATATACTTATGCATATTACATATACATATATATATATATATATATATATATATATATGCGTGCACTTACATTTTGAATACATGTCCAATTCTCCCAAAAAGAACTATGCATATTTAAAATTCTTTTTTTATTATTATTATTATTATTATTATTATTTTTGGGAGACAGAATAAAATGCGATTCTATTTCTTAGCTAGAATGACGCATTTTTTCCAAGAGCGGAATAATCATATCAAATTTTGGACGACGTCCTGGTTCTTCATTCATGCAAATTTTCAGCAGTCGACTAATATGTGGTGAAATTCCAGGTGGAATGGTAATCCTGAGATCTTCAAGTGTTATCTGTAAGTAGAAATTTACAAGAATTCAGTGAATCGTGGAACTGGCAGAACATTTATTTGTAGTAAACTTGATGAAATAAATGAAATTTCTAAGTGATAGAAAAGAGAAAGAGGGAAAAAGAAAGATATACAGGATGTTCATAAAGTCTCTGTACCTAGTTCTCCAGATATCACTCCCCTGGACTTCTTTCTGTGGGGTTATGCTAAAGATATTGTGTATCTAACAAAGATGAGAAACATCACTGACCTAAACAAAAAAAAAAACTCATGCTATTTCAATCATTGATGAGGGTATGCTATAATGAACATGACAAGAAATCGAGTACCGTATTTTTTTGGACAATATGGCGCACCAGATTATAAGGTGCAGTATCAGTGAACGGATCTATTTTCATATATAAGGCGCACAGGAGTATAAGACGCAGTATCAGTGAATGGATCTATTTTCATATATAAGGTGCACCGGATTATAAGATGCAGTATCAGTGAACGGATCTATTTTCATGTATAAGGCGCACCGGAGTATAAGGTGCACCAGAGTATAAGACGCAGTATCAGTGAACGGATCTATTTTCAAATATGAGGTGCACCGGAATATAAGGCGCAGTATCAGTGAACGGATCTATTTTCAAATATGAGGTGCACCGGAATATAAGGCGCAGTATCAGTGAACGGATCTATTTTCAAATATGAGGTGCACCGGAATATAAGGCGCAGTATCAGTGAACGGATCTATTTTCAAATATAAGGTGCACCGGAATATAAGGCAGACCGGAATATAAGACACAGTATCAGTGAACGGATCTATTTTCATATATAAGGGCACCGGAGTATAAGGCGGACCGGAGTATAAGGCACAGTATCAGTGAACGGATCTATTTTCATATATAAGGCACACCGGAGTATAAGGCGCAGTATCAGTGAACGGATCTATTTTCATATATAAGGGCACCAGAGTATAAGGCGGACCGAAGTATAAGGCGCAGTATCAGTGAACGGATCTATTTTCATATATAAGGCGCACCGGAGTATAAGACACAGTATCAGTGAACGGATCTATTTTCATATATAAGGCGGACCGGAGTATAAGACGTAGTATCAGTGAACGGATCTATTTTCATATATAAGGCGTACCGGAGTATAAGGCGCAGTATCAGTGAACGGATC
>CM042179.1:34316470-34353970 GCA_023376005.1 Doryteuthis pealeii | reverse complement strand
TTATAGAATAATGCCAGCAATGTTCCCACTCAGTTATCTATCTTGACATCAAATCCTAAGGAATAGGATTTATCCACAAGGTTGCTTTTATGTGGGGACTCCACAGAAATTGTCCATTCCCTTCCGCATTCTCCCTGGTTGGGGCACCTCATGTATCAATTAAATCAAAGTGCTTCATATAGACCCCTAGGGGTGAATACAATTGTGGCAGGGGGAATTTTAAAAGCATAATTGGATCCATAGGAGGTGGATTTACTAGTGTACATTTATAAATCCCTTTAAAACAGGAGAAGAAACTCATTGGTTCATGTAGACTAGTAACCAGATATTGTACACATACCACAGTTTGTTTTAAAGTGGTCCAAATATAAACCCCTGGGAGTGAATACAATTTTAGCAGAGTGAATCATAAAAACAGAGATTCACAGGAGAGGACAGGTGAATTTACTAGTTTATATATATATATTTTTTTTTTTTAGCAGAACTATAAAGTAATAAGATGTGGTGTCTGATGTTCAGACATCAAGAGCCAAATTTCAAATGGCTACTTCCATGATTCTATTTATATTTGTCCCTCTGGTCACGGGCAGATAACTCTGTTCAGCCCAGACACAAGGGTAGATCACTCTATTGTGCTTATACAAGATAGAATCTGGTTGGTTGGTTGATTTTAATGGCATATCAACCCATCAGGGGTTATGTCAAGCCTAACAGTTACAAAGTAATATATGTTGTGTATCTATATTTACACTTTTGTAGTAATTGCTTTTAACAATGTGTTAGCATCATTGGGGATCATGTTGTATGATATTGATTAGGTTCATGTCTATATTCTATGGTATATCAACATGTCTAGGGTCATGTAATTCCTAGCGGTTAGGAAGTAATATATGTTGTGTATCTATATTTACACTTTTGTAGTAATTGCTTTTAACAATGTGTTAGCATCATTGGGGATCATGTTGTATGGTATTGATTAGGTTCATGTCTATATTCTATGGTATATCAACCTGTCTAGGGTCATGTAATTCCTAGCGGTTAGGAAGTAATATATGTTGTGTATCTATATTTACACTTTTGTAGTAATTGCTTTTAACAATGTGTTAGCATCATTGGGGATCATGTTGTATGGTATTGATTAGGTTCATGTCTATATTCTATGGTATATCAACCTGTCTAGGGTCATGTCATTCCTAGCGGTTAGGAAGTAATATATGTTGTGTATCTATATTTACACTTTTGTAGTAATTGCTTTTAACAATGTGTTAGCATCATTGGGGATCATGTTGTATGGTATTGATTAGGTTCATGTCTATATTCTATGGTATATCAACCTGTCTAGGGTCATGTCATTCCTAGCGGTTAGGAAGTAATATATGTTGTGTATCTATATTTACACTTTTGTAGTAATTGCTTTTAACAATGTGTTAGCATCATTGGGGATCATGTTGTATGGTATTGATTAGATTCATGTCTATATTCTATGGTATATCAACCTGTCTAGGGTCATGTCATTCCTAGCGGTTACAAAGTAATATATGTTGTGTATCTATATTTACACTTTTGTAGTAATTGCTTTTAACAATGTGTTAGCATCATTGGGGATCATGTTGTATGGTATTGATTAGGTTCATGTCTATATTCTATGGTATATCAACCTGTCTAGGGTCATGTCATTCCTAGCGGTTAGGAAGTAATATATGTTGTGTATCTATATTTACACTTTTGTAGTAATTGCTTTTAACAATGTGTTAGCATCATTGGGGATCATGTTGTATGGTATTGATTAGATTCATGTCTATATTCTATGGTATATCAACCTGTCTAGGGTCATGTCATTCCTAGCGGTTACAAAGTAATATATGTTGTGTATCTATATTTACACTTTTGTAGTAATTGCTTTTAACAATGTGTTAGCATCATTGGGGATCATGTTGTATGGTATTGATTAGGTTCATGTCTATATTCTATGGTATATCAACCTGTCTAGGGTCATGTCATTCCTAGCGGTTACAAAGTAATATATGTTGTGTATCTATATTTACACTTTTGTAGTAATTGCTTTTAACAATGTGTTAGCATCATTGGGGATCATGTTGTATGGTATTGATTAAGTTCATGTCTATATTCTATGGTATAATTTTATCAAAAAGGACAGAATGTCTTCTATGTTGACTTTTTCAAATAGATCTTTCATATTGTTTGCATTAAAATAACAATTTTTGATGTGAGCAAAAAACCCTGCATTCTATGAATAAGTGTTTGACATGTTTCACATTGTGGTTGTTGTTCTTCTTGTTTGTTAGAAGAGCATTAGTCTTGTGTGACCAATGCATAATCGGGACACAATGACTTGTTTCTTTCTAGACTTCCTTAAAGCTGGTCTCTAGTCTCCCAGAGCTGGTTTGATTAGGAATAGTTTTTTTTTGTTTTTGTGGATGTTGTTATCTCGGCTTAGCCATGTGCATTATTTACTAAGCTAACATAAAATCATTTTGAACATAGATCATGTTCATTTACAACTCAAACTCTAAACATTCAATCTGATATTAGTGATCACCTCAGTGCCAACAAAACCCATAACTTCCCATTAAAAAATGATTCAAGAATTCCTAATATTTACCCATAGCTGGAGGGAGAATAGATGAATTCATACCTTTCCTAAGGGTATTAGTGCTATATGAAATATAAACACTCTCATTCAAGATTCAAATCCTGGTCGCTGTGTCCACTTCTTACCGTTACACTACAAGCAACTTTTTTTTTGGTGTTTTTTTTTTTTTTAAATACTTTTTTTTATAAGCTTCTCCTGTTTTAATAATATTGCTCCTAAGTTCTTTGAGTACATTTGGCAATTGTTAGAAAAAAAAAGTTTTAAAAAATAGTTAAAGTTTATGATTATTAAAAATAGAACTTATTGTTGCAAGTTGTTTAAAAGGTATTTTGGTTGTCACTCTCACCATTCATAAATTCTCTTCTTGTCCTCACCAAGAAAGAATTCTACAGGCTTTTATGTGTGCCTTAGTCAATCATGCAAATTTTCTTCACACCCACATATAGCACTTGATTTAGTTCTAAAAAGCACTAGGTAATTTCCATGCCTGTGCATGGCAACAGGTAACCTTGTGCCTTTTATGTCAGGGAGAAAGGGCATGACTACTACATTTACAATTTTTTTAACTGTACTAGCTAAAGTATGCACCCCTGGGTGCAAATATTTAGGTTTTAATGTAATAAAATATTATATTAAATTAGAAAGACTAACAAAACTAAATAAGAACGAATATTAAAATATTACACTTATTTTAATGTTATTTTAATCAATTCCTATATAAAATTATATATTGGATTGCTTTTAATACATTTGAGAATAACATGATAGTATTGGGAATCAGTAACAGCAAATAATTATTTATTAAACCCAGTTTTGTTAAAATCATTATGCAAATTATTCTCACCATATACTATGGAAATCTTTATTTCTTAGACATATATATAACATATTTCAGGATTTTAAATGCATTGATAATATGGGTAGTTTTGCGGCAAATCTAACTCAGCTAGACTTTAATAGAGACATCATTAATAAATAAGATGCTTATTAAGATTAAATAATGACTATTTTTATAATCGTTGAGAATATAACTTAAATAAATAAAGAAATCATGGCATAGTTTTGGTTACAGAAAGATAGTTACACAATCTCCATTATAATAAGATATGGTGTCATATGTTATGAATATCATTTATATTCCAGTTGTAAAATATATTCTAAAACATGTGTTGCCTCTTTTTTGGGGGAACTTCAGGCAGCATTGTTTATACTTTGGCCATTTTTCTGAAATTTGAAGCACTGGTAGGTGGGGTGAATAAAATGAAAAACAAGAAATAGGTGTAACAAAAATAACACCTCAAATCATAAAGGGGGTATTGTTTTCAAAAAGAGGGACAATAAGTAAAATAAAATAGAAAATAGAAAAATCAAACCAAATAAACCAAACTCCAAGCAAAAAAAAAAAAAAAATTTAAAAAAATAATTAATAAAACAAATCAAAATAAAAATAAATCAATAAAAAATACAAAGAAAAAATTTTTTTTTTTAACAGGACCAATTAAATGATTTTTCCCCTCTTTTACTCAAACCCACAAAATGTACAAAGAATATATATATATATATATATATATATATATATGAACAGTTATTAGGATCATTCCTTGTGGAGGTTAATCCATAAGGAAAGCTCAATGCACATATATGATAAAATATATGCACAGAGCAAAATACAAATACAAATAAATAAAAATAAAACCCTAAAACATCAAATGTTAAATTTATTTTGACCTACAAGCCAGTTTGAAACTTAATTTATAAAATGAATAAATTGAAAAAAATATGTGCCAAACCGCATATGACAAGTAAAAACCTTGCAAAAAAAATAAATAAATTGGAAAGATTCGTTTTTTTAAAGGATATTTTTACTTGTATCATGCGGTCTGGCATAAATTTTGTTTATTTTGCTCATTTTGTAAATCAAGTTTTGAATAGTCAAAATAAATTTATCACTTGATGTTTTAGTAAGGTTTTACTTATATATATATATATATATATATATATATATATATATATATATATATACACGTATGTATGGAAAATATGAAAAAACAAATATTCAGAGTATGTGTTTATTTATAAATGAATAGTTCTGCCCCCAATCAAAGGTTTCGGTTTTTATAAATATTGGATATATTAACCATCATCAGGGCAATATTAATGAGCAATGTCATGAAACTCCTTCAAAAATATTATTTTCTAGTAAAGACAAGAAAAAATTTTTTCATGACATTGCTCCTTTTAACATTGCCTTGAAGATGGTTAATATATATATATATATATATATATAAACAAAATGTTTGAACATATACAGAACTATTCATTTATTCATAAATAAACACATCCTCTGAATATATATTTTTTCATACATACATATTACCCATATATATACATACAGAAGGGGGGGGGTCTGAAATATTCTTTAACTGGTCAAGAGTCTATTATATATATATATATATATATATATATATATATATATATATATATATATTTCAATCCCACTGTACAACAAACCTGTTTCTTTAACACTTTTTCTCAAAAGGAAAAACAAAAAAAAAAATCAGCCATTCTCTTCTTGAATGGGTTTAGAATTTTTTTTGTCACCCCTTCATACACACTCAAAATTAAAACACTGCAAAGGTATAAGAAAAAAAAGAAATATACTGAGTAGGGGGAGACAACTTACTTTGGATATTTTAAATAAATTGCACAAAATGTAAGATGCTGTCATAAAAAAATGTCATATGAAACTTACTATAATAAGCAAAATAACTAAAAATCACTACAGAATCATGTGGTCTCTACACATACCTGTTGTTAATAACCTAAGAGCATTTTTAGGCTTTGTTTTTTTTTTCAACAACAAACAAAAATGAAATAAAATCACAAAACATCCTATATCAATTTCACTAAACTACAGTCTTCTATCTCATTTCTTTTTTTTTTTCTTGCTAGTTTTTAAATCTGTGATTTTTCTATAAATACACAGAACTAGAATCCATGCAAAGAAATCATTTTTTCCTTTCCCTTTTTTTTTTTTTTTCAAATCTATACGCAAGTTATTTCTCTGGGGAACATGCAAATTGGTCTAAAGAAAAGAACAAATTATTTAATTTTTTTTTTTAAATATTAAGAAAAAATATCTAAAAAAAAAAAAATCTTTTAAAAAAAGTTTAAAAAAAAAAGTTTAAAGAAAAAAAGTTTAAAGAAAAAAGTTTAAAGAAAAAAAAGTTTAAGAAAAAAAAGTTTAAAAAAAGTTTAAAGAAAAAAAGTTTAAAGAAAAAAAAGTTTAAAGAAAAAAAAGTTTAAAGAAAAAATTTTTTTTTTTAATAAAATAATTTAAATGTAAAATATTGTAAAAGCAATACAAATTACTAGCAACAAGGCAGAATTCTTTAATCATTTTAAATTTGATAATTTTTCACTTAAACCTGTAAAAATTTTTTTTTTAATAAACAACTTTGTAATTTTGTTAATTTGTGAAAAATTTTCAAGAGCAGGTTATTTTCCTAATTAGTTGAAAATTCGTTCATGCAAATTCTTTTAAAAATATTTTTTTTTTAATTTCAAGAATAATTACTAAGCATATAGCAATTAATTAAAAAAAAATATGATGAATGGAAAATATTATAAATGAAGTGATGTGAATAATGAATTTTAGTAACATTTTTATACTTAACAGTGAAGTTATATATACATATATATCTTTATAAGTTTATAGCTATAATATATATATAGTTATATAATAGTATAGATAATATAATGGTTATATAATAGTATAGATAATATAATGGTTATATAATAGTATAGATAATATAATGGTTATATAAATATATATATATATAGATAGATAGATATATAATAGTTATATAATAGTATAGATAATATAATAGTTATATAAATATATATATATAGTAATATAAGAGTTATATAATAGTATAGATATATAATAGTTATATATCTTTATAAGTTTATAGCTATAATATTCAGAAGTAATACCAACAAAAAACGAGACCCAGTCTCTACTGTATATTTAAAATTAATAACCTTTGTTGTTCTTTTAAAAATTACTTAGATCTGTTAAAATATTTAAAACCTATAAAATAGCAGAGGTGATCACTACTAGAATAGGCTCAGTCCTAATTAGTGATCATCCTCCACACATTAATACATTGATTAATCATTTGTTGTGTTTTTTGTAAAAATTTTAGTTTGTGAAAAAAAACATTCCTTTTGCTTCTTCTTGATGAACATAAACAAAGTTTTACCAAAGATTTTGGGTAATCTGAACATTAGCTACATAAATGTGAGTAACCTCCTTTTGTTTGTTTCATTTTGAGGAAGCTGTTATGTTTTGGTCGGCCATTTTCAAATCAATACAACTGCATGTTTTAACATGAAAATATCATAAAATGAGTTCTTAATTGTGCTTGCGCATTATTTGAAATGAAGTTAATTGTTATTAAGAACACATTTTATGATATTTTCGTATTAAAACATGCAGTTGTATTGGTACAAACAAATTCGTATTTTCAGTGTAGATTTATGGTGAAATGTAAATGGCCAACTAAAACATAACAGCTTGAAACAAACAAGGGGAGATTACTCTCATTTATGTAACTAATGTTCAGATTACCAGATTTTATGGTTAACACCCTATTGTTTGTTACACAGTTGGGAACTAGTTTCACTGATAATGCTGGAGAGGTTAATCACTTTGACTCAAATATCTTTTTCTTCTCTATATTCATCTTCCATATCAAAAAGCTGTCTTTCAGTCAAAATTACACTAATTTTATAGTAATGAGTGCCATTCCCAAATACATGGTTATTGGAAATTTAAGCTTAATAAATAATGGGTACCATTATAGTATGTAGCCTACCTTTTGAATGTGGCCTACGAAATCATGTCTCTCTTATAGTATTATGTGGCCTACCATAAAAAAGCATATTATAAGGTTATAATAATAATTGCTAACCCTAACCCTATTTTAGAATTAAATAGATCTCTGATTCATGTAAATTATAGATAAATTCTTTTTTAATTATTCTTAATTACTATATACAGCTTATGACTGGATTGCATTTCTTGAAATTGAATATATGTGAAAAATAATTAGTTTCCATAAATTGCCTACTACTTTATCTATAAATATACACTTACTGAGGTAGGACTCATTCAAACCGGGTAGGCCACATACTATGACAGAATCAAATAATGTTTTGATTTATCTACATGGAGTTGCCTCTCTTCTTACTTTCTGCTAAGTACATATGTAAGAATATTGTAATATAGTGGCAGTTTCCCCACTCACAATGAAACTGGTTACCATTTGTTTAACCAACAAACGGATTCCATTCATGTAAACTCCCCCAGTGAGTTAGAAAAGTGATCACTCAAAAGGTGAGGATTTGTTTTTAGAATAGTCATTCCCTTGGTTTGACTGAGAACTTTTCAACCCCTAATAACAAATAAGCATACTACTACCTACTTTGTTTTTGTTTTTTTGTTTAGAGCTTCTGAAAGTTAACTATTGTAGCAATATTTGTATATGTATGAACTTATATATATATATAAGAGAAGAGAGAAAGAGAGAGGGGTTGCATTTTCTTCTGACTGACATATCATAAAAAACTATATCCTCTAGAGATTTTCTAATAATTCCCTTTTTTAAATTGTGTATCAGAACCGTTTATGCAGATATATGAGTATGTTTAGGTGTGTGTGTGTGTGTGTGTGTGTGCATGTGTGCACTGTGTGTGTGCATGTGTGCACTGTGTGTGTATGTGTAAAGTGGAGTTTGGTTTCTTTACTGTTGTGCATGCACGTTTTTTAGTTGTTTATTTTTGTTTTATCATTTTGTTTGTTTGTTTTTTTTTTGTTTTTTTTTAGTTTTTTTGTTTTTTTCAACAAATGATATATTAACAAATAAGCATACTACTAATTTGTTTTTTGGGGTTTTTTGTTCTTTTTTTTTTGTTGTTGTTGTTATTAGATTGAAATCCAGGTTTTAAAATTATTAACCAGTTCTGAGAAACAGCAAAGATATATTATTATGGGTATGTGTAAGTTATATTGAAAATATTGAAAATAATTTAGAGAATGGGTATTTTGACACATCCCCACTATACAGATTTATCTCAAGGGTCCAATTTTGTGAGACCCACCCATGAACCAAAGCTCATAGGATGACAGGAACAAAAAATACATGGATCCCCTGGGCATTCCGCCTAAAGGAGGCACCTCAGGCACTGGGCAATAAACACAGCCCTGCCCCTTTAAATCAAGGGGCAGGTGTTACCTGGGAGGTGGTTCCCTGGGATCGCACTATTATTTTCATTCCAGTCCAGTGGCCAAAGGCACCAGATACAGGCCTCCAAATGTTTGGTTGGTTTGTTTTACGGCATATCAACCTCAGTGGGTCATTTAATGCCAACAAAGTTTTGAAATAAATTTATTCTTAATTGATACTCAATTTTTTTTATAAACGCATTTTTCTATTTAACCCATAGATGGGACCCTAACAGGTGCTACCACACTGTGTCAGAGTGGATCTGGGAGCAATGGTGATGAAGGGGTGCTCCATATTCCCCAGACCTCCAGAACTGGAACCTCACCATCAGATAGAGTTTAACATCATTTCCAGGACATGCAGATCCTCGGTCACCGCATTCTGGAACATATATGATAAAAAAGGTTGGGGTTAGCCATAAGGGCAATAGGTTGGAACAATCATATATGTGCTAGGGCTTGACATGACCAACCGATTGATCGGAAGGAGCCTTTCTGACCACCCGTCTAGCCTAATTAAGGGCATAAGTGGAGTGTTGCATGTCATGGACTGCTCATCCATCAAGATTCCGTCCTTAAGCATCACCCACAGCCAACAGGTGGCCCCATTTGTGGTGGGTGGTCTTACCCCTCTACAGAGGTGCAGTCAATGTATTCTAAAGCCCTAGCCAACATTTAAAGAATGTCTTAGTAACTGGCAAGACAATCCTTTTGTTGCCTCAAATATTTAGGAAAAAAAAAGAAAGAAAAGACAATGGCAATGTTTTCAAAAATTATAAAAATTATGGAATTTGAAAAACAAAAATATACTTTCTACTGCAAATACACAAATATATATTTTAAATCTGAACACAAAAACAAAAATTATTTTTAAAAAATATAAATTTTGGAATTTGAAAACACTAACTTTCTACTGCAAACAGAAATATGTTTTTCACATCAACCACACAAACAAAATTATTTTTTTTTAAATATATATATAAATTTTGGAATTTGAAAACACTAACTTTCTACTGCAAACAGAAATATGTTTTTCACATCAACCACACAAACAAAATTATTTTTTTAAAAATATATATATAAATTTTGGAACTTGAAAACACTAACTTTCTACTGCAAACACATAAATACATTTTTTTTAAATCTCGAACACACAAACAAAAATTATTTTAAAAAATGCAAATTTTTGCAAATATATTTTTCACTTCAACCACACAAACCAAATTATCAAAAAATATTTAAATTTTAGAATTTGAAAACAAACTATCACAAACAGAAATATATTTTTCACCTCAAACACATAAATCGTAATATGAACATAACTTTAGTTTAGCCAGTAGAATGAAGTATCACCACCTTTCCCCACCAAAAAAAAAAAAATCTTTTTTAAATGGTATTACAGTCCTCAAATTGGTTCCCAGAGATTCACACATCCACCCCATCAACCCTAATAATGATTAATAGTTTAGACAGAGAAGAAGAATACATTGAAATTGGGAAAGTTCATTTTTAGACAGAAAGGGTTAAGTAAACATCCTAGGGACCTAGACTGACCCCCCAAAGAAGACATCTGGTTAACCTAGGCTTGTTTTGACAAACAGAAAACATTATACAAGAGTAAGAAAAAATCTTTTTTAAATAAAAAAAAAGAAGAAATAACAAAAAAACATCATCTTTATAATGTTATAATTATATTACTTTAAAAAAAATAATGACATTGAGAAAACCAAAATGTCTGTGAATTTCTCGAGAAAGAAAATAGTAAAAAAAAAAAGTAAAGTCATTGGGGTGGCCTAAAGTCAGCGAGAGAGTCTATCCCCTTTTCATTAGTGCTAAATCAAGGAAATTGTTTTAGCATCTGAGGTGGAGCACCATACCAACTATCAGCTCCTCACTTTACCACACAGATCCCTGTTCTACTCATATGCAAAGTTGGTGATGGCTGGTATCGAACCAGGAACTTTGTGGTTCCTAGGAGGACACTCTACCAATTGAGTTAAAAAAATGAAGTTAAGGAATAAACTTACTAAAAAGGTTACATTCTAATTATTGGCAAGTTTAACCATTGTAGCAATCAGCTTATATTCATATGCCTATAAACTTAAGTAGGGAATAAGACCATTAGAAAAGTCATTTGGTTGGTTGGTTGGTTGGTTTATGGCATATCAACACTTGTGGGTTATTAAATGCCAAATCTTGTTTTTTTTTTTTTGGGGGGGGGGGTTATATACAGGGTAGGGCAAAATGATTTTTGTTGTATTAACTGCTCGTGCAGAGGGATTACATGGAGAGCTTTTTAATTAAAATATCTAAAATCTCATAAACCAATGTAATAGAAAACAAAGAAGCTAAAAATTTATGCGTCTGAGGAATGAGTGATATTCTTCGAAGACAAAAATTAAATGGCGAGGAAACTGAAACATGCAAAAAGATCAAGGGCAAGAATATGTGATGAAATAAACGTAATATAGTTCCAAGAGATACATTACTACACTTAAAAGTCTCCATACGTAAAAAAAGAAAACTAAACAAAACAAACACTCTATACATGTAGATATGTATGTATGATACACTGCTAGAGAAGTAAGAATGAACTCATAAGTGATGTTTAACCAATAGCTGGAGGGAGAATAAGAGGGTTCATGAATTCTTTAAAGGGTATTACATAACAGCAACTCTGGAGTTTGAACTCACTAATGAAAATGTCACTGTCCAACACTTACCCACAACAAATGTATCGGATCATTTTGCCCCACCCCCTGTATATAATTTGTTTAAGAAATAATTTTCATTGGTTTCATGTTTATTAATAAATACTGGTGGTTGATCATCAGCCAGTACCAATATGATAAAAAGTAGTGGGTGTTTGCCATAACAGCAATCTGAAGAATATGGTTGAGACAATCATATAGGTGCTAGGGATTGACATGACCAACTGATTGCTCATATGTGACCCCTCTGACCCCTCTGACTAACCTAAGTAAGGGCCAAAATAAAGTGTTGCATGTCATGGGACCACTTAGTACCCGGGTCACAGAATGCTCAGACATGACAATTCTGTTCTTAGGTATTATAGGTTGCCCCATTCATGCCTAATAGGTAGCACCATTGGTGGGTCTTATCCCTCTGCAGAGGTGCTGTCAGCATATTCTACAGCCTCAGTTCATGGTGAATTTTAGAAAGAGATGAACAGTTCATCCATATTCCCCAAATTTTACATTGTATACCAACAGGTCCCTTAATCCATAATTACATACCCTCCGATCATTTTAAAAAAATAATCTCATTCTAAACCAAAGATATCAGGAATTCATTAATTTCTAGTGGAACATTATATCTTTGATTGTATAACTTATTACTATACTTTGTTTTTTTATTTCCTACATGTCAGGTTTATTTCTATATTTTATTCCTATATAATATATATATATATATATATATATATATATATATATATATATATATATAAACGGACTTAATTATCATTATGCTCTGATGATGATTTTTTATAAATCAAAATATTGTCAATATCAGAAATGAAAAAGGATATAAAAATATATTCATTTTAACAACAAAGTTTGTTTTCATATCCTTTTATCTATACATATACAGTCGGATTCATTTCCTTACTCTTAATATATATATATATATATATATATATAATATACATACATACACACACACACACACACACACACACATATCATATATATATATATATATATATATATATATATATATATATATATATACACACATGTGTGTGTGTGTGTGTGTGTGTAAATAAAAAAGGTTTAAAGACTGAGTTTTAAGCGATTATGGTCCATTTCCACTCGTGGAGCACTTCTGAGTTTCCTCAAATCACTTTCTTTATTGAAACTGGTAAACAAATAAATTAAGCTTATATTCATACATCTTCTCCTGCTCCCAATGATGGTATTGGGTTTCAATTCCTGTTATCTCTTTCGGGGTGGCAGTGCTTTGATGGGGTGGCAGTGCTTTGATGTTATGCCAGCTCCCTTCCGGGTAGTCTTTTTCCTTTTTTTGGTGGTGCCTGGATTGGCCAATTTAGTTCTTGTGTTTCTTATCAAATGTTCTCATCTATTTTTCCTAATGGAGTGGGTTATTATGAGAGCATTCAATTAAACTGACCTTGTTGGATGGATTCACCACCACTGCTAAAGGTGGTCAGGTTCACTGACTTAGCTTAGATTTAAATAATTTCTTTCATTTGTCTTACTTAAGAGATTGTATATGTGCTGTCAACCACACCTTCCTACAAGTACGCACACATGCATATGTCTATGATTTCACATATGTACATACTCACATATTCTCCATTCATATATATATATATATATTAATAAGTCATCTACAGACACGTGTTTTGGCGTATTCACGCCTCTTCAGTGTGGCTAGACACAACTATCCTTGGGTAGGGTCGAACAGACTGACCGCATGGTAGTCCGATATCTTATCCCCTCGCCCACTGACAGCTGATGCGGGGACTGGTGTTTTTTTAAAACTATTAAGTACATAGGAATGTTTATGTATTTTACGGTCACTGAGAGATCAAATTTCCAGAGAAATGATCATTGCTTATTTGCTTAGTAGTGAGAGTTAATTTAAATTACCAATTAGAGGGCACATTAGCAAATTTATGGGAGCATATTTTTCCCTACCCATGTACATATGTACCAACACATACATACACACACACATATATATATATATAATATATATATATATACACACACACACACACATACATAAGTGAGATTTACATTTCTACCTACAATCTTAGATGCATTAATACAACTTTATGCTTCTATCATCCCTTCAGGAGGAAAGGACCAGTTTAGAATCATCCTAATACCAAAAGACTTGATACTTCACCAAAGAATATATATATAACACAATTATTAAATACATATGTAAATGTTTTATATATTTTCATTTTTTTGTACTATTGTCCTCATCTTTATTATGAAATATACACAACATTTCAGCCAATGTACCTTCCAGCCTTCTTCAGGTGTTCCTTGTAATCCATTTGGGGCATACTACTCTCACTCTACTACTAGTATCAATACTTTGTCTATCTGAGCATAATCATACTGTTTTCCTCATCTTTATTGTGAAATATAAATACATAACATTTCAGCCAATGTACCTTCCAGCCTTCTTCAGGTGTTCCTTGTAATCCATTGGGGCATACTACTCTCACTCTACTACTAGTATCAATACTTTGTCTATCTGAGCATAATCATACTGTTTTCCTCATCTTTATTATGAAATATACACAACATTTCAGCCAATGTACCTTCCAGCCTTCTTCAGGTGTTCCTTTTAATCCATTGGGCATACTACTCTCACTCTACTACTAGTATCAATACTTTGTCTATCTGAGCATAATCATACTGTTTTCCTCATCTTTATTATGAAATATACACAACATTTCAGCCAATGTACTTCCAGCCTTCTTCAGGTGTTCCTTTTAATCCATTTGGGGCATACTACTCTCACTCCACTACAAGTATCAATACTTTGTATATTTGTATATCCATTTTCCCCCCATCATCAAGGCAGATCAACAGCACAGATTCCTTTGACTCTCTCACAAATCTATTTCTATCAGCTATCTCTCTTCTAGTAAGTAGGGGTTTTTTTTACCATTGGGTTTTATGTACTTGTTTTTTTAAACCAAGGAATTCTGTTATCTTATGTATTTCCCAAAACCCTCAACCACGAGCAAGGGGCAACACAAGGTCTCATTTTAAGTGAAGTTTAATAGGTTTGAATTTTTAACAGGTTTAACAGTTTTCCTTCTCCTAGACTGGTTGCCATCCCAAGGGAAAAGATCATAGTCTGTATTTATCCAACCACAAGCAGGATGTGACACAAGGTCAATTTTTTAAGTGGAGTTACACAGATTTTAATTCAGATTTCCTTCTCTTTGACTGGTTGCCATATTAAGGCTAAAGACTTAAGTCTGTATTTACCCAACCCCTTTACACAAGCAGGATGTGGTCAATTTTAAGCAGATTTTAACTTCCTTCTCCTAGATTGGTTAACATACCAAGTCCAGTCTGTCTTACTATTTTATCCATGGCTGGAGTGAGAATAGTTAGATTCATACCTTTCACAGGGGTATTAGCATCGTGTGAAATATGAACAGCCTCATCCAGGATTTGAATTCAGGTCACCATGCTCATTTCCTACGATGATAACCATTACACTATGAACACCTCCAATATAACTTTACAGTTATCCTATGTAAGCCAATTATCTCACAGCAAAATCTTTATAATTTATTTTGTGCTATTGTTATATGAACTAGCCTTGAAACTCCAGCAGAAAACTATCATTTAACAGATTTTCTATGCAGTGATAACTACTTAAAGAACTATATTACTTCATCATCATCATCAACATCATCATGATGTTGTGCCGGCAGCATGGATTCCTATGACTCTTTTTCCTCTCACCCCTATCAGTCATCCACACAGAGTTGATCAATCTAAGTCTTTGCTCATCAGCCTACTCTGATGTGTATGTGTAAATGTCCACAGGAGATTGTCCCTTATGAGTTCTTCCTTACTTCTCCAGCAGTGTCCAGCATGTCTTGGATGGTTTGTGTGATGGGAGGTAAGTGTCCATACAGTTGCTTTTACGTAGGGTGCTGCTTCCCGAGATTTGTTCAAGATAGTTTCAATCTAGCTTCTTTTTTTTTCCTGATTATTTTGTTAAAGTTCAAGTGGTGCAGCCATATAGTAGCACTGATATGGCTACAGCTTTGAAGAATACTTAGTCCTAGCTAAGTGAGAGTAACCAGTAGCCTTATTTTTCCAATGCAGGTATCATTGGGGAATGAGAAAATTTTTGGTAAACAGGCCAAACCCTGACTTGTTTATCAAAGCTTTTCTCAAATCTGAGAACACTTGATGGAGAATAAGAAAGATATAGTTGGTTGGTTTTGTTTTATGAAACATCAACGCTTTTCAGATCAATTAAGAGGTAATTTAATTAAATATTAATCAGGTTGATTTCTGCTTAAATTCAGTGATTTCAATGGAGAGAGAGAGAGAGAGAGAGAGAGAGAGAGAGAGAGAGAGAGAGAGAGAGAGAGAGAGAGAGAGAGAGAGAGAGAGAGAGACAGACAGACAGACAGACATACCGACAGACAGTAAGAGAGAGAGAAAGATAGATAGAATAAAATGGTCAAAGCAGGCAAATGGTTTGTTCTTCAGAGACACAGAGAGAGAGAGAGAGAGAGAGAGAGAAGAGAGAGAGAGAGAGGGGGAGAGACAAATAGAGACAGACAGACATACCGACAGACAGTAAGAGAGAGAGAGAGAGAGAGAGAGATAGAATAAAATGGTCAAAGCAGGCAAATGGTTTGTTCTTCAGAGACACACAGAGAGAGAGAGAGAGAGAGAGAGAGAGAGAGAGAGGGGGGGAGAGACAAATAGAGACAGACAGACATACCGACAGACAGTAAGAGAGAGAGAGAGAGAGAGAGATAGAATAAAATGGTCAAAGCAGGCAAATGGTTTGTTCTTCAGAGACACAGAGAGAGAGAGAGAGAGAGAGAGAGAGAGAGAGAGAAGAGAGAGAGAGAGACAAAATAGAGACAGACAGACATACCGACAGACAGTAAGAGAGAGAGAGAGAGAGAGATATAGAATAAAATGGTCAAAGCAGGCAAATGGTTTGTTCTTCAGAGACAGAGAGAGAGAGAGAGAGAGAGAGAGAGAGAGAGAAGAGAGAGAGGGGAGAGAGAGAGAGAGAATTCTGGTCCTTATTCAATATTCTTTCTCCTTGAAAAAGAAAAGTGAAAAAAGAAAAAAGAAAAAAAGAGAAAAAAGAAAGAATAAAAGAAAGAGAAGAGAAAAGAGAAAAAGCAAAAGAAAGAATAAAAGAAAAAGGGAAGAGAAGAAAGAAAAAAAGAATAAAAGAAAGAGAAGAAAGAAAAAAAGAATAAAAGAAAGAGAAGAAAGAAAAAAAGAATAAAAGAAAGAGAAGAGGAAAAAAAGAAAAGAAAGAGAAGAGAAAGAGAGAAGAGCAAAAGAAAGAAGAAAAGAAGAGAAGAAAGAAGAAGAAAAGAAGAGAAGAAAGAAGAAGAAAAGAAGAGAAGAAAGAAGAGCAAAAGAAAGAATAAAAGAAAGAGAAGAGAAAGAAAAAAGAGAAGAAAGAAGAGAAAAGAGAAAAAAAGAGAAAAAGAAGAATAAAAGAAAGAGAAGAAAAGAAGAGAAAGAGAAAAGAGAAAGAAAGAGAGAGAGAAAAGAGAAAAAAAAGAGAAAAAGAAATAAAAGAGAAAAGAGAAGAAAGAAAGAAGAGAAAAGAGAAAGAAGAAAAGAAAAGAGCAAAAAGAATAAAAGAAGAGAGAAAAGAGAAAAAAGAAAAAGAAAGAAAGAAAGAGAAAGAGAAAGAAGAGAAAAGAGCAAAAGAAAGAAGAGAAGAAAGAAAGAAGAGAAAAGAGAAAAGAAAGAATAAAAGAAAGAAAAGAGAAGAAGAGAAAGAGAAGAAGAGAAAGAGAAGAAGAGAAAAGAGAAAAAGAAAAGTAGATTCTAATGTACACTACCAATAATGTTTATTTAAAATGATGAATTGAAAACATCAATAAATTGATCTGATCAAGTCAAATGAAATATTCCATACAAAGAAAAAGAAAATTTGGCTTCACTAAAATCTCTACATTAAAAAAAACTCTAGAATTTTTTTTAGCAGAAGCAGCAATTTCATTTTTTTTATAATACATAACCTTAAATTTTTTTGCATTGCAATTTAATATCATTCAAAAGATAAAATCAAAGCCAAAAGCAAGCCAAAAGGTGGGAGAAAGAAAAAAATAAATAAAAAATAAAAAACAATAATTATGAATAAAATAAATTTAAGAAAATGAAATAAAAACATCAGGTGATTATATATAAATATTGGACTAAGCAAACTAATTTCTATTTTTTTTTTCCAAAAAACTTTGAACAGGCAATTTTTTTTTTAAATTTATAAACATCACTCACTACAAATACAATTTTCTTTTATCACAAGCTTTTCTCCTACATTCGCAACAATGTTTTTCAATAAAAAATACTATTTTACAAATAAAAATCTAGCAAAGGTGTTTGTGCCAGAAAATGAAAACACTGGAAATAAATAAATAATAATATATATAATATATATATATATATATAATATATATATATATATGAAATAAAAAGTAATACAAATAAGTGGTCAGATGATCAACTGAAGATGAAACACGTTAGTATTGTAAGTAATGTTAGTGACGACAAAAACAGCCGACAGCTATCGCACAAGTCAGAGCACTCTTAAAGAGCAGGCACAGAATCAAATTCTTGTTTTTACCCCATTGATCGCAACGTCATGTGAAGAATATTTAGGATCATCAATATTTATCTTAGCCAGGTCCTCATCAATCTAGAACAAAATACATTTGTTACAAAAACAAAAAAAATTAAGAGGACATCAAGAGAAAATTGATTATTACACCTACAGAAAGAAAAAGAAAGAAAGAAAGAAAGAAAAAGAAAACATTGAAAAACATTGAAAATATTGAGAAAATGAAGGCAATCTACAAGATATCATTTTTCACAAATTGTTAAAAATGATATTTCCTTGAATTATATTTTATGACTCAAAATACCAAATGATTCAACCCTTTTATGTGTCAGTTTTTTGGGGGCTTTTTATTATTACTGGAAGCAATAATAATAATAATAATAAAACAGTATACAAAAAGCAAACATGTTAAAGAAAGAAAACTGTTAACAAACTGAAGAAAAGAAATATATGTAATAAATATTACCTCTATCCCATAATAGTTTTTACATCCCATAACAGTTTCTATCCCATAATAGTGTATGAAATTTATGTGTAAATGTGATAACTTATTATGGGACAGAAATAGTAGTAATAATAAAACTTCTGTCTCATATAAGATGTTACATTTAATATATGAAATTTATTTGAAAAAGTGACAACTATTCTGGGACAGATGAGTAAATGTTACTACTTCTGTCACATAATAGTTTGTTACATTTAGTGTAAATGAAATTTATGTGCAAATAACTATTATGGGACACAGGTAGTAATTTCTTCTTTTTTTTTTTTTTTTTTTTTTTGGCATATTAGTAACAACTAATTAACTTGTGAACCTGTAGTGTTTCCATAGTAACATCTGTCCATGATACTTCTATTTAGGAAGTTGTCAAGGCTTCTAAACAGAATTTCAGTTATCTGAATTATATAAAAATTGGATGTTATATATATATATATATATATATATATATATATATATATATATATGAAGACCCTTATAGTGAAAACTCAAGTAGGTTATTTCTGTACACACTGTAATACTAAATACGCTCTACTAATGTATTGAGCACTTTATATTTGTTATAAATACTGACTTATCAACAATTTAAAAAAAAAAAAAAAGGAATAATTTCAAAAAAATAAAGAATTCAAATGGCTTCTCTATTCAATGCTTTGTCTGCCCGACTTCATTTTGTGGGATTATTTAAAGAAGGGTTATTTAAAGAAGTGTGTATATTAGAATAACCTAAAGACATTGGTATAACTGAAGAATAATATTCATACAGAAATAAAAGGATTCACTCCAGAAACCTTGAGCAAAGTCGTACAAAGTGCTCGAATTAAGGTGCAACTTTGTATCTGTGAAAATAGAGGCAATCTACAAGATATCACTTTTTGCAAATAGCTAAAAATCTATTTCTTTGGATTATATTTTATAACTCAAAAGATTGAAAAGTTACATTTTTTTATGTGTCAGTTTTTATGGGCCACCCTGTATAAGGATTTCTGTGAGGGTTTTCTTCAATTTCTTTTATTTCATAAAAGTATTACCCCTCTGTCCTATGATAATTGTTACAGCTACATATAAATTTTACATATTAAATGTAACAACTATTATGGGACAGATCTAGTAATAATTTTTCTTATTTTAAAGGAAGCAGAGAAGAAATAAGTGAAAAATTACTTTATTTTTTAATTTTTTAAATTGAAATAGATCACTAAGTAGGCTTGAGTCTATTCTAGTAGTGACCATGTTTGAATTCAGAGTTTTTCTTCTCTTAGACTGGTTGCCTAACCAAGGTTAAAGAGCCCAGTCTGCCCTACTATTTACCCATAGCTGGAGGGAGAATAGTTGGATTCATTCCTTTCCCAAGGGTATTAGTGCTATGTGAACTGTGGCTTCGTCCAGGAATTGAACTTGGGTCAACAAGTCCATTTACTGTGACTAACCAGTACACCACTATGCTTCCTGTTATAGGTGATATAACCTATGGACATAAATGGAATGCGCCGACCGCTACTATAAGTAATAGGGACAATTGTGGCTTGACACGAAGCAAATGCGAGTCAGCTCGTAATTATATTGGTCAGACGCAATCTCTACTTGCTTTGCTGTAAATTTCTACTCCTTTTTGTTCAATACATTTGTATACATTGTTACCAGTCGTTTGTCTTATTTTTTACCCTTAAAACCCCAAAATATTTTTACCCTTAAAACCCCAAAATATTTTACCCTTAAAACCCCAAAATACTTCCCAACATTAAACTTACTAATGTGCAAAAAAAAAAAAAAAAAAAGAAATAAATAAAAAGAAGAAATTATCATCTCTGTCCCATAATAGTCATTACATTTGTATATAAATTTCATACACTAATTGTAATATTGGACAGTGGTAGTAATTAATCTTTATTTTATAGTGAATTTATTGTCTTTCACAAACATGTATATGACAGAAATTTCTTTTTCTTTTTTGATCACAATAGAAGAGAATAATCAAAAGAATGGTAGTAGACAGTTCATTCAATTGCAAAAGGTTTAACATTTTTCATATTATTTACCAAACTTTCAAATAAATATATTAGTAGTCTGATTCAAAACAAGTAATTTATTTATTTTTATTATCATTATTATTATTGGGGCTGTTTGTTAAAGATATTTTTCTTAAAAGGTAATAAGAACAGAAAAAAAGTAAGTAAATAAAACAGTAACCTATCGCAGGAAAAAAATTAGAAATAAAATAAGAAAACTTTCTTTTTTTTTTAAATTAAGGAGTAAAAAAAAAAATTTTTTTAAATTTCAGAGCAAAATAAAAAAAAATCAGGAGTAAAATAACAAAAAAAAATCTTTTTTTTTTTAAAAACTTAGGAGAAAAAAAATGGAAAAATCATGTATCAAAAATAAACATGTGCAATCGGCTGTAATTAATCAATATCTTGATTAATTCAGTGGATTTTAACCCTGAAGATCCTTATGGTAAAACTCGAGTAGGTTATTACTGTGTACCATTATAATAATAAATTTTCTCTACTCACGTATTGAGCACTTTATATTTGTTATATCGCTGTCTTATAGTGAAACTTGAATCAACTAACCATTGTGACCAATTTCACCGGTAAGTCACATTTTTCATATAAAATCATTTATATATATATATTATATATATATATATATATATATATATATAATGCTTCAAAAGAGTCCAGTAATAGATGAGGAAGGCTTTTCAATTAGGGACTTCTCTCAAAAAATTGTTTTACTTTTGAGAGAGTTCCTTTGGAAAAGATTTCTTCATTTATTCCATTCATCTTTTATTTCATTCATTCATTCGTTTTTTCCATTAATTCTTAACCATATATATATATATATATATATATATATATATATATACGTAAACACACTTTTTTTTATTGTTCTTTTATTCTCATGTTGGCTGTGGAATTTTTTTTTTTAAATAAAGCTATATTAATCATCAATCTAAATTCATATTTTTTCTTTTCATATATTATATATATATATATATATATATCCATCCATCCAACCCCTTCGCCACAAACAGGATATAACACAATATCAATTTTTAAGAGGAGAATATATTTACCAACACCTCTACACAAGCAGGATGTGACACATGGTCAATTTTTTTTTAAACAGGTTGGAATTAAGAGTTTTCTTTTTCCTGGACTGGTTGCCTGATCAAAGTTAAAGAGCTCAGTCTGCCCTATTATTTACCCATACCAAGAGGAAGAACAGTTGGATTCATATTTTTCTACAAAGGTATTAGTACTATGGGAAATGCAAACAGCTTTGCCTAGGAAATTAACTGATGTGTTGCCAGGTCCATTTCCTATGATGATAACCATTACACCACAAGCACCTCAAGTATCTTATTTTATACACACATATCCATACGTTTTTTTTTCATAGTCCAAAAATTCTATTGTGGGCTAATAAACAAAAACAAACAATGAGATTATATATATATATATATATATATATATATATATATATATATATATATATATATATATATATATATATATATATATATATGTTATGTTGTTGTGAACGTTGTTTATTTGGTCTTTTTAAAGCATTGGAAATAAGAACAAAAAACAAGAAAACAGAACAAAAATCAGATTTTTTTTATATATTCAACCGTTGCTGTTTCTGGTTTAATCTATTCCGATATTTCGGGTGAACCTTCACCCTTTCTCAAGGTATGTCAGACGGTCGGAGGAATATATATATATATATATATATTATATATAATATATATATATATATATATATATATATATATATTTTATTATTTATAATTAATAATACAATTTAAAAGTCGGTCCTACCATTGGTTTCTGAATAACACTTTTTCTGTGTTATTTGTCGTCAGAGGCGTTGACTTATATATATAATATATATATATATATATATATATATATATATATATATATATATATAATATATATAACTGGTAGTAAGGGATGATTCTACATGGGATCTTCAAAATCTCACTGTATAATTATTGCATGTTTTAGTATGTGCAAATACAAAGATTTTTATATAAAAATCCTTGTATTTACACCTACTAAAACATGCAATATATATATATATATATATATAATATATATATATATATATATATATATTATGATCATAAAGTCGTGTACAGATTCTGATGATTCTCTCTTGCCACCAAAAAAAAAAAACTTTATAAATGTGATTATTATTTTAAAAATGTTTCCTACAAAAACATTTGCTAAAGAGAGATAATGATCACTAAAAGGGAGATAACTCAAATATTTCGACAAATTTCGACAAATTTCTTTTTTTTTTTACAAAAAAAAAAAAAAAAATGTGGTACCTTGTGCCCCAATTTTTTTCCCCCAACGAGTTTTCCGATTTTACAAGTGGTCACTTGATGGATATTTTGCTTCTTTTTTTTTATTGAGACCTAAAATCTGAGGTACAAGTGAGCTTTAGATATGCTTAATAAGTTTACTATAAAACATTTAAGTTTCCAAATTTATTATGCCAAAGAAAAATATTATTTATTAAAAAAAATAAACATTAAAACTTATTAGAGCACAATTCATTGCATTCTGTGCTATTTTTTTTTATTAAAAAAAAGACTAACAAAATAATTAGGACGTTTTTTTGGGAGGGAGGTAGGGTGAAATGGATAAATGGCATTTCAATAGGGAAAATCGATTTGATATACAAGGAAATTGAGTTACAAGTGGAATGAATTAAACTTGTAAGTCAAGGTACCACTTGGTGGGCTGGAACGGATTAATGGCATTTCAGTTTATTTCAAAATAGGGAAAATTGATTTGATATACAAGGAAATTGAGTTACAAGTGGAATGAATTAAACTTGTAAGTCAAGGTACCACTTGGTGGGGCTGGAACGGATTAATGGCATTTCAGTTTATTTCAATAGGAAAATTGATTTGATATACAAGGAAATTGAGTTACAAAGTGGAATGAATTAAACTTGTAAGTCAAGGTACCACTTGGGGGCTGGAACGGATTAATGGCATTTCAGTTTATTTCAATAGGGAAAATTGATTTGATTATACAAGGAAATTGAGTTACAAGTGAATGAATTAAACTTGTAAGTCAAGGTACCACTTGGGGGCTGGAACGGATTAATGGCATTTCAGTTTATTTCAATGGGAAAATTGATTTTTGATATACAAGGAAATTGAGTTACAAGTGGAATGAATTAAACTTGTAAGTCAAGGTACCACTTGGGGGCTGGAACGGATTAATGGCATTTCAGTTTATTTCAATTGGAAAATTGATTTGATATACAAGGAATTGAGTTACAAGTGGAATGAATTAAACTTGTAAGTCAAGGTACCACTTGGGGGGCTGGAACGGATTAATGGCATTTCAGTTTATTTCAATAGGGAAAATTGATTTGATATACAAGGAAATTGAGTTACAAGTGGAATGAATTAAACTTGTAAGTCAAGGTACCACTTGGGGGGCTGGAACGGATTAATGGCATTTCAGTTTATTTCAATAGGGAAAATTGATTTGATATACAAGGAAATTGAGTTACAAGTGGAATGAATTAAACTTGTAAGTCAAGGTACCACTTGGGGGCTGGAACGGATTAATGGCATTTCAGTTTATTTCAATTGAGAAAATTGATTTGATATACAAGGAAATTGAGTTACAAGTGGAATGAATTAAACTTGTAAGTCAAGGTACCACTTGGGGGGCTGGAACGGATTAATGGCATTTCAGTTTATTTCAATGAGAAAATTGATTTGATATACAAGGAAATTGAGTTACAAGTGGAATGAATTAAACTTGTAAGTCAAGGTACCACTTGGGGGCTGGAACGGATTAATGGCATTTCAGTTTTATTTCAATGGGGAAAATTGATTGATATACAAGGAAATTGAGTTACAAGTGGAATGAATTAAACTTGTAAGTCAAGGTACCACTTGGGGGCTGGGAACGGATTAATGGCATTTCAGTTTATTTCAATGAGAAAATTGATTTGATATACAAGGAAATTGAGTTACAAGTGGAATGAATTAAACTTGTAAGTCAAGGTACCACTTGGTGGGCTGGAACGGATTAATGGCATTTCAGTTTATTTCAATGAGGAAAATTGATTTGATATACAAGGAAATTGAGTTACAAGTGGAATGAATTAAACTTGTTAAGTCAACGGTACCACTTGGGGGGCTGGAACATCTCCTCTAGCCATTAATCGCGTTTTCCAGACCCACAAGTGGTACCTGACTTACAAAGTTGTTAATGCATTCCACTTTGTAACTTCATTTCCTTGTATATCAAATCCAATTTTCCAATTGGAAATAAACTTGAAATGCCATAATCACGTTTCCAGCTCCCCCAAGTGGTTACCTTGACTTTACATGTTTAATTCATTTTCCACTTGTGTGAACTCAATTTTCCTTGTAATCAAATTCAATTTTCCCCACTTGAAATAAACTGAAATGCCAATTTAATCCGTTTCCAGCCCCCCAATGTGGTACCTTGACTTACAAAGGTTTAATTCGATTCCACTTGTAACTCAAATTCCTTGTATTATCAAATCAATTTTCTCAATTGAAATAAAACTAATGCCCATATTAATCCGTTCCAGCCACGCCCAAGTGTACCACTTGCACTTAACAAGGTTAATCATTCCCTTTGTAACTCAATTCCTTGTATAATCAAATCAATTTCCCCAATTTGAAATAAAACTGAAAATGCCATTTAATCCGTTCAGCCCCCCAATGTGACCTTGACTACAAGTTTAATTTCTTTCCACGTGGTAACTCAATTTTCCGTGCTATATCAAATCCAATTTTCTTCATTGAATAAAACTGAAATGCCATTAATCCGTTCCCAGCCCCCCAAAGTGGTACCTTGACTTACAAGTTAATTCATTTCCACTTGTAACTCATTTTCCTTTATATCAAATCATTTTCTCAATTGAAAATAAAACTGAAAATGCATTTAATCCGTTCCATGCCCCCCCAAAGTGGTACCTTGACTTCAAAGTTTAATTTCAATTCCACTTGTAACTCAATTTCCTAATGTATATCAAAATCAATTTTCCCATTGAAAAAACTGGAAGCCATTTAATCNCTTAAATAAATTCATTCCACTTGTAACTCAATTTCCTTGTATAATCAAATCGAGTTCCCTATTGAAATGCCATTTATCCATAGTTCAGCCCTACCTCCCTTTCCAAAAAAAACTCGCCTAATTTATTTTGTTATCTTTTTTATATAAAAAAAAATAGGCACAGAATGCAATGAATTGTGCTCATAAGTTTTAATGTTTATTTTTTTTAATAAATAATATTTTTCTTTGCATAATAAATTTGGAAACTTAAATGTTTTATAGGTAAACTATTAAGCATCATCTAAAGCTCACTTGTCTCAGATTTTAGGTCTGCAATAAAAAAAAAGAAGCAAAATATCCATCAAGTTGACCACTTGTCAAAATCGGAAAACTCGTTGGGGAAAAAAACATTGGGGCACAAGGTACCAATTTTTTTTTTTTTTTTGCTAAAAAAAAAAAGAAATTTTCGAAATTTGTCGAAATATTTGAGTATCTCCCTTTTAGTATCGATTATCTCTCTTTAGCAATGTTTTTGTAGGAAAACATTTTTAAAATAATAAATCACATTTATTAAAGTTTTTTTTTTTGTGGCAAGAGAGAACATCAGAATTCTGTACACGACTTATTTGATCATAATATAATATATATATATATATATATATATATATAGTATATATATATATATATTGCATGTTTTAAGGGTAAATACAAGGATTTTTATTATAAAAATCTTTGTATTTGCACATACTAAAAACCATGCAATAAATTATACAGTGAGATTTGAAGATCCCATGTAGAAATCATCCTTGACTACCAGTTTATTATATATATATATATATTTATATATATATATATATATATATAATATATAATATATATATATATAAGTCAACGCTCTGAACGACAAATTAACACAGAAAAAAGTGTTATTCAGAAACCAATGGTAGGACCGACTTTTTAAATTTGTGATTATTAATTATAAATAAATAATCATATATATATATATATATATATATAACTATTATATATATATAATATATATTATAATTATATATATATATTCTCCAGGACCGTCTGACAACCTTGAGGAAAGGGTGAAGGTTCACCGAAATATCGGAATAGATTAAACCAGAACACAGCAACGTTGAATATATAAAAAAATCTGATTTTGTATCTGTTTTTCTTGTTTTTGTTCTTATTTCCAGCTTTAAAAAGACCCAAATAAACAACGTTCACAACGCAACATAACACACATTATATATCATATATATATATATAGGTATATATATATTATATATATAATATAATAATATATAATATTATATATATATATTATACTATATATATTAATCTCATGGTTTGTTTTTTGTTTATTAGCCCACAATAGAATTTTTGGACTATGAAAAAAAACGTATGGATATGGTGTATAAAATAAGATACTTGGAGGCTTGGTGGTGTAATGGTATCATCATAGAAATGGACCTGGACAACACATCAGTTAATTTCCTAGGCAAAAGCTGTTTGCATTTCCCATAGTACTAAACCTTTGTAGAAAAATATGAATCCAACTGTTCTTCCTCTTGGTAATGGGTAAATAAATAGGGCAGACTGAAGCTCTTTTAACTTTTGATCAGGCAAAACCAGTCCAGGAAAAAGAAAACTCTTAATTCCAACCTGTTTAAAAAAAAATGGACCATGTGTCACATCCTGCTTGTGTAGAGGTGTGCGTAAATTATTCTCCTCTCAAAATTGTATTGTGTTATTCCTGTTTGTGGCGAAAGGGGTGGATGGATAGGATATATATATATATATATATATAATATATGAAAAGAAAAAATATGAATTTAGTTTTGATGATTAATATAGCTTTAATTTAAAAAAAAAAATCCACAGCTAACATGAGAATTAAAAGAACAATAAAAAAAGTGTGTTTACGGATATATATATATTATTATATATATATATATAGATATGGTTTAAGAATTTAATGCGAAAAAACGGAATGGAATGAATGAAATAAAAGATGAATGAATAAATGAAGAAATCTTTTCCAAGAACTCATCTCAAAAGTAAAACAATTTTTGAGAGAAGTCCCTAATTGAAAAGCTTCCTCATCTATTACTGACTCTTTTGAAGCATTATATATATATATATATATTATAATATATATATTATAATATAATGATTTTATATGAAAAATGTGAGCTTACCGGTGAAATTGGTCACAATGGTTGTTGATTCAAGTTTCACTATAAGACAGCGATATAACAAATATAACAGTGCTCAATACGTGAGTAGAGAAAATTTATATAGAATGGTACCACAGTATAACCTACTCGAGTTTTACCATAAGGATCTTTTTCCCCCCCCAGGGGGTAAAAAAAACATCGCCCCAACTTGAAATTAATCAAGATATATGATTAATTACAGCCGATTGACATGTTTATTTTTGATACATGATTTTTTCCATTTTTTTCTCCTAAGTTTTTAAAAAAATGGAAAATTCATTGATCAAAAATAACATGTGCAATCGGCTGTAATTAATCAATATCTTGATTAATTCAGTGGATTTTAACCCTGAAGATCCTTATGGTAAAACTCGAGTTAGGTTATTACTGTGTACCATTATAATAAATAAATTTTCTCTACTCACGTATTGAGCACTTTATATTTGTTTATATCGCTGTCTTATAGTGAAAACTTGAATCAACTAAACCATTGTGACCAATTTCACCGGTAAGTCACATTTTTCATATAAAATTCATTATTATATATATATATATATATATATATATATATATATTATATAATGCTTCAAAAGAGTCCAGTAATAGATGAGGGAAGGCTTTTCAATTAGGGACTTCTCTCAAAAAAATTGTTTACTTTGAGAGAGTTCCTTTGGAAAGATTTCTTCATTTATTCCATTCATCTTTTATTTCATTCATTCATTCGTTTTTTCCATTAATTCTTAACCATTATATATATATATATATATATATATATATATATATACGTAAACACACTTTTTTTTATTGTTCTTTTATTCTCATGTTGGCTGTGGAATTTTTTTTTTTAAATAAAGCTATATTAATCATCAAATCTAAATTCATATTTTTTCTTTTCATATATTATATATATATATATATATATATCCATCCATCCAACCCCTTCGCCACAAACAGGATATAACACAAATATTCAATTTTTAAAGGAGAATATATTTACCAACACCTCTACACAGCAGGATGTGACACATGGTCAATTTTTTTTTAAACAGGTTGGAATTAAGAGTTTTCTTTTTCCTGGACTGGTTGCCTGATCAAAGTTAAAGAGCTCAGTCTGCCCTATTATTTACCCATACCAAGAGGAAGAACAGTTGGATTCATATTTTTTCTACAAAGGTATTAGTACTATAGGGAAATGCAAACAGCTTTGCCTAGGAAATTAACTGATGTGTTGCCAGCGTTCCATTTCCTATGATGATAACCATTACACCACAAGCACCTCAAGTATCTTATTTTATACACACATATCCATACGTTTTTTTTTCATAGTCCAAAAATTCTATTGTGGCTAATAAACAAAAACAAACAATGAGATTATAATATATATATATATATATATATATATATATATATATATATATATATATATATATATATATATATAATATATATATATAAATGTGTGTTATGTTGTTGTGAACGTTGTTTATTTGGTCTTTTTTAAAGCATTGGAAATAAGAACAAAAACAAGAAAAACAGAACAAAAATCAGATTTTTTTTATATATTCAACCGTTGCTGTTTCTGGTTTAATCTATTCCGAAATTTCGGGTGAACCTTCACCCTTTCTCAAGGTATGTCAGACGAGTCTGGAGGAATATATATATATATATATATATATATATATATATATAATATATATATTATATATATATATATTATTTATTTTTAATAATAAAATACAATTTAAAAGTCGGTCCTACCATTGGTTTCTGAATAACACTTTTTCTGTGTTATTTTGTCGTCAGAGGCGTGACTATATATATAATAATATATATATATATATATATATATATATATATATATATATATTATATTATATAACTGGTAGTAAGGGATGATTCTACATGGGATCTTCAAAATCTCACTGTATAATTATTGCATGTTTTAGTATGTGCAAATACAAAGATTTTTATATAAAATCCTTGTATTTTACACCTACTAAAACATGCAATATATATATATATATATATATATATATATATATATATATATATATATTATGATCATAAAGTCGTGTACAGATTCTGATGATTCTCTCTTGCCACCAAAAAAAAAAAAAAACTTTATAAATGTGATTATTATTTTAAAAATGTTTCCTACAAAACATTGCTAAAGAGAGATAATGATCACTAAAAGGGAGATAACTCAAATATTTCGACAAATTTCGACAAATTTCTTTTTTTTTTTTACAAAAAAAAAAAAAAAATGTGGTACCTTGTGCCCCAATTTTTTTTCCCCAACGAGTTTCCGATTTTACAAGTGGTCACTTGATGGATATTTTGCTTCTTTTTTTATTGAGACCTAAAATCTGAGGTACAAGTGAGCTTTAGATATGCTTAATAAGTTTACTATAAACATTTAAGTTTCCAAATTTATTATGCCAAGAAAAAAATATTTATTTATTAAAAAAATAAACATTAAAACTTATTAGAGCACAATTCATTGCATTCTGTGCTATTTTTTTTATTAAAAAAAAGACTAACAAAATAATTAGGACGTTTTTTGGAGGGAGGTAGGGTGAAATGGATAAATGGCATTTCAATAGGGAAAATCGATTTGATATACAAGGAAATTGAGTTACAAGTGGAATGAATTAAACTTGTAAGTCAAGGTACCACTTGGGGGCTGGAACGGATTAATGGCATTTCAGTTTATTTCAATAGGGAAAATTGATTTGATATACAAGGAAATTGAGTTACAAGTGGAATGAATTAAACTTGTAAGTCAAGGTACCACTTGGGGGGCTGGAACGGATTAATGGCATTTCAGTTTATTTCAATGGGGAAAATTGATTTGATATACAAGGAAATTGAGTTACAAGTGGAATGAATTAAACTTGTAAGTCAAGGTACCACTTGGGGGCTGGAACGGATTAATGGCATTTCAGTTTATTTCAATAGGGAAAATTGATTTGATATACAAGGAAATTGAGTTACAAGTGGAATGAATTAAACTTAAGTCAAGGTACCACTTGGGGGCTGGAACGGATTAATGGCATTTCAGTTTATTTCAATGGGGAAAATTGATTTGATATACAAGGAAATTGAGTTACAAGTGGAATGAATTAAACTTGTAAGTCAAGGTACCACTTGGGGGCTGGAACGGATTAATGGCATTTCAGTTTATTTCAAAGGGAAAATTGATTTGATATACAAGGAAATTGAGTTACAAGTGGAATGAATTAAACTTGTAAGTCAAGGTACCACTTGGGGGCTGGAACGGATTAATGGCATTTCAGTTTATTTCAATAGGGAAAATTGATTTGATATACAAGGAAATTGAGTTACAAGTGGAATGAATTAAACTTGTAAGTCAAGGTACCACTTGGGGGCTGGAACGGATTAATGGCATTTCAGTTTATTTCAATAGGGAAAATTGATTTGATATACAAGGAAATTGAGTTACAAGTGGAATGAATTAAACTTGTAAGTCAAGGTACCACTTGGGGGCTGGAACGGATTAATGGCATTTCAGTTTATTTCAATGGGGAAAATTGATTTGATATACAAGGAAATTGAGTTACAAGTGGAATGAATTAAACTTGTAAGTCAAGGTACCACTTGGGGGGCTGGAACGGATTAATGGCATTTCAGTTTATTTCAATGGGAAAATTGATTTGATATACAAGGAAATTGAGTTACAAGTGGAATGAATTAAACTTGTAAGTCAAGGTACCACTTGGGGGCTGGAACGGATTAATGGCATTTCAGTTTATTTCAATGGGGAAAATTGATTTGATATACAAGGAAATTGAGTTACAAGTGGAATGAATTAAACTTGTAAGTCAAGGTACCACTTGGGGGCTGGAACGGATTAATGGCATTTCAGTTTATTTCAATGGGGAAAATTGATTTGATATACAAGGAAATTGAGTTACAAGTGGAATGAATTAAACTTGTAAGTCAAGGTACCACTTGGGGGCTGGAACGGATTAATGGCATTTCAGTTTATTTCAATGGGAAAATTGATTTGATATACAAGGAAATTGAGTTACAAGTGGAATGAATTAAACTTGTAAGTCAAGGTACCACTTGGGGGGCTGGAACGGATTAATGGCATTTCAGTTTATTTCAATGGGGAAAATTGATTTGATATACAAGGAAATTGAGTTACAAGTGGAATGAATTAAACTTGTAAGTCAAGGTACCACTTGGGGGCTGGAACGGATTAATGGCATTTCAGTTTATTTCAATGGGAAAATTGATTTGATATACAAGGAAATTGAGTTACAAGTGGAATGAATTAAACTTGTAAGTCAAGGTACCACTTGGGGGCTGGAACGGATTAATGGCATTTCAGTTTATTTCAAGGGAAAATTGATTTGATATACAAGGAAATTGAGTTACAAGTGGAATGAATTAAACTTGTAAGTCAAGGTACCACTTGGGGGCTGGAACGGATTAATGGCATTTCAGTTTATTTCAATGGGAAAATTGATTTGATATACAAGGAAATTGAGTTACAAGTGGAATGAATTAAACTTGTAAGTCAAGGTACACTTTGGGGGCTGGAACGGATTAATGGCATTTCAGTTTATTTCAATGGGAAAATTGATTTGATATACAAGGAAATTGAGTTACAAGTGGAATGAATTAAACTTGTAAGTCAAGGTACCACTTGGGGGCTGGAACGGATTAATGGCATTTCAGTTTATTTCAATGGGAAAATTGATTTGATATACAAGGAAATTGAGTTACAAGTGGAATGAATTAAACTTGTAAGTCAAGGTACCACTTGGGGGCTGGAACGGATTAATGGCATTTCAGTTTATTTCAATGGGAAAATTGATTTGATATACAAGGAAATTGAGTTACAAGTGGAATGAATTAAACTTGTAAGTCAAGGTACCACTTGGGGGGCTGGAACGGATTAATGGCATTTCAGTTTATTTCAATGGGAAAATTGATTTGATATACAAGGAAATTGAGTTACAAGTGGAATGAATTAAACTTGTAAGTCAAGGTACCACTTGGGGGGCTGGAACGGATTAATGGCATTTCAGTTTATTTCAATGGGGAAAATTGATTTGATATACAAGGAAATTGAGTTACAAGTGGAATGAATTAAACTTGTAAGTCAAGGTACCACTTGGGGGCTGGAACGGATTAATGGCATTTCAGTTTATTTCAATGGGAAAATTGATTTGATATACAAGGAAATTGAGTTACAAGTGGAATGAATTAAACTTGTAAGTCAAGGTACCACTTGGGGGCTGGAACGGATTAATGGCATTTCAGTTTATTTCAATGGGGAAAATTGATTTGATATACAAGGAAATTGAGTTACAAGTGGAATGAATTAAACTTGTAAGTCAAGGTACCACTTGGGGGGCTGGAACGGATTAATGGCATTTCAGTTTATTTCAATGGGAAAATTGATTTGATATACAAGGAAATTGAGTTACAAGTGGAATGAATTAAACTTGTAAGTCAAGGTACCACTTGGGGGCTGGAACGGATTAATGGCATTTCAGTTTATTTCAATGGGAAAATTGATTTGATATACAAGGAAATTGAGTTACAAGTGGAATGAATTAAACTTGTAAGTCAAGGTACCACTTGGGGGCTGGAACGGATTAATGGCATTTCAGTTTATTTCAATGGGGAAAATTGATTTGATATACAAGGAAATTGAGTTACAAGTGGAATGAATTAAACTTGTAAGTCAAGGTACCACTTGGGGGCTGGAACGGATTAATGGCATTTCAGTTTATTTCAATGGGGAAAATTGATTTGATATACAAGGAAATTGAGTTACAAGTGGAATGAATTAAACTTGTAAGTCAAGGTACCACTTGGGGGGCTGGAACGGATTAATGGCATTTCAGTTTATTTCAATGGGAAAATTGATTTGATATACAAGGAAATTGAGTTACAAGTGGAATGAATTAAACTTGTAAGTCAAGGTACCACTTGGGGGCTGGAACGGATTAATGGCATTTCAGTTTATTTCAATGGGGAAAATTGATTTGATATACAAGGAAATTGAGTTACAAGTGGAATGAATTAAACTTGTAAGTCAAGGTACCACTTGGGGGGCTGGAACGGATTAATGGCATTTCAGTTTATTTCAATGGGGAAAATTGATTTGATATACAAGGAAATTGAGTTACAAGTGGAATGAATTAAACTTGTAAGTCAAGGTACCACTTGGGGGCTGGAACGGATTAATGGCATTTCAGTTTATTTCAATGGGAAAATTGATTTGATATACAAGGAAATTGAGTTACAAGTGGAATGAATTAAACTTGTAAGTCAAGGTACCACTTGGGGGGCTGGAACGGATTAATGGCATTTCAGTTTATTTCAATAGGGAAAATTGATTTGATATACAAGGAAATTGAGTTACAAGTGGAATGAATTAAACTTGTAAGTCAAGGTACCACTTGGGGGGCTGGAACGGATTAATGGCATTTCAGTTTATTTCAATGGGAAAATTGATTTGATATACAAGGAAATTGAGTTACAAGTGGAATGAATTAAACTTGTAAGTCAAGGTACCACTTGGGGGGCTGGAACGGATTAATGGCATTTCAGTTTATTTCAATGGGGAAAATTGATTTGATATACAAGGAAATTGAGTTACAAGTGGAATGAATTAAACTTGTAAGTCAAGGTACCACTTGGGGGGCTGGAACGGATTAATGGCATTTCAGTTTATTTCAATGGGGAAAATTGATTTGATATACAAGGAAATTGAGTTACAAGTGGAATGAATTAAACTTGTAAGTCAAGGTACCACTTGGGGGCTGGAACGGATTAATGGCATTTCAGTTTATTTCAATGGGAAAATTGATTTGATATACAAGGAAATTGAGTTACAAGTGGAATGAATTAAACTTGTAAGTCAAGGTACCACTTGGGGGCTGGAACGGATTAATGGCATTTCAGTTTATTTCAATGGGAAAATTGATTTGATATACAAGGAAATTGAGTTACAAGTGGAATGAATTAAACTTGTAAGTCAAGGTACCACTTGGGGGGCTGGAACGGATTAATGGCATTTCAGTTTATTTCAATGGGAAAATTGATTTGATATACAAGGAAATTGAGTTACAAGTGGAATGAATTAAACTTGTAAGTCAAGGTACCACTTGGGGGCTGGAACGGATTAATGGCATTTCAGTTTATTTCAATGGGGAAAATTGATTTGATATACAAGGAAATTGAGTTACAAGTGGAATGAATTAAACTTGTAAGTCAAGGTACCACTTGGGGGGCTGGAACGGATTAATGGCATTTCAGTTTATTTCAATGGGAAAATTGATTTGATATACAAGGAAATTGAGTTACAAGTGGAATGAATTAAACTTGTAAGTCAAGGTACCACTTGGGGGGCTGGAACGGATTAATGGCATTTCAGTTTATTTCAATGGGGAAAATTGATTTGATATACAAGGAAATTGAGTTACAAGTGGAATGAATTAAACTTGTAAGTCAAGGTACCACTTGGGGGCTGGAACGGATTAATGGCATTTCAGTTTATTTCAATAGGGAAAATTGATTTGATATACAAGGAAATTGAGTTACAAGTGGAATGAATTAAACTTGTAAGTCAAGGTACCACTTGGGGGGCTGGAACGGATTAATGGCATTTCAGTTTATTTCAATGGGGAAAATTGATTTGATATACAAGGAAATTGAGTTACAAGTGGAATGAATTAAACTTGTAAGTCAAGGTACCACTTGGGGGCTGGAACGGATTAATGGCATTTCAGTTTATTTCAATGGGAAAATTGATTTGATATACAAGGAAATTGAGTTACAAGTGGAATGAATTAAACTTGTAAGTCAAGGTACCACTTGGGGGCTGGAACGGATTAATGGCATTTCAGTTTATTTCAATGGGAAAATTGATTTGATATACAAGGAAATTGAGTTACAAGTGGAATGAATTAAACTTGTAAGTCAAGGTACCACTTGGGGGGCTGGAACGGATTAATGGCATTTCAGTTTATTTCAATGGGGAAAATTGATTTGATATACAAGGAAATTGAGTTACAAGTGGAATGAATTAAACTTGTAAGTCAAGGTACCACTTGGGGGGCTGGAACGGATTAATGGCATTTCAGTTTATTTCAATGGGGAAAATTGATTTGATATACAAGGAAATTGAGTTACAAGTGGAATGAATTAAACTTGTAAGTCAAGGTACCACTTGGGGGCTGGAACGGATTAATGGCATTTCAGTTTATTTCAATGGGAAAATTGATTTGATATACAAGGAAATTGAGTTACAAGTGGAATGAATTAAACTTGTAAGTCAAGGTACCACTTGGGGGCTGGAACGGATTAATGGCATTTCAGTTTATTTCAATGGGAAAATTGATTTGATATACAAGGAAATTGAGTTACAAGTGGAATGAATTAAACTTGTAAGTCAAGGTACCACTTGGGGGCTGGAACGGATTAATGGCATTTCAGTTTATTTCAATGGGAAAATTGATTTGATATACAAGGAAATTGAGTTACAAGTGGAATGAATTAAACTTGTAAGTCAAGGTACCACTTGGGGGGCTGGAACGGATTAATGGCATTTCAGTTTATTTCAATGGGGAAAATTGATTTGATATACAAGGAAATTGAGTTACAAGTGGAATGAATTAAACTTGTAAGTCAAGGTACCACTTGGGGGCTGGAACGGATTAATGGCATTTCAGTTTATTTCAATGGGGAAAATTGATTTGATATACAAGGAAATTGAGTTACAAGTGGAATGAATTAAACTTGTAAGTCAAGGTACCACTTGGGGGCTGGAACGGATTAATGGCATTTCAGTTTATTTCAATGGGAAAATTGATTTGATATACAAGGAAATTGAGTTACAAGTGGAATGAATTAAACTTGTAAGTCAAGGTACCACTTGGGGGCTGGAACGGATTAATGGCATTTCAGTTTATTTCAATGGGAAAATTGATTTGATATACAAGGAAATTGAGTTACAAGTGGAATGAATTAAACTTGTAAGTCAAGGTACCACTTGGGGGCTGGAACGGATTAATGGCATTTCAGTTTATTTCAATGGGGAAAATTGATTTGATATACAAGGAAATTGAGTTACAAGTGGAATGAATTAAACTTGTAAGTCAAGGTACCACTTGGGGGCTGGAACGGATTAATGGCATTTCAGTTTATTTCAATGGGAAAATTGATTTGATATACAAGGAAATTGAGTTACAAGTGGAATGAATTAAACTTGTAAGTCAAGGTACCACTTGGGGGGCTGGAACGGATTAATGGCATTTCAGTTTATTTCAATGGGAAAATTGATTTGATATACAAGGAAATTGAGTTACAAGTGGAATGAATTAAACTTGTAAGTCAAGGTACCACTTGGGGGCTGGAACGGATTAATGGCATTTCAGTTTATTTCAAGG
>CM042179.1:34226470-34311470 GCA_023376005.1 Doryteuthis pealeii | reverse complement strand
TTATGGAATTATTTTACCTCTAAAAAAAGCAATATGTAGGATGACAAGACTTTCCGACCACACTGTACATTAATCTACAGGGTGGTCCGAAAGTCTTGTCACCCTTACATATTGTTTCAACTTTTATTATTTTTTGTTTTAATAATATAATATATAAGTTATGGAATTATTTTACCTCTAAAAAAAGCAATATGTAGGGGTCACAAGACTTCCGACCATGCTGTACATTAATCTAGAGGGTGGTCCGAAAGTTTTGTCACCCCCTACATATTGTTTTAATTTTTATCATTTTTTGTTTTAATAACATTATAAGTTCTGGAATTATTTTATCTCTACAAACAAATCTTTTAAAATTAAACTATTTTCTAGAATTTCTAGTTTTATTATGTATTTTCCCCCCTTAAAAAATGTGTAAGGGTGACAAGACTTTCAGACCACTCCGTACATTAAAGTCTTGTCACCCCTACATACTGTTTTAACTTTTATTATTTTTTGTTTTAATAATATTATAAATTCTGTAATTATTTTACCTCTAAAATTTTTTTTTTTTGTTTTCTATAATTTCAAGTTTTATTATCCAATTATTTTACCCTTACTTTTGAATCCCCCTATATTTATATTCTCTTTGTTTGAAAATATCTTTACTTCATTATAAAATAAATAAAAAAAAACAAAACAAAAAAAACGTTGTATAAATACCAGTTTCTCCATGAAGAACATTATACAATGATCCATGTATCATGTATTGACTGATGATGAACAAATCTGGGGGTTTGTTACAGCAAGCCAGCACAGGAAGAATGTTTGAATGGTTGAAAATTCTGGAAATATAATAAAATAGAACAATAAAAAAAATCATATTTCAGATATTACTTTTTATATATATATTATATATTATATATGAAGAGAGGAAGTAAATCCGACGGTATGTAATATATCAAGAAAAATGAAAAAACACAGGTTTAAACTCACCACTTAACCCATTTAAACCTGTGTTTTTTCATTTTTCTTGATATATTACATATATATATATATATATATATATATATATATATATATATATATATTATGGACTCTCATCGATTTTAGACGCATGAGGGTTCACACATACAATGAACACCCACACAGTGATTTTTTTTATAGTGGTGAAGGCTTGTGTTGGACCATCCACACTTTTTGGCACAGTCGATATGAAAGAATTGGTGCATCAAGGGTTGCCACAAACCCAATCAACGACCGACCTCAGGAATTTTGAATTCAGAGTTATCCCTCTACTAGACTGGTTACCTACCCAAGGTTGAAGGGCCCAGTCTGCCCTACTATTTAACCCATAGCTGGAGGGAGAATATATGGATTCATACCTTTCCCAATGGTATTAGTGCTATGTGAAATGCCAACAGCTTCGTCTAGGAATTGAACTCGAATCGACGAGTCCATTTCCCACGACTAACAACTAGCCCAAGCGCCTCCATATATATATATATATATATATATAATATATATATATATATATATATATATATATATATATATTGTATCTGTATCCATTTTTAGGAAGTACATATACCAGGTTTGGGCATATATATATATATATATATATATATATATATATATCTTATTATAATGGAGATTGTGTGTTTGTTTGTCTGTAACCAAAACTAAATCGCTACTCAAGTCACAATTCCCTTAGTTATTGACGTCACATTCACCATGAATTTATTTTTATTTTAACCTTAATTATTGATAAAATTGCTATACCTTATTAATACTGTTGGATTAATCTACATACTAATAACATGTAAGTATATTTTATATATTCAACAAAATAGCGGTTTACAGTGTGAATGAGAAGGCTAATTTGCATATTGATATTAAGAATTTGATTTTAGTAAATATATGCTTGGTATTATTGATTTCTAATTGTTTGGTTTTCTCTTAACGAATCTGAGCAAAAATCTCGGGGATAAATCTTAAAAGAAATCCATAAACAAGACGAAAGAAATGTAATTTTATTATTTTATACTTCATAATCTAACTAAATAGATAAATTAGGAAAATTGAAAGACGGGAGTGATGAAAAAGGATGGAAGAGTTAGATTTAAAGCTGTTCTATTTTTCGATTATACCCCCTCAGTTTATCTAAATAGTTTCTAATTTGATACAATATTTTATTACATCAAAACCTAAATACTTGCACCCGAAGGGTGCATATATTTGCTAGTATATATAATGAACACATGAATACCTTAGTACACATATGAATCTATTTCAGTATTTATTGCCTCTTTCAGTCTGATTTTTAACAATTTGAAGGTTTTGTATCCTGTCTTACTGATATGATCATATCAGTAAAACAGGATACAAAACCTTCAAATTATTAAAAATCAGACTGAAAGAGGCAAAAAATGCGAAAATAAATTTATATCTGAATTAAAGTATTCATTTATTTATAATGTATATGTAAAAATATATACACAAATCATTATATGTACATTTGAGTTCTCAATTTGGTTGAATCCTATCAAGGAAACACTTGATACCATCTATCTATCTATCTATATATATATATATGGTGATTGCCACTTCTTCGCAGAAGAATGCCATTTCTACAAGTAGTTTGGTTGTGAGGAAGCAGATGGCCCAAAGATACAGATTTGTTTTTATGTACCCTATCACATGTGAATCCCTTCCCTATCTTCCTCACGTATCCAACGAATGCCATTTCTACAAGTAGTTTGGTTGTGAGGAAGCAGATGGCCCAAAGATACAGATTTGTTTTTATGTACCCTATCACATGTGAATCCCTTCCCTATCTTCCTCACGTATCCAACGAATGCCATTTCTACAAGTAGTTTGGGCCATCTGCTTCCTCACAACCAAACTACTTGTAGAAATGGCATTCGTTGGATACGTGAGGAAGACGGGGAAGGGATTCACATGTGATAGGGTACATAAAAACAAATCTGTATCTTTGGGCCATCTGCTTCCTCACAACCAAAGATACAGATTTGTTTTTATGTACCCTATCACATGTGAATCCCTTCCCCGTCTTCCTCACGTATCCAACGAATGCCATTTCTACAAGTAGTTTGGTTGTGAGGAAGCAGATGGACCAAAGATACAGATTTGTTTTTATGTACCCTATCACATGTGAATCCCTTCCCTATCTTCCTCACGTATCCAACGAATGCCATTTCTACAAGTAGTTTGGTTGTGAGGAAGCAGATGGCCCAAAGATACAGATTTGTTTTTATGTACCCTATCACATGTGAATCCCTTCCCCGTCTTCCTCACGTATCCAACGAATGCCATTTCTACAAGTAGTTTGGTTGTGAGGAAGCAGATGGCCCAAAGATACAGATTTGTTTTTATGTACCCTATCACATGTGAATCCCTTCCCTATCTTCCTCACGTATCCAACGAATGCCATTTCTACAAGTAGTTTGGTTGTGAGGAAGCAGATGGCCCAAAGATACAGATTTGTTTTTATGTACCCTATCACATGTGAATCCCTTCCCCGTCTTCCTCACGTATCCAACGAATGCCATTTCTACAAGTAGTTTGGTTGTGAGGAAGCAGATGGCCCAAAGATACAGATTTGTTTTTATGTACCCTATCACATGTGAATCCCTTCCCTATCTTCCTCACGTATCCAACGAATGCCATTTCTACAAGTAGTTTGGTTGTGAGGAAGCAGATGGCCCAAAGATACAGATTTGTTTTTATGTACCCTATCACATGTGAATCCCTTCCCTATCTTCCTCACGTATCCAACGAATGCCATTTCTACAAGTAGTTTGGTTGTGAGGAAGCAGATGGCCCAAAGATACAGATTTGTTTTTATGTACCCTATCACATGTGAATCCCTTCCCTATCTTCCTCACGTATCCAACGAATGCCATTTCTACAAGTAGTTTGGTTGTGAGGAAGCAGATGGCCCAAAGATACAGATTTGTTTTTATGTACCCTATCACATGTGAATCCCTTCCCCGTCTTCCTCACGTATCCAACGAATGCCATTTCTACAAGTAGTTTGGTTGTGAGGAAGCAGATGGCCCAAAGATACAGATTTGTTTTTATGTACCCTATCACATGTGAATCCCTTCCCTATCTTCCTCACGTATCCAACGAATGCCATTTCTACAAGTAGTTTGGTTGTGAGGAAGCAGATGGCCCAAAGATACAGATTTGTTTTTATGTACCCTATCACATGTGAATCCCTTCCCCGTCTTCCTCACGTATCCAACGAATGCCATTTCTACAAGTAGTTTGGTTGTGAGGAAGCAGATGGCCCAAAGATACAGATTTGTTTTTATGTACCCTATCACATGTGAATCCCTTCCCTATCTTCCTCACGTATCCAACGAATGCCATTTCTACAAGTAGTTTGGTTGTGAGGAAGCAGATGGCCCAAAGATACAGATTTTTTTTATGTACCCTATCACATGTGAATCCCTTCCCCGTCTTCCTCACGTATCCAACGAATGCCATTTCTACAAGTAGTTTGGTTGTGAGGAAGCAGATGGCCCAAAGATACAGATTTGTTTTTATGTACCCTATCACATGTGAATCCCTTCCCTATCTTCCTCACGTATCCAACGAATGCCATTTCTACAAGTAGTTTGGTTGTGAGGAAGCAGATGGCCCAAAGATACAGATTTGTTTTTATGTACCCTATCACATGTGAATCCCTTCCCTATCTTCCTCACGTATCCAACGAATGCCATTTCTACAAGTAGTTTGGTTGTGAGGAAGCAGATGGCCCAAAGATACAGATTTGTTTTTATGTACCCTATCACATGTGAATCCCTTCCCCGTCTTCCTCACGTATCCAACGAATGCCATTTCTACAAGTAGTTTGGTTGTGAGGAAGCAGATGGCCCAAAGATACAGATTTGTTTTTATGTACCCTATCACATGTGAATCCCTTCCCGTCTTCCTCACGTATCCAACGAATGCCATTTCTACAAGTAGTTTGGTTGTGAGGAAGCAGATAGCCCAAAGATACAGATTTGTTTTTATGTACCCTATCACATGTGAATCCCTTCCCTGTCTTCCTCACATATGCCATGATACGTGACTGAGAAGCCCAGACCTCGATGGGCAAGCCCTGTCACACAGATCGGTTTTTAAATAAAGGAGTTGTGTCCGTAACACCCATTATGTACTGCCTATGTAGAGACCAATTCAGGATGGAGTGCTCGATCCGGCTTACATCAAACCCCTTACAGCTACCATCGGCCTGCCCTTTCAAAAGAAAGTGTAGCCAGCCCCCACTTCTGTTAATTGGTCCTCATTGCTATAACTGTCTTCCGCAAGGGCCTCAATGTCTACCCCATATCAAAAAAGTTTGTCACGATTCCAGTTTGTCATTTGGAGTTTTCCAATTGCTCAGGATCGAGAATTGTCCGGACATTCCAGGTGGCTCTTGTTAGCCTGATTTATGTTGCAATCTTTTCTTATTTTCGCCCTGCTAATAGGAACAGCCGTCAAACCGCATTTTGCTGGTCAGCTTGATAGGTGAACAGGTATTTGTTTAGGCCTACTTTTCTAGACCATTCCTAGATGTCTGGGTGAACAGTACTACCCAAGGGGCTTCTCAGTCACTCACGACATCACCGAGATACGTTGCTTTTTAATTGACAATGCACTGCTGTTAAATGGGTCACGAGCATCGCCATGTGTACATTCACAGTTGTGTGATTCCAGGCCATTAAACCTGCACACATCACCATTCCTTCATCACCGAGGGACTTGTAGAAATTTCTGCACATGTTGACATGTTGTGCGACACGCACCACATGCTCTCTTTCCTCAAAGTCTAGTATCAGTGACAAGCTGAGGCAAGATGACTGAAAGACTTTGGGGAACGCAGATGAATGATCTAATGAGATCTACGGGTCCACCACTCCGGGGAAAAAAAATAAAAATTTTTCTATTAAATAGGAGACTTTTTATATACATTATAAGTTTTGACTTAGTATAAGTTCACCGGTACCGTTTTCTATTAAATAGGTGACTTTTTTATACGTTCCTGTAAAATGAAATGTATTAGTGGAGAAAGTTAAATGCATTTGGTCATAGTGTTAATACAATAAATACTATTTGAAATAAAAATAAGTGACTTATCTTTGAGAGGCGAATTCAGATAATGGTCTCTGACTGTCTTTACTTTTTATTTTGACAAAGTTATATATTTATATAGATATATATATATATATATATATATATATATATATAAAGGGAAGTTTTGTATGTGCGTGTTAATGTATAACTCCGAAAAGGGAGGTCACTTGGATTTGAAATCTTGTATAGACTTTGATATCCTTCTAAGAAACACACCAAATTTGGTTATTGATTTTTACTGATTAAGGGATTTAATTAATTAATTAATTAATTAAGCCAAAATCAACCAATTTGCGAAACTGGCCGTATACCAGCTACTGCTGATAATAAGATATTGTTCACTGCCTGCTTTTTGTTACAGCGATATCAGCAGTGAAGTTTAATTTTAGTGAATAAATCTCACAGTCTAAGCAGTTCAGCTCGGTATTTATTGCCTATTTATGTTCCAATATTTAGAATATTTATATGGTTAGAAAGAAAAGAAACTAATCTTTCTAAATATGTAATTTGTATGAGTTCTTAAAAATCTCCAAAAATTATTTTTTTAGTTTTTATTTTCATTTTATTTTCTGATTTTCAGTACTTATTTTCTACCAGAGTAGTATCCTTTAAAATTATTTTTTCTGTTCACACCTTTGGTCTTTTGTCTTTTTATTTATGCAGAAATTAGTATCAATCATATATAACCCTACCGATATTTTGCACCCCAAAAATAGGGGGGAGTTCAAAGTTAAATAACCTGAAAAAAATCAGAAATTTTTGAAATAAAATAACTAATGCATTATAAAATTAATTTATTGATAAACCAACACTGAAAATTTCAGTAAAATTGGACAATTCCCTGATTTTTTTTTTTTTTGGGGGGGGGGGGGTAAATTCGTTTTATAAAAACACAGATTTTTTTATTAAATCCCAGATTGCTCTTCAACAACGATTTTAATGTCTTAGCTTTTAAATTGACGAAATAATATTATCCTGTGATTTTTTTCAACAATCTAACTCAAGCTCAATGGGTGAACCAACGAGTCACGTCTTTTCTAGTATATATATATATCTTATTATAATGGAGATTGTGTGCTTTTCTGTCTGTAACCGAAACTATATTACTATTTTTATTTAAACCTCAATTATTAATAAAAATTGTTTTACATTATTAATACTGTTAACCATGTCTACATAATTACAACATGCAATTATATTTATATATACAACAAAATAGCGGTTTACAGTTTGAATGGGAAGGCTAATTTGCATATTGATATTAAAAATGTGATTTTATTAAATATGTGCTTAGTATTATTGATTTCTAACTGTTTGGTTTTATTCTAATGAATATAATCAAAAATCTCTTCAATGAATCTTAAATTAACAAGAAAAAATAACTGTCATTTTATTCTTTACTTCCTCTTTTAACTAAATACTTAAATTAGAAAAAATAACAATGAAAGACGAGAGTGATGGAAGAGTAAGTTTCATTTGTTCCATTTTTTATTATACTCCCTCTGTTTCAAATCTTTTATTATACTCCCTCTGTTTCAAATCTTTTTATCTGTATTCTTATTTAGTTTAATTAGCGTTTCTAATTTAATATAATATTTTATTACATTAAACTTAAATACTTGCACCCGGAGGGTGCATATATTTGCTAGTATATATATATATATATAAATTAGAAAAACAAAGTGTTCCAAAAAAGATGAATTTACTATGATGTTTATATTGATGCTTAAACGTTTTGGTTTATGTAAAACCTTCTTCTGGGCAATAAAAATAGAAAAGGAAAGAAAAAGATTTTTTGTTGTTCAAACGGTGATGAATAATTTTAAATGACTGAAGTTGAAAATGTGTATGGAGAAAAAGGTTCATAATTGTGTGTATATATATATATATATGTATATATATATATATATATATATATATATATATATATTGATAGGAAAAAGTGTTATAGGCATTTTAAAATGTGAGTATTGCATTGAAAATTAATTTTATTTAAGGAATTTATTTAAGCATTTTCAATGCAGTACTCACATTTTAAAATGCCTATAACACTTTTTCCTATCAATTCTCCTCCTCCCAGCCTCCACATTCATTAATATATAAATCATCCACAGACACGTGTTTTGGCATTTCACGCCTCTTCAGCATGGCTAGACACAACAACTAACTCCGACCAGAAGTGAACCCCGACTGACTTTACACCTGTCCGATCCGTTAACCTCTACGCCATTGCCAGCTGCTGTTTAAGGAGCGGTGTTTTAACTGTTTTAAATACATACATCTGTGTATATACTTTACAATCACCAGAGAAATAAAATCTGTAAACAGATGATCATATATATATATATATATATATATATATATATATATATATATATATATATATATATATATATAATATATTAATAATTTGAAGGCAATTAGAAACCACAAGGTTCCTAGTTCGATACCGGTCCCCGCCAACTCAGCGTATGAGTAGCACAGGGATCTGTACGGTAAAGTAAGGAGCTGATGGTAGGTGTGGCGCACCACCTAAGATGCTAAAATAATCTCCTTGGTCTAGCGCTATTGAAAAGGGGATAGACTCCCTTGCTGACTGGCTGATACCGACTTTAGGCCTACCCCGTCGACTTTACTTACAATGTGTATAAAAATAAAAACAAAAAGATGTTATTTTTGTCTTATCGATTTTGAAGTTATATATATATACTTAAATACTGATTATCTCACCTGAGCCGAGGAAATTCCTCCTGGAAGTCACGTGACATTCTCAAAGTACATTCTCGAAGCTTGAGCTTCTTGGCTACAATATCACTGCCTTGCCAAACTCCTTTCCATGTCTGTTGAAATAGAATTTTAAAAAAAGAAAAAAAACTTTATTTAGCAATCGTTAACATTGTCTTTTTTATAAAAATATATCAGGAGACGGAGTCCCTAAAGGTTGTTGTTGCTACCCAGCAACTCCTGCAAAACTACCGCTGCTAAACTGCATTGGTTCCTTACCTTTCCTTTGGATCACAGCGGCAGTGTGAAGAGGGGGGATTTGCTGCTTGGGCAACAGCTCATCCTCCATATGAACCCGCCCAGGCTACGTAGTTCCGGAAAAAATATTTGGACACTACTCCATCGTCTTTCATAGATGGAAGGATACCAATCAATCAAACATTGACAATAATTAACATTTTCATACCTCCTTAGTACATCAATTGGTGGTGCATTCGTCTAGGAATCACAAGGTTCCAGGTTCAATACTGGCACTCACCAAATAAGCGCATGAATAGCACAGCTTGGGTAATCTGATCTGTGCCATAAAGCATCTGTGAGCTGATGGTAGGTGTGGTGCTACATTTCAGCATAACAATCTCCCTGGTGCTATCGAAAAGGGGATAAACTCCCTCGCTGTTTGGCTTATACTGACAATAGGCTACTCTGCTAAGTTTATTTTTACTTTACTAGTAACCAGATGGCTGGTATTTGCACCTCTACCAAAAAAATACATATTCCCAAGCAGCCTTGGTGTGACACTATGGTTAAGTGAGAATACGGTCAGAGATTAAAAAAAAAAAAAATTTTTTTAAAAGATGGAAAATAGAATGCGATCAGCAAGATAATGTTCAAGAGAGTCATCAAAGGGTGTACAACCACCATGTAGTTGAGACAGAGATAATATCTTTAGGTGGCTAGTTTTAAGAGAAAACATTTCTTGAATAAGTTATTGCTCTGAAAAGTAGAGACACTGAGACTGAAAAATAAAGTTATGGTTAACGTTTTAAGAGAGATCAGACAAAAAGCCTAAAAAAAAATCTGGGTGGTTGAATCCATGGGTGTGTGTAGGGGTGGAATTTACATATATTCAGTCAGCTCAAGCACTTGACAGTCGGGGTGATAGTGTTGTCTTAGTAACAACAAAAAAAGAAAATAGCCAGGGACCCACATCAGTGAAGCCAGTAATCAACTTAGATTTTAGACAACTTTCTTATCAGCTGACAACATAGACCTAAGTGTACTCTGCTCCACCACAAACTGCACAAAATGTCACAACTTTCTCTTCTCTTAGCATCCTGTTACCAGACTTTGTGTTGTGTTTATTTTTCATCTTTGTGAACCTGTCTCTAACTCATGGCCTTAAAATCAGCCAGCACAGAATATTACAAACTTGGGGTCATAGATATTGTGCAACAAAGACACATAAGTGCAGACCGAGTATTGTCACAGAGGATTTCCTCTTTCTACATCGCTAATGACTATGAAATGTTGTAATCTGTTATCTAACAGCCTTTCAATATTTTACATTTTCAGTTATTTTTCAGTTGCTATCATTTAGGCATTTTAGAATAATAAAAATATTATTCTGTCTATTATTATCAGATTTTGGGATATTACTTATACGATGACCTGATATCATGGACTGATATCATTTAGGCATTTTAGAATAATAAAAATATTATTCTGTCTATTATTATCAGATTTGGGGATATTACTTATAGGATGGACTGATATCATTTAGGCATTTTAGAATAATAAAAATATTATTCTATCTATTATTATCAGATTTTGGGATATTACTTATAGGATGACCTGATATCATTTAGGCATTTTAGAATAATGAAAATATCATTCTATCTATTATTATCAGATTTTGGGATATTACTTATATCATGGACTGATATCATTTAGGCATTTTAGAATAATGAAAATATCATTCTATCTATTATTATCAGATTTTGGGATATTACTTATAGGGTGGACTGATATCATTTAGGCATTTTAGAATAATAAAAAATATCATTCTATCTATTATTATCAGATTTTGGGATATTACTTATAGGATGGACTGATATCATTTAGGCATTTTAGAATAATGAAAATATCATTCTATCTATTATTATCAGATTTTGGGATATTACTTATATCATGGACTGATATCATTTAGGCATTTTAGAATAATAAAAATATTATTCTGTCTATTATTATCAGATTTTGGGATATTACTTATAGGATGACCTGATATCATGGACTGATATCATTTAGGCATTTTAGAATAATAAAAATATTATTCTGTCTATTATTATCAGATTTTGGGATATTACTTATAGGATGACCTGATATCATGGACTGATATCATTTAGGTATTTTAGAATAATGAAAATATCATTCTATCTATTATTATCAGATTTGCGATATAAAAGTAGATAATTTTGAAAATTATAATCAATGTATGCTATTTGATATTATATCTAATTTGTATGTAAAATCTTGAGAATTATACCAAGAAAAATGTTGATTTTAATTCTTAAGAACATATATTTCTTCACAAAATATAAATGCATATAAAATTAATGATAATAATGATAATAATGAAATTATTATGTACAGTGCTCAGTTGCACTAAAACTCATCAAAGGTGTAGCCTGAAACATATTCTCACGGGATGCGAGTATGCTTTAAGAGACTACACATGGAGGCACAATGAACTCCTTGAGATTGTTGCAGAGGTGTCAAAGATATGTTGTGTGACTTCAAAGAAAGCTGTTAATAACATCAACAAAGCAGTACCTTTCATTAAAGAAGGAAACATTTCAAAATTGTTGCGTAAAAATAGGCATATTTTGTCACTGTTTGATGGCTCCACGGACTGGTGCATTGCATGTAACTTGAAACATCAACTCGTTTTTCCAACTGAAATAACGTTAGCATTCCCAGTTGATTTTTTTATTTGAGGTTATTGTTGTTTAATCACATTAGTTATATAGAGCTGTGTAAATGGAGTTCAGAACAGTTTGAATTATGCAAATATCCCCAGTGGTTCAAAAGTTATGAGAATTTAAACCCCTGAAATTGGGGGTACAAATGTGGACATGATTTTGTTTCAAAAATATGTCAAATCACAGACCATTAAAAAAAAAGAAATTCAGTGATTTCTTCACCGTTTCTTTATTTTTGGAGCAATTTTGATAAAATTTGGTATTCTTATGTAAAATTGTATGTTCTTTCTGATTATGCACTCAAATTATATGTATTTCTATGCTTTAACCCATTATTTAGAGAATAAGATATACAGATAGCAGCGATTTTGTTTTTGTTTTAAAGTTTAACACCCAATTATTCAACATTTTCATTATAATACTGCATGTATATACATGTATAGTATTAAGTCAAATAAATAACATCACTTTGAAGAAAAATAAAACATTTATTGCAAAAACACAGACATAAAATGAGGGTTCAGTTTATTTTATGGTAGGAATTTACAAGGAAAAAGTTAAGGATTACTGACTTTAAAACATAGCTAAAAAAAAGTTCAGAAAAAAAAAAAAAAAAAAGTAATTTTGTTGTTGCGACAATTTCCATTAAATACGATAATTATCAAACTTTTTTACGTGTGAATCTTAAAATTCTCATGCCAAAAATTAATGTTAAATAAATATTGGGTACTCAAAATCCGGCTAAATTCTCATCAAAATCCCATTATATTACAGGGTGACACAGAAAAAAAAACAACCCAAATTATTTATTTTCCCATTAAACTAACCCTAACCTCCCCCCAAGTTAAAATTAATAGTTTTATTACAAAATTAGTGGGTTCTGTTTTTCCTGGGCCATAGTTTGTTTTGAAATGTACAATGCACAAATTTTGAAATGTACGTTTACAAATTTTGCTTTTGTTTACATTTCTCATAATTTCAAGTTTTTTTTCCCCAAAATTCAAACGAACGTAAAAAATAATTCAATTGTTAAAAACACATAAAAGTTAAATATTTAGAAAGATTATGTTTTTTTATTTTCATAGGTAAAAATGTTTTCAAAATTGGTGATAGAAATAAGCGATGAATTTAAACTTTATTGTGTGCATAATGCCTAGCCGAAATAGACAGGCATATGTCGTACGGCTCGTCGGACAAATAAATTTGAGATTTTTTTTTCAAAATACAAATTTTTGAATAAAAAGCCGAAGAACTTAACATTCTTCAAATTTTACAATTTTTATATCAAAATAATTCTGAAACTTTGTAATATCATGGACAGAGTGCGTCTTTTTCGTTTATCATGCTCATTTTGAACAAATAGTCTTGGAGTTTGCACTATTGTAATTTTACTTCCACGGGTCCTAGAAACAAAAAAAAAGCTCCCTTTTGTACCTCCAGGTGTCTTCTAATTGAATGCAAAATTTCAAGAATATTGATAAAGATTAGCCACTTAGATTTTCCAAAGAAATATAGAGTGTAAAATGTATTCTCGGAAAAAAATTCCTATCACGCATTTTCGTTTTTTTAAAGCAAAATACGTTTTTAACTCGCTGTAAAAAAATATTCAATTAATAAAAACACATACAAATTACATATTTAGAGAGATTATTTTATTTTATTTTCAACCATATGAATATTTTTACGATTGAACAATAAATATACGAGAAATTGTGATTTTAAATCAATAAAGTTGGATTTATGACGTCAGTTGACAGGCTGTTTTTACAACCGAAAATCACGTAAATTCGAGGTTTTTCTTCAAAAATCAAAATTTTCAAAGAAAAACCCGAAGCATCTAGCAATCTTTAAATTTCACAAATTTTATAGGAAAATAATTTTGAAAGTCTAATTTTATATACAAATTGCGTCTTTTTTGCGCCTTTCATATTTTTTAAACAAATAACCTTTAACTTTGCCCTCTGATATTTTTGTTTTCACGGACACTAGAAACAAAACTTCTATTTGAGTGCAAAATTTCAAGAATATTAATAAAGATTACCTACTTTGATTTTGAAAAACAAAACAGCGTGTAAAATTTATCTTAAAAAAAAAGTCATATTTTTGTTTTCAGCTGTTCGACCGAAAATACGGTTTTAACTTGCTGTATAAAATAATTCAATTGATGAAAACCGATAAAAGTTTCATATTTAGGAAGATTACTCGATTCTTTTTCCAACCATATAAATCTTTTTAAGATTGGTTAAGAAATACTAGAGAAATTGCAAATTGAACTGATTAAGGTCGAAAATTGGAAAATGTCAGCATTTTTTCAGCTAAATGCTTGTAATGCTAATAACATTAACGGCCCAGCGTCCTGATATTGTCATTTAGTCTGTTAATCAAAAGAAAGTTTTCATCATTGAATTAACAGTTCCATTTGAGGAAAATCTTGACTGGGCACATCAGTGTAAGTTGGAAAAATATGAAGATTTACGAGAACAATGCATTAGAAACAAATGGATAACAGATATATTTCCTATCGAAGTCGGATGCCGGGGATTTATTACCAACTCAACTATGGCATTTTTGTCTAAATTTGGACTACATCAAAAAGATCCAGGATAAAGCTCTGCAAAGATATGGCAATCCTACATTGTGACATCAAACCGACAAAGTCTGGTGGTATCGTGAGATACTACTGGGGCGCTCTGGGTTAGTGGTAATGATGCTTTGGGCCCCGAAACTATGCCTGAACCCAGAGTCATCATCTGATGAAGGCTTTGTTGGTTGCAATGCTACTGTATAAATGGCAGTCATTATATGAAGATTACAGTACATAGAATAATGTACAAATGTTAGGAAAATAAGCAGCATATAGTCATGATATACATATTTGTGTGTGTGTGTGTGTGTGTGTGTGTGTATAGAGCGGGTATATCAGGTATAGTTTTGGCAAATTACAGGAAGCATGGAGGTTTTAAAAAGATGTGGTGACTCAGCAGCTAACAATTGATGGAGGCAGTTTGTTCCATGCTTCAGAAACTGAACATTAAAAAAAATGTTTCTGAAAGTCATGGGAGCTGTGCTGTTTTCTGATTTTGTAGGCATGCCCATGAGATATATAAATTTTGTAGGGAGGATACTTACCAGTCCTGAATGAGAAGAAGATAATAATACAGACAGGTCTAGTTGATCAATTTCAACACCTGTATGTCTAGATAAAGTGGCATTACCTGCAAGAAAAACAAAACGTTTTTACTGAAATGAATTAATCCATTTTTAGAAAAAAAATAAAATAAAATAAAAAAATAAAAATAGGAACAAAACAGACATTATAGAAATCTAATTATTTTTACAAAATCAGGGATCAACGATATTTGCAACACAAAATGCTGTGACAGTAGTTAGTCTAGTTTTTATATAGTTATCAGTTTTTGTTTTTAACCTTAATGATATATTTGATAATCATATATAATTAATAAATAGGAAGCGCATGGTGTAATGGTTAAAATCATGGGAAATGGACTCGTCAAGACCGAGTTCAAATCCTGGACGTGGTAATTGCATTTCACTTAGCGCTAATATCCTTAGGAAAGGTATGAATCCTACTCTCCCTCCAGCTATGGGTAAATAGTAGGGCAGACTTGGCTCTTTAACCTTGGTTAGGCAACCGGTCTAGGAGAAGGAAAACTCTGAATTCAAACCTGCTGAACTCCGCTTAAGAAATTGACATTGTGTCGCATCCTGCTCATGTGGAGGGGTTGGTAAATATGTATATATATAATTAATAATTCATGAAATTTTAGGGGGGGGGCACATGGTGTAATGGTTAGAGCTGTAGGAAATGGACTTGTCAATCCGAATTCAAATCCCGGACAAGACATTTCACATTGGGAAAGGTATAAATTTAACTCTTCTCTATGGGTAAATAGTAGGGCCAACTGGGCTCTTTAACCTTGGTTAGGCAACCAGTCTTGAAGGAAAACTCTGAATTTAAACCTGTTAAACTCCACTTAATATATTGACCTTAAGTCACATCCTGCTCGTGCGGAGGGGCTTGGTAAATATATATATATATAATAATTCAGGTTCCTTCTCTTTTAGGAAATCATTTTCAGGACATTTTATAAATTTTCCAGGACAGCATTTGTTCATGGCAATTTCATAATTTACCCTTATGTCTAATAGACACATTTAAACAGTTTTATTATTTTTAAGATATAGGGTTTATGAAGTATCTTGGGTTCATTATAGATTATACCTACATCTACCAATTAACTATACAATAAAATTGTCTGATCTCCTGTTTTTACTAAGCCATAATAAACACTGCTATTTTGTTGTTGTTGTTTTTATATACAAAAACACTCCTATAAAAACACCCTAACAATTACAATACCCAGTTTAAGAATTATATTGTATAGATGCCACCCACGAAATTTAAAGTTCATAAGTGGCATCTCTACATACTTCAAAAATTTATTATATTTTACTTTTGTAACAAAGTAGTGAATCACACCATCTACCATCTGTATGTTAATCAAAACCTTATTTAATACTAGGGTCTTCAACATATGGGGGGTTGGGGAGTGATTTTTATAGAAGCAATAATTTTACAGGTATTTCTAAGTAATCTAATTTGATTTTAACAATCTTAAAATATCAATTTTAAGTGAATATAAAGTGTCTATATTTAAAAAAAAAAGAAAAAAGACATTCCAAATTTAATTTATAATTATTTATAAAATATATCAAAGTGGTCAGTAAAAAAACAATGTTGAAGACACTTTATTTAAAAGATGGAATAATAATTCTTGTCTTGTTCATGTTCAGTGTTGCGTAAAAATAAATTAAAATATCACTTCATGATGAAAGTGAAACTTCATCAGATGGAAGGAATAAGTAGCCAATCAGAAGCATTTTTACCAGTTAATGAATATTCATGAACAGTTTAGGAAATCTTGGGTAGATTTGTTGAGCATTTAAAAAAAACAAAAAAACACTGTCCTTATTATTTTTTTTTTTTTTTTCGATAAAATATTATTATTCAAAATTTTTGACAGAAAAATAATCCCAGACTGTTTGGCTTGTCCAATATTCGTAAATTCAGACCTAATACCTCACAAAAAATATTCTTTACGGATTTGGAAAAATTATCCAAACAAAGTCGATTTCCATGTATTCACGGAAGATTCCCAGGCCTGTTTTACAAAAACATCCCAAATTTTAAGCAAAAACAAAATTGTTTTAAGCAAATTCTAATCGTCCAAATATTCAAAATAATTTACATTTGTATTCTTCACATTTTCGACACATTTAAAAAAAAAAAACTAGAAAAATCATAAATTTCATTTATAACAAAGATTATCTTGGATAATGATATAATGAATATGTAAAAACCTTGGTACCGCCTCACTATAATCTGATTGGACAGTGTCAGGGTTCCCACTCATTTTAGGAAACCATTCTCCAGGACGTTTCCAGGATATTTCCAGGACATTTTTAAAATTTTCCAGGACAGCACTTATTCGCGGCAATTTTATAATTTACTATTATGTCTAATATTGACACATTAAGCCACTTTTATTCTTACTTTTCTATGATGCTGGGTTAATCAAGTATCTTGAGTTCATTATAGATGATGACTACATCTATCAATTAATTATAGAGCGTGTCCATAAAGTCAGTGTGCAATTTAAAGTTATAAATTCATTAAAGTGCAAACAGATTTTATGGACAAAATGTACTAAAATTGTCAGGCCTCCTGTTTTTGCTGTTTTTAAATTGGCAAATCAATTTAGATATTTTACCCCTCTCCCTCCATGTTTAAAATATTTTTTTTTTATTGAATTTGTTCAAATTTCAATAAACTCAAATTTCAAATATTTACCGTACTATGTTTCTCACTTTTTATCAACAAATATATGGAGATATTTCCCAATGCTCCTTCACTTTATATCTATATTATATTTTATATACTATTATATATTAAAGTTATATTTCAAAGTTAAAATATTGGATAGTGAAGCACATTGGAAAAGAAATCATCTCAAAAAGCATATGTTTGACTGTAGTGACCTAGTATAGAGATGAACACAATATGGGAACCAATTATTAAAAAAGACTAAATCAAATTGTTTTTAAAATTAATTACTTTGAAAATAAAAAGATCGAAAAAGACAGATGGCAAATTTTATGCCTTAAGTTGCACAGGAAACGCCAATAAACTTTTTCTAAATGATCATGATTCTTCTTGTGACACATGTCAGAATGATAGGCATGCAAAAACAATGGTCATTGTTTTTGAATGAGATCTTTGAAGGTTCTTCAACGCCTGTTTGATCAACTGTCAAACTGTTAAAAATAATTTCTCAGGTTGGATCATTACTATACTTGGATACAAAGGGAACACCTGAGGAAGGCTGGAGGATATAACAGCTGAAACATTATATGTATATACATACAATAAAGATGAGGACAACAATCCAAAAAATCAAAATTATTCCTATCAAACCTTATCTCAAAAATATAGTTCATGTTTATTTATGTTGTCATATTAGGCAGATGGGGGAGGGGATTGTGTTTTTATACAAATTCATAAAAACAAAATGTTTTAAACAGAACGGGTTGTTTGATTTTGTTTGGTTTGTTTTGTTTTGTTTTACAGTATATCAACCTCAGTGGGTCATTTAATGCTGACAAACTTTTGAAATAAAGTAATTCTTAATGGATAATCAATTTTTTTTTATATATACATTTTTCTATTCAACCTATAAATGGGACAATAACAGATACTACCACTCCGGTAAAGAGTGGACCAGGAAGCAATGGTGATGAAGGGATGCTCCACATTCCCCAGATCTCCAGAACTGGAACCTCACCATCAGATGTCATTCCTGGGACCATCAGCCACCACCACCTAGAACATATTATAAGAAGGGTTGATCATGGATTGATTGGAGGGGCTCTCTCCGACCGCCCATCTAAACTAAGTAATGGTCTAAGCTAGGTATACCCAATTTGTTAAAAAGTCCATGTTTTTACAATACAAATATACCTCCCCCCATTTCAAAAAATAAGGATGCTACTCAGGTAGAAAATAAGTATCGAAAATCAGAAAATAAAATCAAAATAAAAAATAAAAAATAATTTTTGGATATTTAAAAAAGTTTTTTTTTTTTTTTTTACTCATTTCAATAATTATTTAATCTTTATTTAATTATTTATCTTATAAAAGAAAAAAGTATACATCAATATTTTCTCTGTTTAGAGGGGGGGGTGCTAATTTTCATTAGAGTTTGTGACAAAAAATTATTAGAGATTGATACTAAAGTAAAATAGTTATTAAAAAAATATGTTTTTAGAATATAATGATATGACATTTTAAACTTAACATCATGATACTCATATCTTAAATGAATTTTATATATTAATTTATCATAGCAGAAATACCTAATTAAATCAAAAAGTTTTAAAATAAAATAACTGATGCATTATAAAATCCATTCATTGATAAATCAATACTGAAAATTTCATTAAAATCAGATAATTCCCAGATTTTTGGTAATTTTTTTCAATCTAGTGTTAAATTCATTTTGTAAACACGGATTATACGGCAACTCTAGTGGCCATATTAAGTCATATTTGATAAAAATTGACCAAAAAAAAATAGTTTTAAATGTATTAAAAACAAATTACATGTGTAATATTATTTTGCTTTTTGTACTGATGCTCATTATGTTACTACTTTTCGACTGAGACAAAAATTTGAACATAAATAATCAATTTAATTTTAAAATGAAAAGTAGACAAAAAAATAGGTATCTTTAGTCTAAGCAGAGTGTTGCATGTCATGGACTGCTCATCCACAAAGATTCCATCCTTAAGCATCATGGGTCACCACACTATGGCCAACAGGTGGCCCAATTGCAGTTGGTGTATTCTAAAGACCCAGACGACAGGGCTAAGAGCAGGTTATAAAATATCTAAATTGATGTGACAATATAAAGCTGGGGGGGGGGCATAATTGTCGAATATCTACATATATTTGCCGCTAAAAAGTGAAAAATACAGCATGTACATATTTGAAATTTGAATTGGTTTTGTAAAAATTCATGGTAAAAAAAAATTAAACCTGGGGAGGGGGTAAAATATCTAAATTGATTTGGCGATGAAAAGTGGGGTTGGGGTGGGGCATTGTAAAATATCTCCATTAATTTGCTGATAAAATGTGAAAAACATGACTCGGAAAATATCTATATTTGGCTAGAATTATGTCTTATGCCAGCAATTAAAAACAGCGTAAATTAGGGCAGGAATCCGGGATGTCAAAACGTTAAAATGACCAATATTACTATTCGCAGAGTTCCGTCCCAGCCTCCTGCCTTAAAAAAACTAGGCGGTGATAGGTGAAAAAACAAACCCACCTATGAATGAAGTCCCTAGCTGAAGTGGTGCCTGCTGTATATGAAAAAATAATTTGTCAATTGAAGGCGTTTTTATGGATTTTTTTTTTTTTTTTTTTTAGTTTGAAGACGTTAAAAGTAAGCCATATTTTTAAAAAGGTTAAAATATTTACATTTACTTGTCGAAAAAAGACTGGAGGTGATAAAATATCGCATTAACTTTTTGGGAAAAAGCGCTGTTTTTTGTGTTTTTTAAAAATATTTTCAAAAATATGGCTTACTTTTAACACCTTCAAAACACTAAAAAAATAATAATTTGTCAATAAATTTTTCATATACAGCAGGCACCACTTCAGCTAGGGACTTCATTCATAGGTGGGTTTGTTTTTTGATCTATTACCACAGGAGACCGGGATGAAACTTTGCGAATAGTACCTGACCAATATTTCCAGGAGTGGGTGGGGGTAAAAAAGAACAATTTCCTCGTATAGTTCTTTAAAATAAACTGAACCTTCATTTTATGTCCGTGTTTTTGCAATAAATGTTTTATTTTTTTTGCACCCGTTATTTCACAATACTAAATATATTTTCTTTATTTATTTTAATATTCACTTCAATGTGTATATTCTAAAAGTTTTTATTTTGTGAGAATAGTTAGTTTTCAAGGTTAGTTTTAAAGGCTCATTTTACAATTTAGGCATAAATTGGATCCCCTTTTTATGACCGTAATTTTGTTTTTTCGTCGATGATGATTAAAATCTGACGTTTTTATTTTAGAGTACTAAAGCCAAAAAGAAATAACAACAAAGGGTAAACTTTTTACCTGTAAATTCCTACCATAAAATTAGGCTTGGGCATTTTATGGTAGGAATATACACATTGAAGTGAATATTAAAATAAATAAAGAATATAAAATGAGGGTTCAGTTTATTTTATGGTAGGAATATACAAGGAAATTGTTCTTTTTTACCTGGGTGGGGAGTATTATCACCGTAAAAAGAACACTTACTTTAACCGAGTTGAAATTGACATTTGATGTCCTTGAAAATTTTGTTCAAGCACCACTTGCTTGAAGACTTGCTAGGAGGGTGTGTTCTCCAACCCCACCCCGTCAACATGACTAAAGACAGTAACACTGCCAATACTTACATTGTTAACAGTCGCTTGATCCCAAACCCCACATCCGACAAACTACCGAGACTAAAATGGTTATCAACTTTTGTCTTAGGAAATTTTTTTACTTTCCAGCGTTTCCAAAAATGTTAAACTTTTTTTGAATGAACATTAATTTTATTTAATTCTTAAATGTATTTTTTTTTTAAATTGTTCATTTTCAGTCAAAATTTTGCGTGTGTGCTATTCTATACAAGTAGAGAAAATTCTTTTTAAATGTTCTAAATTTACGAGGTAGAGGGGGAGTTTTGTTAAACGTAATTTATTTTTTAACCTTTCTTTAACGAATACCTTATTATCTTTAATCTGATGACAAATTCTTATATTGTCAAGTGTCGTATAAAAATAAATCAAAATATTGCTACATGATGAAAGCGAAACTTCAAAATAGCCAATCAGAAGCATTTTTACTGTTTAACTCTTAAAGTCCTATACCACCTCATTCCACCCGGCTAGAAGTCACATTCGTTTTAACTAATCAGCCCCAAACAATAGCCTTTGTTTAAATTTAATATTAAACATATGTAGAAATTTTTGATTTAAGGGAAATAATAGGTAACTTTAGATGCAAAGGTCATTTTTAACCATCTTTTTTATATATCCTTATAGGAATGCTCTGGACTTAGAAAAATCTCAACAGGATGTTATATTTATGACCAGTTTGGGAAATGTTGGGTAGGTTCATTGAGCAAAAACAAAACAAAAAAATAAAAAAGCGTCCTTGTTATTTTACTAGTTATATTTGTTAACGGTAACAATAACATTAATTTTGTCTCAGATATTTCAATTTTTCCAGGACAAAAAAACAAAAATTTTCCAGGATTTTGAAAAAATACCCCCATCTTTTCAAGGTTTTCCAGTACTGGAAAACAAAAAAATTTTTTCCAGGTTTTCCAGGATGCGTGGGAGCCCTGAGTGTCATGTATAAATAGTCGACACTGTGTTGGTCCAAGCATCTTATGCCCACAAGCTAACTTTACTCGCTAGACGACACAACGACTGCACGACAGACGGATTGCTATTTCAATGTACCAATTACTACTGCGATAATATACCAAATACCAACTTCAGAATATATCCCTTAACCCGGATATATCAGTGGCGACGAGGAATTCAGAACAAATCACAAGTTGAACCAACGTCCGTCCAAGAATTAATCGACAACAAAAAAAAAAAATACAGTGGACAACACTCACTAACAAAACAAGTTAGACTTTTGTCCAAGACTTCCAAAAAAGTAAGTAACTGTTTATAACACTTGCTAACGAAGAACGTTACACTTGTTTAACAATTGCGAAAAGTAAATAATTATTTTCTTAACGACGAACATTTTACAGAAAGTAAAAGTTTCCCCCCTCTTGTTTGGGTTTTGAAAACTTTATTGTGTACACAGTTGGAACAAAAATTATTTTCTTGTTGAGATGTTGCTAAAATGGAACAAACTACAGAATTAACGAAGGTGCTACAATTCATGCAACAACAACAACAATTCATGCAACAACAGCAGCAGCAGCAGCAACAAATATTAATGCAACAACTATTCAAACAACATGAAAAAAGTAATAAAACACTTTTGGAAGGATTATTATCTAGGTCGACCAAAGAACCAGATTCTCAATTTTTTTTGGTTGAAGGTATTTCAAATTCACTATCTGAATTTAAATACGAGCCTGATACTGGGATAACTTTCCCCGCATATTTCAGGCAGTATGAAGCAATATTTGTGAAAGGGTGCCAGCATTGGACTGACGAGGAAAAAATCACACTATTATTGCAGAAATTGGGAACCGAAGAAAATACGAAATATGCAAATTTAATTCTCCCCAAAAAGCCAGAAGAAATGACATTTAGTGAAACTATAGAAATTTTATCAAAAATTTTTGATAAAAGAGATAGCATTTTTCATACACGGTATAAATGCCTAAATATTGTAAAACAAGAAGACAATGATTTTGTCACTTATGCAGGTACGGTTAACGCGCAGTGCGAGGTGTTTAAATTAAAAGAATTATCAAGCGATATGTTCAAGTGCTTAATTTTTGTCCAAGGGCTAACAACGCCAAAAGACAAAGAAATTAGATTAAGAATCTTGACTATCATGGAACAGGACCCGAATATTAAGCTACAAAAAGTGACTGAGGAATGTCAACGTCTAATAAATATAAAAAAAGATAATACTCGGATTGAGGAGAAGTGCATTTCACGAGTACAAACTGTAAGACAACAGAAGTGGATTAAAAATAAAGAACAAAAATTTATATGCAGTGCGTTTGGAGGACAACATTTAAAGAAATATTGTTTCTTTAAGGATAAAATTTGTATTTGTTGTGGACGTATAGGTCACAGAAGTTCTCACTGTATGCTAAAACAGAAAAAAGGGACTAGAAGAGATTTCAAAACTAATGTAAACGTTGTTTTGACTAAAAAAAAAGTATCCAGAATGGTCCTATACGCAAATACGTGAATGTGAAAATAAATGGACAGACTGTTAAATTATTACTCGATTCTGGTAGTGATATCTCTGCGATCAGTGAGCAAACATGGAAAAAATCGGTTGTCCAGAGTTACGTAGAACAAATAAAATTGCGAAAGGTGTCTCTGGTAAGAGACTTAAATTCATTCGTGAATTAATATGTGAGGTTTTGTTCATGGGAAAAATGCAGAAGTCGAAAGTATATGTACTCCTTGGTTCAATGAATCTTTTTGGTACAAACTGGATGGTTTTATTTAATTTATGGGAATTACTAATAAATTCTTTCTCTAACAAAGTTGATAGTATAGAGAATAACAAGCTGAATAAAACAGAAAGATTTATTAAAGATTTGAAAAACGAATTTCCTTGCATTTTTTCAGAAGGATTAGGTCTGTGCACAAAAACAGAAGTCAATTTTGAATTAAAGGAAAATGCAAAGCCGGCATTTAGAAAAAATAGAAAAGTACCATTTTCGGCACTAGACAACATAAATGAAGAACTAGACTGATTGCAGAAAATCGGTGTAATTTCAAAAGTCGATTACTCGGATTGGGCTTCGCCAACAGTTTATTTAAAAAAGAAAAATCGAAAAATTAGAATGTGTGCTGATTTTTTGAACGGCTTGAAAAATTGTCTGAAGGAAAATAGGTACCCTTGTCACGTCCACTACTACGCTCCAAATTACTCGCCTCCTTCCTCTCTCAGACTTCCAACTTAACTGGGTCAAGCTCGCGGTCAACAGCCGGGCCAAAATTCCAAGCAAGGTCAAGTTCGCCCCACAGACTTTGTTCTCCCACTTCCGTCGCTAAACTGACCAGAATAACCACATTCCTGCACGAATGTGCGCTTTCTGTGCATTACGACCTGCACCAGGCCGTAATGACCTCAACGAGAGGTTATAAACTGTCACGGCTTTCTGCCTTGCCAAAATCCGGTCCTGACCGCTTGCGTATAATTAATTCTACCGGCAAAACGCATTTGTCTGAAGGAAAATACGTACCCTCTACCATCAGCAGAAAAATGTGTAGACACTTTTAAAAGGGTTCGGAAGAAAAATCAAGACGTGGATACTAATGAAAGAAGTATTCAAAAATTTTTTGCAGTTTATAGAATCATGCCAAACCCGAATACAAATTCAGGTTTAATCGCCAGCAGAGTTAATGTTCGCAAGAAAAAGATGCTCTGTGTTCAACAGACTATTGCCTAGTCCGACGAAGAAAACTGCTAAAATAGAAAACAAGATGTCTAAGGCATATAAACCAGGTGACAAAGTTTTCTTTAAGTACTTTAGGGCTGGAAAAATGTATTGGGAAGAAGGAACGGTAACCAAAAGAATTGGACAGGTCATATATGACATAAAACGTGAAAAGTTTCAGTGCAAACGACATTAGAATCAAATGAAATCCAGACCCTAAAAAGAAAAGATATTTAAGCTAAATTTCACGGAGAATTTAGCTCAGGGGGAGGTGATATAATGAATATGTAAATACCTTGGTACCCCTTCACTATAATCTGATTGGACAGTGTCATGTATAAATAGTCGACACTGTGTTGGTCCAAGCACCTTATGCCCACAAGCTAACTTTACTCGCTAGACGACACCACGACTGCACGACAAACAGATTGCTATTTCGATGTACCAATTACTACTGCAATAATATACCAAATACCAACTTCAGAATATAGGTTGGTTGGTTTATTAATTTTAACGGCATATCAACCCGTCCAGGGTTATATCATGCCTAGCGGTTGGGTTGTTATACATATTGTGTATTCATATATATACATTTAGTAATTGGTTTTAACAATGTGTTAGCATTATTGGGAATCATACTCTATGACATTGATTTGTTTCATGTCTATATTCTATGGTATAATTTTATTTCCCTCAAAAAGGAGAAAATATCCTCTATGTTAACATTTTCAAATAGGCCCTTCATATTGTTTGCTTTAAAATAATGTTTTCTGATGTGAGCAAAAAATCTGCATTCCATCATTAAGTGTTTGACTGTCAGGGGTGTTTGACATGTTTCACATTGTGGTTGTTGTTCTTGTTTGAGTATATAAGAGTGTGTTAGTTTTGTATGACCAATATATATCAGATAATAAAATAAACAGTTTTTATTTGATTAAAAGATTACATATTCATCATAGAATGTTTCTTCTTTCATAATTAATTTAATAACAATAAAATCGTGAGTACACACTGTGAAGTGTTTTAGTTTTAAAGAAAAATTCTTACATTGAAAAACCGAGACATTCTAAGAAAGTATCTGTTTTATTTTTTCTTAACATTGTTTTATTTTAATAAAAGTTAATAGCCCTAATTCATGAATTACTATGCAATCTTTAAACATGCAATATTTGTAAGGTAGCAGAAAAGAAATGTTATACATTAAAAATTAACGTACAAATAACATCCAAGTGATATTCAGATTCAAGAAACATTTCCGTAAAGAAAAAAAAAAATGTTATCTATTAAAAATAAAATTAGAAATTTGTTGTTAAAAAGAAGAAAAACAATAGCAAACATTATCAATGATTTAAGCAATTTAAATATAAAAATATCATTTTTATAATTGTGTTAGTAAATTATTTTGCTGAGCTATTTTTGTTCGTAATTCCGGCCATACAGCTGCTTCCTTGTGGGGTGTTGTTTCCACTACTTTTTCAAGACTGCATGTAACATTCTTGTGCAGCTCCCATCTAGCTTATTCTCAAGGTGCTTCATTAGATTCCAAATGGTGCAGCCATACAGCAGTACTGATATAAATACAGCCTGGAAGAATTGTCACTTTAACTTGTCAGTGAGATTGGATTTCCATATGACTGATAATTTGTCTGTGGCCAACCATGCCTTTCCTATTTGTGTATTAACATCACTTTCTGTGGATGAGATATTACTACCTAGGTATGTGAATTGTTCTACTAGCTTGAGAGGCTTACCCTTGAGTGTGGAGATGTCTCCTTTCATTTTGAAACTCATGAACTCAGTTTTATCGGAGTTCACATAAAGGCCAACATTCTTTACTGCTTCCTCCAAACTATGTAGTAATGATTCAACCTGTGCTGGTGTATCTGCAAGAAGTGCAAGGTCATCAGCGTAGTCTGCATCTGTAACTGTTTGTGCGGGATATCGCTTGCTTCTTGCCTTTCTTAGTGTGAAACCTTTTTCTTTTATGGTACCTAATGATGTTCAGAGTACATAATTTAGGCATATTATAAATATATATGGTGCTAATGTATCTCCTTGTATGACTCCAGTGGTGATGTCAAAGAGATCTGTGTCGCCATCAGGTGAGCGTACCATTGCTTTAGTGTCTTTGTATAGCATCATTATAGCGCCAACTGTTTCTTTGGGGAGACCGTAACGCTAGTATTATTTGTATATTCATAAGCTTAGTAAATGACAATATTTAATGCATAAAATTTATTTGAAAATGTAACCAACTAATTTGGTACAGAGGTAGAATGCATTTACCCAACCTCACAAGGTCAGTTTTGAAGCAGTGTAAAGCAGGTTTGAATTCAGAGTTTTCCTTCTCCTAGAATGGTTGCCAAACCAATCCTAAAGAATCCAGTCTGCCCTACTATTTACTCATAACTGGGAGGAGCATTAGTGAAAAGTGAAATGCAAACAGCCTTGTCCAGGATTTGAATTTGGATTGACAACTCTATCATCTACAATGATAACCATTACACAAATGGCACCTCCTGCTACAAAGGTAGGAATAAAAAAAATGAAATAAATTACTTACGACTTCTAGTTTTACAACCTAACCAACTTCGGTCCTTGTAAGGAATCTTTTTTAAGTCTCTTGCAAGTGCAATGGCTCGTTCTGCAATGAAGAAAACAAATTACATTTTTAACATCAGGAACTGTATATACAAAAAAAAATTTTTTTTAAATAAAAATAAAAATAAAAAAATGAATTATTGACAAAAAATTGTTTTAATCATTTAAAAAAAAAAAAATTGTCTTTTAGATGATGCTATGTCAATTAAATCTGCTGTGTTTCTCTGTATAGATTGCATATAAAATTGTCTTTTAGATGATGCTATGTCAATTAAATCTGCTGTGTTTCTCTGTATAGATTGCATATAAAATTGTGTTGCCAATCCAACCAATTCTTTCCACATCAAACAAGAGAATTATTTGGCTGTATTTTTTAGATGAGGTTTGATGTGAATAATTATGATTTTTTGGACTGTTGTCCTCATCTTTATTGTCTATGTATAAACACAACATTTGGCTGCTGTATCATCTGGCTTTCCTCAGTACCTAATTTTGAAAGTTGATTAATTAATAATTAATTAATTAGGTGGGCATACCTATTTAAATGTAAGGCTAAACAAATAGGCCGAAATGTACATACAGAGATTGATTTTTCTCGATTTGTTTAGCCTTACATTTAAATAGGTATGCCCACCTAATTAATTAATTAACTTTCAAAATTAGGTACGACTTCAATTAAGCACATATTCTCCCCCCCACAAAAATATATATATATATATATATATATATATATATATATATATATATATGAAGGAAGGGTGGATGGGTTTAGGATCCGACGATATGCTGTAGATAGAAGGAAAGTGGTCAAGAAATGATCAACTCAAAACAAGTCACAGGGTGATACGTTTCGTCTGTATTCACAGACTTCCTCAGCCGTCTGTGAATACAGACGAAACGTATCACCCTGTGACTTGTTTTGAGTTGATCATTTCTTGACCACTTTCCTTCTATCTACATATATATATATATATTTACCAACCCCTCCGCCAACCTATATATATATATATATATATATATATATATATATATATATATATATATATAGAGCCAGGTTAGTTCCCAGCTAGAAACCACAAGGTTCCTAGTTCAATACCGGCCCTCGCCAACTCAGCATATGAGTAGCACAGGGATATGTGCAGTAAAGTAAGGAGCTGATGGTAGGTTACCTCAACGATATTTATATAATTTAGGGTAGCATAAATATGAAGGAATGTTTGGTAACAGACAGTTTCTTGCCTATGCATCGTTTGAAAATCACACAGGTGAGAAACTGTCAGTTATCAAGTAAATAAAAAATAAAAAATAACCATCCAAGCCGTTTTTTTCTTTGATTATAACACCTATTTAAAAAAAAAAAAAAAAAAAAAATACTCACATATTTTTGCTAGTATGTATATGAATGAGAAAGCATCAAAGTTACTTACCTTTCATTTGTTCTTTAAGAATTGGTCTGGCTTTGTCTAAAGGTGTTTCATCAAATTTATTTGCAATTGTTATCAATGCACCCATATTGACAAGTTCCTATTGAAAGAAAATACAGAAATGATTTTACTGTAGGAATGTACATTATGTTGTTATAAAAATGCATTGGAAATCATTTTTACTAGAAGAATACATTGGAAATCATTTTTACTAGAGGAATGCATTGGAAATCATTTTTACTAGAAGAATACATTGGAAATCATTTTTACTAGAAGAATGAATTGGAAATCATTTTCACTAGAAGAATGAATTGGAAATCATTTTTACTAGAAGAATGCATTGGAAATCATTTTTACTAGAAGAATACATTGGAAATCATTTTTACTATAGGAATGCATTGGAAATCATTTTTACTAGAAGAATACATTTGAAATCATTTTTACTAGAAGAATGCATTGGAAATCATTTTTACTAGAAGAATGCATTGGAAATCAGTTTTACTAGAGGAATGCATTGAAATCAGTTTTACTAGAGGAATGCATTGGAAATCATTTTACTAGAGGAATGCATTGGAAATCATTTTACTAGAGAATGCATTGGAAATCCTTTTTACTAGAAGAATACATTGGAAATCATTTTTACTAGAAGAATGCATTGGAAATCAGTTTTACTAGAGAATGCATTGGAAATCAGTTTTACTAGAGGAATGCATTGGAAATCAGTTTTTACTAGAGGAATGCATTGGAAATCAGTTTTACTAGAAGAATACATTGGAAATCATTTTTACTAGAAGAATGTATTGGAAATCATTTTTACTAGAAGAATGCATTGGAAATCATTTTTTACTAGAAGATTAGAAGAATGCATTGGAAATCATTTTTACTAGAAGAATGCATTGGAAATCATTTTTACTAGAGGAATGCATTGGAAATCATTTTTACTAGAAGAATGCATTGGAAATCATTTTTACTAGAATACATTGGAATCATTTTTACTAGAAGAATGCATTGGAAATCAGTTTTACTAGAGGAATGCATTGGAAATCAGTTTTACTAGAGGAATGCATTGGAAATCAGTTTTACTAGAGGAATGCATTGGAAATCATTTTTACTAGAGGAATGCATTGGAAATCATTTTTACTAGAGGAATGCATTGGAAATCATTTTTACTAGAAGAATACATTGGAAATCATTTTTACTAGAAGAATGCATTGGAAATCATTTTTACTAGAAGAATGCATTAGAAATCATTTTTACTAGAAGAATGCATTGGAAATCCTTTTTACTAAGAATGCATTAGAAATCATTTTTACTAGAAGAATGCATTGGAAATCATTTTTACTATAGGAATGCATTGGAAATCATTTTTACTAGAGGAATTCATTGGAAATCATTTTTACTAGAAGAATTCATTGGAAATCATTTTTACTAGAGGAATGCATTGGAAATCATAATGTGATACTGACCTCGGCAATATCATCGTATCCCCAAAAGCAAGCATAATGGAGAGGGGTGTTACCATGTTCATTGATAGCATTGATGTTTGCTTTGTTATGAATCAGCTGAAAAAATATAAAAAACAAAATTAAGATGAAAATTCAACATTAATTTTATATCTATGATTATCTTATATGTCCCATAGACACATTAATCTTTAGGAAGTATGTAACTAAGTTAATTGAACAAATTGTAATAGCAGGTTGTGCAGTGGTTATTGGTGTAGGAAACAGACACAGTGAAACAAGTTCAAATCCTGGATGAGGCTATTTGCTTTTCACATAGTGCTAATAATCTTGGGAAATGTATGAATCCAACTATTCTACCTCCGGCTATGAGTAAATAGTAGAGTAGACTGGGGTCTTTAATCTTGGTTAGGCAACCAGTCTAGGAGAAGGCAACTCTATATTCAAACCTGTTAAACTCCACTTAAGAAACTAACCTTTTTTTACATCCTACTAGTGCGGAGGGGTTAGTAAATATATGTTGTAAAAAATGTCATAGGAGTGGCTTATTGTTCGTATCAGCTGGTCAGCAAGGGAGTCTATCCCTTTTTCACTAGTACTAGACTGGGTAGATTGTTTTTGCATCCATCAGTTTCCCCACTTTATCACACAGGTCAAAACTGTGCTATACATGCGCATGAGTTGGTAAGGGCCAGTATTGAACCCAGAACTTTGTGGTTCCTAGCCAGATGCTCTATCAACTGAGCTAAACTGGCACTTACTTGATAAAACCTGTGGAAGTAAGTTAGTATACTGTTGGTTTGAACAACAGCAACTAGCTAAGCACAACTGAACTGGTGCCCAAAGCAGCTGGTATTTATGGAACTTAGGAATACTCCATTCATGCATTTGGGTGATTCCATTCCTTGAGTCCTGCTGGATTCTTGGTTTCAGTGGTGTTATGGTGCCAGATAACTAATTTGGCATTCTGCTGTAGGCTTTCAACAATGCAAGATCTGTATTGAGTTACGGCTTACTTGTTGCTTTGTATACCAATTTAACTGTAATTAGAATATTGCTTCTACAAAACTAAAATGTACTAACTTCAGTCTATCATGCTCATATTTAGGTAAGTATTATTATGGATGACTCAGTTGAAATTTTATAGGTATTGTTAATTAATTATTATTCTATGCTACTCTCACCCTTGACCAGGATTGAACCTGCAGCCTAGAAATCACTGTCACAGATTGTTAACTATTGGGTAGTGGAACAGGCAAATACCTCCTCAACTTAATGGACTGTTCCTGGCAGTAGTGGCAATAACTATTTAATCTGTTACAGTTTGTTCATTAAAACAGACATACCAACTCCCAACCGGGAGGTCCAGTGAGCTTCAGCCGTTGGATTAGATTTTTGTAAATAATAACGTCAATCCCAGGGGGCTATCCCCCCAGGCAATACCTGCCCCCTTGGGGGCAGGGCTGGGTTTATTGCCCAGCGTCTGAGGCGCCCCCCTTGAGGGGGAATGCCGAAGGGATCAACACAATTTTTGTGCTTTCCCACCCATGAGCTTCGGCTTGTGGGTGGGCACAATTTTTGTGCTTTCCCACCCATGAGCTTCAGCTTGTGGGTGGGTCCACATTAAAACGAGGCCTTGTGCCCAGCCCATACAAGTGGGATATGAGGCAAATACCCAGACCTACTAACTCCCAACCAGGAGGTCCAGTGAGCTTCGGCCACTGGATTAGGTTTTTGTAAATAATAGCATTGATCCCAGGGGGCTATTCCCCCTAGGCAATACCTGCCCCCTTGATTTCAAGGGGCAGGTCTGGGTTTATTGCCCAGTGCCTGAGGCGCCCTCCTTGAGGGGGAATGCTAAAGGGATCGACGTTATTTTTGTTCTTTCCCACCCATGAGCTTCGGCTTGTGGGCGGGCCCATATTAAAACGAGGCCTTGTGCCCAGCCCATACAAGTGGGGTATGAGGCAAATACCCAGACCTAGTAACTGCCTGGAGAAGCTATAACACTTTGACTTTTATCAGAGGTAGCAGAGCGTAGTTCCGATCTACAGACCTCAGCTACCATTAATAAAAATCAAAGTGTTATAGCTTCTCCAGGCATTTACTAGGTCAGTGTTAACTGCCTGAAGAAGCTAAAACACTTTGACTTTTATTAAGTACTAGCTAAAGTACCCGGTCCATGACCGGACGAAAACATTTTTTATGAACACCAGGGAGTGTTCATATAAATAAAATTAAAAAAACATCACCGAAAATGTATGTATTACTGTGTTTATTTTAGGGATTTTTTTTAAACATTAAAAATATTTTTTTAAATGCAATCCTGAATTTTTGAGTGTTTTGAAATAATTTTATATCATAATATTGACATTTTTTTTAGGTAGAATTCAGAATTCTTGTTTTTTTTCTTTTTTACAACACCCCAGTAGAAATACAGCGGACATAGGCAAAATGCAACAGAGTGGGGTTCGCTTGCTGTTTGTAGCTGCTGATAAGCAGTAGCAGCTATTTTATAGATTTCGAAAAATCGTTTGATTTTGGTTTAATTAATTAATTATATCCCTTAATCAGTAAAAATCAATAACCAAATTTAGAGTGTTTCTTAGTTAGAACGATATCAATGTGTATGCAAGATTTTAAATCTGAGTGACTCCCGTTTTGGAGTTATGCGTCGACACGTACATACCAAATTCTCTCCTTTATATATTAGATGATTTACTTGCAAGTTTAGTGTCAAGTGTCAGTGTCACCAGTTGTGGTGGAGACTTGGATATTGATTCAGATGTTTTAAGTTTGGTTTGGTTTTACGGCATATCAACCTCAGTGGGTCATTTAATGCCGATAAAGTTTTGAAATAAATCAATTCTTAATCGATAATACAATTTTGTTTATAAATACATTTTTCTATTTAACCCGTAGATAGTACCCTAACAGGTACTACACTCCGGGTCAGAGTGGACCAGGGAGCAATGGTGATGAAGGGGTGCTCCACATTCCCCAAACCTCCAAAACTGGAACCTCACCATCAGATAGAGTTTAACGTCATTCCCAGGACATATAGATCCTCAGTCACCACCTTCTAGTACCCATATGATAAAAAGGGGTTGGGGCTTGCCATAAGGGCAATAGGGTTGGGGCAATCATATAGGTGCTAGGGCTTGACGTGACCAGCCGATTGATTGGAGGGGGCCTCTCTGACCGCCTGTCTAGCCCAAGATAGGACCAAAGTGGAGTATTGCATGTCATGAACTGCTCATCCACCTGGGCTCTATCCTTAAGCATCATGGGACACCACCCATGGCCAACAGGTGGCCCCATTGGGGGAGTCTTACCCTTCTGCAGAGGTGCAGTCGGTGCATTCTAATGCCACAGCCGACAGGGCGAGATTCAGATGTTTACATTTTTATGATCAAAAGTCAAGTGTTGATGTATATAGTTACCAACGCCTCTGCTACAAGCAGGATGTGACGCAAGATCAATTTCTTAAGCAGAGTTTAACAGGTTTGAATTCAGAGTTTTCCTTCTCCTAGACTGGTTGCCTAACCAAGGTTAAAGAGCCCAGTGAAATAGATCACTAAGTAGGCCTGAGTCTATTTCTAGTAGTGACCAGGTTTGAATTCAGAGTTTTCCTTCTTCTAGACTGGTTGCCTAACCAAGGTTAAAGAGCCCAGTGAAATAGATCACTAAGTAGGCCTGAGTCTATTCTAGTAGTGACCAGGTTTGAATTCAGAGTTTTTCTTCTCCTAGACTGGTTGCCTAACCAAGGTTAAAGAGCCCAGTGAAATAGATCACTAAGTAGGCCTGAGCCTATTTCTAGTAGTGACCAGGTTTGAGTTCAGAGTTTTTCTTCTCCTAGACTGGTTGCCTAACCAAGGTTAAAGAGCCCAGTGAAATAGATCACTAAGTAGGCCTGAGCCTATTTCTAGTAGTGACCAGGTTTGAATTCAGAGTTTTCCTTCTCCTAGACTGGTTACCTAACCAAGGTTAAAGAGCCCAGTCTGTCCTACTATCTACCCATAGTTGGATTCCTACCTTTCCCAAGGGTATTAGTGCTATGGGAAATGCTACCAGTTTCATCCAGGATTTGAACTTATGTTGCCGTGTACATTTCCTACAGTTATAATTCACGAGAGGTCAAGAATTGTGAACAGACCTGTAGCTAAGAATTTAGATTAGGGTCTGTTGATTTAGAATCAAGGGAGTCTATGGAAAATTACCAGTGACAGTTATAACCTTTTGATCCCTTGAAAACGCACAATGACAGACATGTGAGAATAGTTTAGAGTCAGATGGGACCTAGCTTTTGAAGGAGAGAGAGATCGTCTCTCCCAGTGTCCAATCTCATCCCTGTGGTGGAATCAATCAAATGGGCTTTTTAATCAAATCAAGCAAAATGTGTATATATACACATTCACTATCACCAGATCTTGCTTTTTGAGCAAAAATAATGAAGATTTGATATATATTTGTGAAGAACATAAAAAAATTTAAACAGTAACTGCATCGATTTTTTTTTTTTTTTTGCATTTAATAATTTAAATAAGAGACATTAATTTTTCTTTTCAGAGTGTCTGTGCATATTTTTTTCTGACATTCCCACCATGCCAGATCAACGCAAGGTCTTTTTTACATAGGGATTTTAATGGGGCATCCTGTGAGGATCCAGTTTGGGATTCAGTAATAATGTATTTACGACAAGGCAACACTGGGTAGCCACTTCTAGTCCAATATGAAATGAATAACCATAATGAATCATTTGGATTATTTGGACTATTATCCTCATCTTTATTGTTATCAGTACATGTATATTGAACAAACCTGACAAAGAGTTATAACAAACAGATTTTATTGCCCTTAGTATTATTTGGATTATTCAGACTATTGTCCTCATCTATATTGTTATCAGTACAACATTTCAGACAATGTGCCCTCCAGGCTTCTTTAGGTATTTCTTGTCAGACTTGGGAGCCTTCTCTTCGAACTCAGGAACCCTCTCTTTGAGCTTAGGAACATTCTTGTCATAATCGGGTGCCTTCACGGAACAATCCACGGAGGTATACTGTTCTCATTCCGCTAACCATGACTGGGTACAAGTGTTTATTATTCTATGTTACTGTCGCCCTTGACCAGGATTGAACCTGCAGCCTAGAGATAACTGTCATTTAGAACTGTATTAACTCAACGCCTATATCCACTATGCCAAAAATTGGGAGAAATAGCATAATGAATCAAGTAATACAGAATTATAAATATTATATAACAGGAAAACTTGACTTTAATAGTTATTGTCAGCAAAGTTCAACTATATTACAATAATGACCAAGCAAGGAGCCTGAGATATTTTATACTTGTTAGTCAAGAGGATACTTATTCTTCCATTATGATGGGGAGGGGAGGATTATGTAAGTATATACCCAGAGTTACCGTCAAAGACACCATGATGACAGCTTCTCTTTGGAGGTTAGAACAGAATTGAATCTACTAAGGGTCATTATATTTGAATTTTTTTTTTCTTTTCTCTTTCATTTTCTTTTCTCTTTCCTTTTTTTTCTTTTTTCTCACTAAGTTCACGTTGGCACAAAACCAGATAGAAGAGGAAATTGAGATAGATAAAAAGAAAAAAAGAAAGAAAGATACAATCAGACATGTTGGGAGAGCCTGCCAGCCAGGAGTAGGCAATGTAAGTTCTAATAGATGTAAGTTACAGCCTAAATTTAGCATGAACTGAGGGAAAATTTTCTACAGCCTGCCCCAGATCTTAATAGACTTGTAAATCCTCAGCCTGACCTTCACAAAGTAGGATATAGGGTAAGCATGGGGGTCAGACACACACACACACATATATATATATATATATATATTAATAGCATATGGTTATCACTAGCTCACTTGGTGAATCAAGATTTTTGCGGTATTATTAGGAGTGATCATTATCAGTGATAGAGCTATATATATATATATATATATATATATATATATATATATATATTTATTTAATTTGCTGAGTTTTTATAGATCAATGTTCATTATAAACAGCTACCCATGTTTCATGCCAAGGGGCAATCATCAGGTCGTTGAGTTAGATCCCATGGTGTTTGTTGAAGATCTTTACTTAATGTCACATTCTGGACCGTCGGTTACTTCTGCGGACGCTATTGTAAATTTTTTCAAAAGTTGCATTTTTTTGTAACAATGCCAACAAAGTTACCTCCCTTTATTGGTTAAAAATAGAAAAATTTTACTTTTGAAAAATTTTTTATTATTTTTAAGTTAATTCCGTTTGATAGAGGATGTATATGTTTTCAAAAAAACATTTTTATATATATGGTAGAGTCTTTTAAATTTTTTCCAACATAATACAAAGGTGGATGGTGTTGTTCCTTTGTTGAAAATCCATTTTTTTATTGTTGAAATATCAGATTTTTTTGTAAAAAATTGTGGAATTGTTTTTCAGGGTGGATGTTGAGCTTCTCTCATCCATGCATTTAGGAAGAATTTTCTTTTATGGGGACATTGTTTGAAGATTTCCAATTTTTTATTTAAACTTCTATTAATAATATTATTGTTATTATTATTATTATAAATTAAATTTTTTAATATCCCAAATTTTTCTGTGACACATAGATTGCAATACTTAGAGCCGTTTGTGTAACATTTGGGATGATCTAAAATTCTCCACTCTATTTTGTAAGGCATATCTTTATCTTTTAGTTCCCATATTTTTGTTGCAAGGGAAGTTGTTTCTTTTTTATCTTTCTTTCTGAAAGATTCCATATGCGAGTAGTATCTTTGCTTGAAGTAACCCTGGGTCATCCCAACATATTTATCTGTACTTATAGGTTGATTCGCAACTGTAGTTGTTACTTTAGCTTCATATACTACTGATTTAATGTTACATTTCTGATTTAGGGGACAATCTTCTTTAATTCTACATGAACATGTAGGGTTTGAGTTTAGTTTAGATTTTGATGTAATTAGTGATTTCATTGAGAGTCCACATGAGTAGCTAGTTTTTACAGTATTTCTATTAAAAATTTTATTATATCTATTTTGGGGTGGGAAGTGTTTATCTATTAAGTCTAGAAATTTTTTACCGACATTTGTTTTAACTGTTTTAGAAAAAGGGGGCGTAAACCAAATTATCTTTCTTTTTCTGTTTTTTGAATTACTATGCTTGGGGATGTTATCTATATAATTTATTTTTTCTTTGAATCTGCTATTTAGTAATTCTTTATTGTAATAGGGGGCTGCCTTTTCAAAAATATCTTTGTTGGATGATAGTTCTGAGATTCTACGGCTAATGTTAGGGACTAGATTTTTTTAAACTAATGGTGGATGGTTAGAATTTATATTAATGTATTTAAGTTTCTCATTTTGTTTGTGATATGGCTTATATGTATTATTTTTAAGATCTAAATTGACATCTAGGAAATTGACATTTGTTAAGTTAGTATCTATAGTAATCTTGAGTTCCATATTTTCTTGGTGTGCTATTATATCTTTACGCAATCTATCTAATGTTTTACCGGAACAGTCTCGTGAAATACAAATTCCCTCATCCCGGTAGAGTGCGAATACATATAAGAAAATTAGGTTCGACTTCAATTAAGCACATATTCTCCCAAATATATATATATATGCACACAGGTTTATCTTCTGCACCAACAGAAAAGAAAGTCAATAAGTACATTTTAGTAGATGGATCAAAATGGATTTTAGTAGATGGATCAAAATGGATTTTAGTAGATGAAACAAAGCGCATTTTAATAGATGGATCAAAGCGCATTTTAATAGATGGATCAAAGCGCATTTTAATAGATGGATCAAAGCGCATTTTAATAGATGGATCAAAGCGCATTTTAATAGATGGATCAAAGCGCATTTTAATAGATGGATCAAAGTGCATTTTAGTGGGTAGATTGAAGCACTTTATTGCAAAATTTACTTTATTTACTGAATGATCCACTTTTGTCAGCTAAAATGACCATATTAAGAGAATCCATCATTTCAGCTGTGCTTCCCCATTGCAGATCTGCCTTACCTGTCTTCATAGCAATTGTGGTGGAGATTGACAAATTCCAACCTTATTAATTTTAAATTGCAATTTCTTGCGTATTTCTGGTCCAGACTTTAAAATATTTATAATGTAGGAAAGAAAATAAAACAATCTTTCTAAATATATATGAAAATAATTGAGACTATGTAATATTTGGATGATGGTTATAATTATTATTATATCATTAATAGAAGACGTTATATATGAAAATAATTGAGACTATGTAATATTTGGATGATGGTTAACTATCAGGGTTTTTTCATCAAACTTTCAATTTTTGAAAAAAAAAGGCAAAATGACAAGAAATGTAAACAAAACTCAGCTCACACCGGACTGGCTTTGTTTAAAAACTTATGTAAATATGTATTCTATTTCTTGTATGTAATTCAACATAGGTATTTAAAAATGTATTTTAACTTCAAAGTGATGTTATATATTCAAATTAATACTATATATGTGTATACATGCAGTATTAAGATTAAATGTTGAATAATCTTGTGGTAAACTTTAAAAATAAAGAAAAAAACAATTGCTATCTATACCTTTTATTCTCTAAATAATGAGTTACAACATAGAGATACATACCATTTGAGTGCAGAACCAGAAAGAACATGCAATTTTACCTAAGAATTCCAAGTTTTATCAAAATTGCTCCAAAAATAAAGAAATGGCAAAGAAATGACTGAATTTCTTGTTTTGAATTGGTCTGTCATTTGACATATATTTTTTTTATCAGAATCATGTCCACATTTTTACCCCAATTTCGGGGCTTTAAATTCTCATAACTTTTGAACCACTAGGGATATTTGCATAATTCAAACAGTTTTGAACTTCATTTACAAAGCTCTATATAACTAACGTGATTAAATAACAATAACCTCAAATAAAAAATAAAAATCAACTGGGAATGCTAGTCTTCATCTTGAATACTATTTAAACTTTCTTTAAATAATTTAACCCATTAGTAAACATTTTCTTTTAATAAATCATGCTACTCTGCACTCATTCATTCTTCTGTAAGAGTGACCTATTATCGGTATCAGCTGGACATCAAGGGAGTCTATCCCCTCTTCACTAGTGCTAGACCAGGCTTTACTGCACTGATCAGATTACCCAAGCTGAGGACCAGTATTGAACCTGGAACTTTGTAATTCCTAAGCAAATAGGATACAACTTGAATATTAAACTTAATTAAATTGGATTCTAAAAGGTACTTTTTAAAAAATGTTGAAATAATGTTATATACCCTACCTATGGACATTACTGGGTATGTCCCCAATCCTCATATACCCTACCTATGGACATTACTGGGTATGTCCCCAATCCTCATATACCCTACCTATGGACATTACTGGGTATGTCCCCAATCCTCATATACCCTACCTATGGACATTACTGGGTATGTCCCCAATCCTCATATACCCTACCTATGGACATTACTGGTATGTCCCCAATCCTCATATACCTATGGACATTACTGGGTATGTACCCTACCTATGGACATTACTGGGTATGTCCCCAATCCTCATATACCCTACCTATGGACATTACTGGGTATGTCCCCAATCCTCATATACCCTACCTATGGACATTACTGGGTATGTCCCAATCCTCATATACCCTACCTATGGACATTACTGGGTATGTCCCAATCCTCATATACCCTACCTATGACATTACTGGTATGTCCCAATCCTCATATACCCTACCTATGGACATTACTGGGTATGTCCCCAATCCTCATATACCTATGGACATTACTGGTATGTCCCCAATCCTCATATACCCTACCTATGGACATTACTGGGTATGTCCCCAATCCTCATATACCCTACCCATGAACATTAATGGCTATGTCCCAATCCTCATATACCCTACCCATGAACATTAATGACTATGTCCCAATCCTCATATACCCTACCTATGAACATTAATGTCCCAATCCTCATATACCCTACCCATGAATATTAATGGGTATGTCCCAATCCTCATATACCCTACCTATGAACATTAATGGCTATGTCCCCAATCCTCATATACCCTACCTATGGACATTAATGGCTATGTCCCCAATCCTCATATACCCTACCTATGGACATTAATGGCTATGTCCCAATCCTCATATACCCTATCTATGAACATTAATGGCTATGTCCCAATCCTCATATACCCTACCTATGAACATTAATGGGTATGTCCCAATCCTCATATACCCTATCTATGAACATTAATGGGTATGTCCCAATCCTCATATACCCTATCTATGAACATTAATGGGTATGTCCCAATCCTCATATACCCTACCTATGAACATTAATGGGTATGTCCCAATCCTCATATACCCTACCTATGAACATTAATGGCTATGTCCCAATCCTCATATACCCTACCTATGAACATTAATGGTTATGTCCCTATCCTCATATACCCTACCTATGAACATTAATGGTTATGTCCCTATCCTCATATACCCTACCTATGAACATTAATGGCTATGTCCCAATCCTCATATACCCTACCTATGAACATTAATGGCTATGTCCCAATCCTCATATACCCTACCTATGAACATTAATGGGTATGTCCCAATCCTCATATACCCTATCTATGAACATTAATGGTATGTCCCAATCCTCATATACCCTATCTATGAACATTAATGGCTATGTACCAATCCTCATATACCCTACCTATGAACATTAATGGCTATGTCCCAATCCTCATATACCCTATCTATGAACATTAATGGCTATGTCCCAATCCTCATATACCCTACCTATGAACATTAATGGCTATGTCCCCAATCCTCATATACCCTACCTATGAACATTAATGGTTATGTCCCTATCCTCATATACCCTACCTATGAACATTAATGGCTATGTCCCAATCCTCATATACCCTACCTATGAACATTAATGGCTATGTCCCAATCCTCATATGGGAGTATTATGCTGACTGAGTACTCTTATACCACTAGCAGAGTTTTACCTTTCTTCACGACACCAGTAAGTATTGTATTTTGTTAATGTTAAAGATTCCATTTCATTTCCAACTTCCATTTTGGTTATTTCTAATTTAGTAACCTTTGTTAGGTTACAACAAATAATTAAGAATCCCATTGGAACTATGGAAATTATTAAATACTTACTCGTTTGGAGATTTCCTTTTGTCCGTGACTACAGGCAAGATGCAAGGCAGTATCATCGCCCATATTTGTGGCATTGATTCTGACTCCCCTGGCAATCAACATGTCCACAATGTTGAGCCGTCCTTCTTTGGCTGCCCAGTGGAGAAGACTGAAGCGATGGTCATCTCTAAATAAATAAATAAATAAATAAAAATAAAATTGCACACAAATAATAGTTTATTTTTTAAAATGAAAAAAGAAATTTTTTTAAAATTTAATATAAAGGATAAAACCTACATCAACAATGTAGAACAATATGTGCAAGTGTAAAGAGAGAGTGTATGGTGGGGGGGGGGGGGCAAGAGTGTATGCAAATGAGAGAGGGAGAGAGTAAAAGATAGTGAGAGTATGCAAGTGAGGGAGAAAGAGAGAACAAGAGTTTATGCAAGTGTGTGAGAGATGGGGAGAGAGAGAAAGATAGCATGCAATTGTGTGAGAAAGAGAGAAAGAGAGCAAGACAATATACGATTTTGTGTGTGCGTGAGAGAGAGAGAGAGAGAGAGAGAGCAAGACAGTATGCAAGTGTGTGAGAGATGGTGAGAGATGGAGAGAGAGAGAGAGAGAGAGAAAGAGGGCAAGAGTGTATATAAATGTGTGTGTGTAAGAAAGGAAGATAGAAAGAGTTTGTGTGTGAGAGAGAGAGAGAGAGAGAAAGTGAGAGTATGTATGAATAAGATCAGCAAGTGATTCTCACTGATGTCCCCCCCACACATACACACATACACTAAACTTATATAAGTTAGGGTAGTGAGGACGTGACATTAACAACACTTAGTAACTGATAGTTTTTCACAGAGATACATGCTCTATTAATGATACTAGTAAATATATGCACCCTCCGGGTGCAAGTATTTAAGTTGTAATGTAATGAAATATCGTATTAAATTAGAGGCAGACAAAAAGTTATGTAACAGAGTGGGGGTATAATAGAAAAATAGAAATGAAACTTACTCTTCCATCACTCCCGTCTTTCATTGCTGAATTTTACTTATTTAACTATTTAGTTAAATTAGGAAATAAAGAATAAAATGACAGTTATTTTTTCTTGTTAATGGATTTAATTTAAGATTCATTGAAGAGATTTTTGCTTATATTCATTAAAATAAAACCAAACAGTTAGAAATCAATAATACTAAGCACATATTTAATAAAATCACATTTTTAATATCAATATGCAAATTAGCTTTCCCATTCACACTGTAAACCGCTATTTTTTGTATATATAAATACAATTGCATGTTATTTGTATGTAGATATGGACAACACTAATAAAAAGGTGAAGAAATTTTATTAATAATTGAGGTTTAAATATAAATAAGATCATAGAGAATGTGATGTAAATAACTATGTTAATTGTGACTCGATTAGTAATATAGTTTCGGTTACAGACAGAAAAACACACAATCTCCATTATAATAAGATTGAGCAGAACTTTATTTACAAATATAACAAACTAGATCTTATATATGAAAAACAAAATATTCAAAGGATGTATTCTTTATATAAAACTAGAAGTGGTTACCCAGCGTCACCTGGGTAGAAGGGGATGAGCAAAAAATTTAATTTTTGGGATGCAATTTTTTTACAAAATTTTAAAAAATTTTAAAGGAAATGATGAAGGTCAATTTGACTATCATGAATTTTTTCCAAAGTAGAAAAATGGCATTTTCCACTTTCAATTGTTAAAATATAAAATTGTAACCCTAACCACAAACCCAACCCTAAAACTAACCCTAACCCTAACAAGATTAAAATCTTGTCACGTACCATTTTAAGAAAGTAGATTTAAGATAGATTGTTTTAAAGCTTGTTTGAATTGCACAACTAGTTTTTAAGCAATTTCCTTTTAGATAATCCCAGATTGCTTGTCAACAACTATTCTAATCTTTTAGCTTTTAGATAGTTTGAAATATATTTAGATATATTTCAAATATATTTGCTGGCAAAATAGCCTGTGGTCTATTTTATTAGGACTGGTAAAATAAGCCTAAAAGTAAGTCTATTTTACTGAAACCGGCTAACTAGCCTATTCAAAAAATTTATATAAAATTACAGAATTAAATTGTTTTATTTCTAAATAAATGTAAATGAAATAAATAGGAAACTTAATCTTCATAAATGAAGAGATTTTCAGCCGTATGGTACGGCAGACAAATCTAAGCACCTGCACATGCATAAAACTGATGTAGTTCTCTGTTCCAGATCAGGTAAATTATAGGAGTTTGGAAAACTTTAAATTGACGAAATAATATTATCCTGTGATTTTCTTTCAACAATCCAACCTAAGCTCAATGGGTGACCCAACGAATCATGTTTTTTTCTAGTATATGTATAGATTTGCCAATTTCAGTCTCTGTGACCATCTGCATGGCAGTATAATTGTTGTTTAAAACTATCTATTGCTCTACTATTTACCCATAGCTGCAGGGAGAATAATTAGATTAATACCTTTCCCAAGGGTATTAGTGTTATGTGAAATGCAAAAAATGTTCTCCAGAATTTGAACTTGGCTTGCTATGTCCATTTCCAAGTTCACATAGCATCAATACCATTGGGAAAGGTATGCATCCATACATTCTCCCTCCAGCTATAGGTAAATAGTAGGGCGGACTTGGCTCTTTAACTTGTTTTTGAGATGTTTGTGGGTGAGAGGATCTGTAAATTAGATAATTGTGTGTGTTTGTGGGTTATGTATGCAGTGTTTTAGTTGTCTTTTATTGTCAATATATACTAGAATATCTATGCGTGTGGTGGAGTAATGGTTAACATCATAGGAAATGGACACGACAAAGCAAGTTCAAATCCTGGATGAGACTGTTTAGATTTTACATAATGCTAATACCTTTGGGAAAGGTATGAATCCAACTATTCTTCTTCCAGAAAATGGGTAAATAGTAGGGCAGACAGGTCTCTTTAACCTTGGTTAGGCAAACAGGAAAATAAAAACTCTGAATTCAAACCTGTTAAACTCCGCTTAAGAAATTGACCTTGTGTCACATCCTGCTCATGCGGAGGGGTTGGGTAAATATCTATACCAGAATATCTTAGAATACAGTTGCTTGTGTTGACTTTTCAGGGTTAAATTTGATGGAATTGTGCATCATATTTAAGTTGGTAAGGAAATTGTTCAGTTTTGCCTTTATTTCCTTAGCACGGCTGATGGCAGGTGTGGCACTCCACCTTATATGCCAAAACAATCTCCTTGGTCTAGTGCTAATGAAATGAGGATAGACTCCCTGCTGACTGGCTGATACGACTTTTTATTTCCTTACTTTATCTCACTTTATCCCCTCCCACCGCTTTGTGCGACATACGCCACATTCCGAATACATAGGTAGATAGATAGTGACAATAGTATTAGTTTTTCTTGAGGCACTCTCAAAATGGGGATGATTACACTACTGCCTTGTGGTTACAGATTGAGGATCGTCAAAAGCAAATGGTAGAAATCATAAACAAATCCCCATTGAGAACACGAGCCTCTAGAGAAGGTAAATGTGAGCTCTCTGGCGGGGCAGAGACATATAAACCTATGCATGTAATATTATGAAAAATTGAAGAAGAAAAAAAACACAAGTTCATAAAATGAGTAATGTTTATTTCGTCTACGCTGCAGTGTTTCGATCTGTTTCAATAGATCTTCATCAGGGCTTTCGTTAGTTTGAGTAAAAAATAAATTTATCCCAGAGAATAAGAAAACTGCAAGACTCCTTTGCTTTGTCGGTCAGTCTATTTAAAAATTGTTGAATGAAAAGCGAGCGTTTGTGGATGTTTAAAACGTAAAACAAACACTGAAAATGGTTGCCGTAGATTTTTAAAAAATGTAAACATTCACTTGCACTGGGTGTGTGTGTGTGTATATGCATACTATCAGTTACCTATGCATGTATTTATCAGTTAAATTCTACCCTCCGCTTATAGGTGGTGGATGGCCCAAGGGTTAGGAATTCTGGCTGATGATAAATCAGTCAGGTTTTGATCTCAGCTAGAGGTAGCTTGCTAAGTCTAGCCACATTGACGATGATATATATATATATATATATATATATATATATATATATATATATATATATATATATATATATGTGTGTGTGTGTGTGTGTGTGTGTGTGTGAATGATATCAAGTATTCCCATGATAGGATTCAACCAAATTGAAGAACTCAAATGTACACGTAAAAAGTTTTATGCATATACCGTATTTGACGGTATATAAGACGCACCCCCATTTCAGCAAGTCAGATTCTGGAAGAAGGTTTTTAGTGTATTTATTGTTGAAAACAGTCTCCTGTTAACCTTGATTATAACAATACCAGCAATAAAATAAGGATGCATGGAGTTTAGGGTAGGTAAAAGTACTGAGCATAAGCTGGATTAGTGAGCATCATAGAGAAGATTAGCCTAGGCCTACGGGAGGTCTCAAACTTCACCTATGATGTATAAGACGCAGGGCAATTTTTGAGCCAAAATTTTGGGAAAAAAGTGTGTCCTATATGCCACCAAATACAGTACATATGAATATCTACATATGGGCATATATTCACATATACAGTATAGTAGTATAAATACATAAAGTAAGTAAAGTCGTTGGGGTGGCCTAAAGTCGGTATCAGCCAATCAGCGAGGGAGTCTATTCCCTTTTCACTAGCACTAGACCAAGGAGATTGTTTTTGCATCTGAGGTTGAGCGCCACACCTACTGTCAGCTCTTTATTTTACTGCACAGATCCCTGTGCTACTCATACGCTGAGTTGGTGAGGGCCGGTATCAAACTAGGAACCTTGTGGTTTCTAGCCGAACGCTCTACCGACTGAGCTAAAATTGATGAAAACCTTAGTTTATCAGATATAAATTTATTTCTTGTTAGCCTCTTCAAATCTAACAAGGCTGAAATCAATCTATATCTGATAAAGTCAGGCTTTCAGCAATATATATATATATATATATATATATATATATATATATATATTAGTGATGCTGATAGCTTTTTAATTTAGTGTGTCCTGGGATGCACGGATTTAATCTGTACAGTAAAGTGAGGAGCTGATGGTAGGTGTGGCGCTCCACCTCAGACGCCCCCAAAAAATAATCTCTATGGTCTAGCGCTAGTGAAAAGGGGACAGACCGCCTCACTGTCTGGCTGATACCAACATTAGGCCATTAGACTACTTACATGTTTTCAGTAAACAAATATAACTTCAAGTAACTATTCCTATGGAATATGAATAATTTTTAAACAGATCTTTTTGGTCCAAAGATGGTATTTCTACTCCGGATCTGAGAATAGTGAATTCAATCCTCACTGTGTGCCCTATACTTCTGGCGAACTGGTTGGGTAAAAATACTTATGCACTGCAAAAGGTGTTGTGGCGTAATGGTTAGCAAACTTGTCTCGCAGATCTATTACTACTAAATAACCTGTTTGATCCTCACTGGATGTCCCATAATTGCGCTCTTGTATAATATCTTCCCTGAGGCAAATCAGTTGGATAAATAAATACTAGGTATACCCAAAATTGACCTAAAAACCGTTTTTGACAAATTATCAGATTTTAATGAAATTTTCAGTGTTTATTTATCAATGAATAACTTTTATAATACATTATTTATTTTATTTCAAAACTTTCTCATTTTTTTTTTCAGGTCAATTAATTTTGACCCCACCCCCACCCCCACCCCCTACTTTGGGGTGTAAAATCTCGGTCCTTATTTGATACTAATTACAGTAGAAATAAAAAGATAAAAGACCGAAGCTGTAAATAGAAAAAAAAAATTAAGGGGAAAATTTTATAAGAAAATAAGTACCGAAAATCGGAAAATAAAATGTAAAAAAAAAAAATAAATAACTAATTTTTTGGAGATTTCTTTTTTACTCATTTCGATAATTATTTAATTGGCTATTATCTTATAAAAGAAAAAATTATACATCAATATTTTTTCTGCTTAAAAAGGTGGGGAGAGGGGCTAATTTTCAATAGAGTTTTTCTTCAAAACGTATACTTTGTTTGACTAAAATAAGGTTTGCATTAATTAGATATTTATTTCTAGAATCTAAAAATATAACATTTTAAAATTAACATCAGAATATTTTTTTATTTTAAATTAATTTTATATATTAATTTTTAATAGCAAAAATATTTAATTAAAGTTTTGAAATAAAATAACTGATGCATTATAAAATTCATTAATTGATAAATCAATACTGAAAATTTCATTAAAATCGGATAATTCCCTGATTTTGGTAAATCTTTTTGCAATCGCGAATGTTACATTAAATTTGTAAACAAGCCATTTAAAAAGAGCCAAAATGGCCGAACTGATCGAAATTTGACCAAAAAAATCATTTTAAATGTATTAAAAATAAATTGCATATGTAATGATATTTTTCTTTTTTATCGTTTTAGACAAAAGTTTGACCTTAAATAATAGATTTAATTAATTTTAATTCGTTTGTAAAATTCGTAGCAGCCGAATTTTTGGGTATACCTAATAAATACCTACCATTTTGGGTTTATGTACACCTCCACACTCCCCAGAACTAGAGCCTCACCATCAGATGCAGTTTAGCGTCATACACAGAACAAAAGTTATCTAGGGACTGGCAAACGGAGCCTAAAATGCGTTTTTGACAAAATGACTTTAGCCCCCCTACAGAAAATAATTTACCAAAAATCAGGAAATTATCGGATTTTAATGAAATTTTCAGTGTTTATGTATCAATAAATGATCTTTATAATGCATTATTTATTTTATTTCAAAACTTTCTCATGTTTTTCAGGTCACTTAATTTTGACCCCCCTTATGTTGGGGGCGTAAAATTTTCGAGTTGGTCCTTGACTGATACTAATTACAGTATAGATAAAGAGATAAAAGACCGAAGTTATGGATAGAAATAAAAAAAATTTTTTACGGTTGCTGTTCTATGAGAAAATAAGTACCGATTATAAAAAAAAAAAAAATGAAAAATAATTTTTTTAGAATTCTTTTTTACTCATTTCCATAATTATTTAATTGACTATTATCTTATTAAAAAAAAAAATTATACATCAATATTTTTTCTGCTTAAAAAGCCCTCCCCCCCCTTTTAAGCAGAAAAAATATTGATGTATAATTTTTTTTAATAAGAGTTTTTCTTCAAAACTTATTACTTTAGGAATATAAAATAAGGTTTGCATTAAATAGATATTTATTTCTAGAAACTAAAAATATAACATTTTAAACCTAATATCAAGATTCACATATTTTAAAACAATTAAATTGATTTTCAATATAATTCACATAATGTTCGAAGATTAATTGTATGGAAGACAATTAAGACCAAATACGTAAAATGTGAATTCCCTCCCTTAGAAGAGTTAATCTTTCTGTCTCTAAGATTACCGAAAGAATTCAATATCTAATAAAGGTAAGTTCATTTCATTATTACTATTTTTAATTCAATTATTCATTTTTAATTAAAAATATTCAAATTCAAATTGATGTTTTCTCACTTATCTTTAAATTAACATTTTTTTTTTTTTTTTACTAAAATAAAAAAAAATTGCACTTCCAAACTTGTTATTATTGATTGCACACCAATCTATCAGATTGTAAAAAAAAAAATTCTAAAAAGTTCTTTACTTTTTGAGTTTTTAGGTGTGCTCATTTTCCCGTACGGGGAAATTCATTTTGTCAAAAAACGGATTTTACGTCAATCAAACAAGACAAAAAAGTTTAAAATATTATGGCAATTATGGAACACCATACACGAAACATAAAATGAATATGCAAATTTTATTTTCACTGAAACTAATATATTTTTTTATTTTTTTACATACAAAAAACGGATTTTACTTGGTTAAATGTTAAAACGAGCGTGTAAAATTTCAGTAACATTTAATAAATATGTATTTAAAGTAACGCTTTACTTATTTCTAAAAAGAAATGTTTATAAGTATTTTAAAAATATTTTAAAACCATTATTGAACACGATAAATCAAAATAAATTCAACGTAACTTTTTGTCAAAATTCGGACGATTTTTGATGTATAAAATGTATTAAAAATAAATTGCATATTGTAATAATATTTTTCTTTTATAATGATGGTCAGTATGTTACTACTTATCGATTTAGACAAAGTTTGACCTTAAATAATAGATTTAATTATTTTTAATTCGCTTTTAAAACTCCTAGCAGACGAATTTTTTGTTACTCCCTATTACGCTCCTACGGGGGATACCGATACAGTTAGCATATTCTGAGTCTCGCCAACAATTGTCTTTTAGATGAATCGTAGAATAAATAATTTATCATCTGAATTTTCTGATTTTGTTAGTGTGCGTATTTGCATTTTTACTGTTTACTTGCTCAAAATAAATGCGTAATATTCGACTTTAAAAAAAAAAAAAAATTGCAGAACTTAAGTTCTACCTGTCTGGGTTTTTTTTAATCTACTAACGCAGTTGTTTAAACTGCGTTCGTCGTTCTGCGAATGTTTTTGGTATCGTGCGCACGCGCACACACACACGTTTATTTGTGTAAGTATGAGTGCGCCATGTGGTATTGCGTGGGCTGTTTGACACGAGGGATGGGTAAGTTCCTCCGTGCTGCCTGTAGCAAAGAGATACCAAATATGGCCAAACCAAGAAAGGAAAACCTCAGATAAACACCTTTTTCCTGGCTGCATGGTTGTGGGTGAGGGGGATAAGGGTTAGTTGGAGTGGGCGACGAAGGGAGAACATGAATTGAAGAGGTTAAAAAAAAAGAAGAAGAAAAAGAAAGAAAGTTAATTATCGCCGTAATACAGCCGGTCTGTGTGTTATGTGATGAGAGATACACAGAAACAGGGAGAGGCAAACAGAGAGAGGCAAACAGAGAGGCAAATAGAGAGAGAGAGACAGACAGACAGACAGACAGAGAGGCACATAGAGAGAGACAGACAGGCAAATAGAGAGAGAGATGTTGAGGGACAGAGTGGAAACGGATGACAGATGAGGCAAGAGAGAAAAAGAGCGGAGGCAAACATGGGCAAAAGTAAAGAAAAAGACTCTCTCTCTCTCTCTCTCTCTCTCTCTCTCATTGGGAAACCAGTAGGAAATAAACGAAACATAGTATATTGGTACGTAGTTAGATAAGTACTAGTAGGCCGGATGGTTGCTTAGTTACTTAGCTAGCTGGAGTGAAATGGAAGCGTGGGTGGGGTTGTGAGGGTGGACGAAGTGTATATATGTGTGGGGTGGGTGTATTTTAAAAGAGAAAGTGTGTACCCGCCCACTCAGTGATTATCAATGTCTACTCTGCATCAGCGTACTGGCTGGCACATTCCTACCCCCACCAACACACATCATATATCCGGGAATAATATGGCGGTGGGTGGTGAGGTTGGGCGTGGTGCTCTGTAGAATAACTTAGTTTGGGTTGGTAGGTTTCTGGAAATAACAGTTGGTTAGCTTTATTTTTTTTTTTTCCTTGAGACAAAATGAAGCCAGCAAATAGCAGACAACTGAAGTTAACCAGAAAAGTAGGGAAAGAAAAGGCATTTCTTTTTACATTGGAATTAACTCAACATGACATCTATTATATTCGGGCTGAACTTGCACAAAGGTGTCAAAATTAGGGTGACCCAGAAAAATCAGAACCCACAAATTTTGTAATAAAACTGTTAATTTTAACTAGGGGGGGGGTCTAGGGTTGGGGTTAGAATTAGTTTAATGGGAAAATGAATAAATAATTTGGGTTCTGTTTTTTTCTGGATCACCCTAATTTTGACACCTTTGTGCAAGTTCAGCCCATATTCGTATATAATACACATATTAAATACGAACATAAGGGTGTACATTAGGTACCACCAATTTGACCCTGTGAAATTTACTCCCCCCCCCTATATTTAATACAATGAAACTTACAGAAAATTTAATATTTTCTTGAAAAATTTTTTTACATTTTAAAGAAAAAACATAAAATAAACTCCTGATAATTTTTAAAAAAATTTTCAGCATACGGAAATAATGAAAATTATGATTGAAAAACAATGTTTTCATTTTTGCACTGTTAAATCAACTGAAATTTAACGTAGCTAAAAACAAGTTACGATAAGAGGATTTTTTTAAAAATTCTATGAAAAATCAATTAATAATCTGATTTTCACGAAAATTTCCATAAATGTTTACCATTGGATGTAAATACATCTGAAATAGTTTTTTTCTAAAATATATTAGGGGAAATATTTTTTACGAGGTCTATCCCCCCCCCCCCTATTTTATTTTATGAGATAAAAAAAAAATGACACGTCAGAAAAAAATTTTTTCTTTTTTTCTATAAAGATAAGAGTCTGAATAACTATATCAATGAAATTGTATGAATGTACGAGGTCTAGTTTTTTGAGGAAAAATTAATGAAATCGGAAATAAAAAGTGTAAAAAAATGTCATAATATCAATATTTGAAAACTTTTTTTTGCTTTTATAATTGGTATGTACTATATTCTATTAAATTGTCAACAAAAAAATTTTTTTTTTAAGAAATTAATTTTTAAGAGATTTTCAATCTTTTGTGTGATTAAATATTTTTATTTTCTGCGTGAAATAAATTAATTTTTTTTTTTTTTCCTGCGTCAAAAAATCGAATTTTTCACGGATATTTAAAAATATGAATTTTATAATTCAGGTGAACTAAACATTGGTCCGATACGAGCTCGATTAATATTTTTAAAAGAATTTGTAATTTTTATTGTTGAATAGTAATGTGTGATCCTTAGAATGTACGGAAGAGCATTGCTGACATATTTGTTTTACAAAGAGACGAGACGCTTCTAAGTAACTGAAGTTTGTTCCTGTTAGGCTGACAGTGTTAGCGTGAAAAAAATTATTTTATTTAACTTTTTCAATAATTAAAATAAAAAGTAAGTATAACAGATTATTTTATCAGTTTTTATCTTAGAAAAAATATTCAAGTTTTCATTCCATACTTTTACTGGTTAATTGTAAAAGGGAAATAATTAGTAACTTTTCTGTCTATATTACAGTCTGAAAATTACCCTTTCGCATGTAATACGGGCAGGTTTGTTTATTTATTAAGATAACGATGTAATTTTTCCCAATCGGATAATTTGATCTTTGAATTAACTATTTTTCTTTGTAACAACCCTGTACGATCTTTTTTTTTACGAGATTTTTTATAAACAAAGTTCGGAAATATCTATTTCCGTTTTATTCAAGATGGCCTAAACGGTTTGGTGGTACCTAGTGTACATTGTGTATGTGTGTGAGTATGTACACTGTACACACACATACATAATCGTAAGAAAGTGGTCAGCAAGATATATATATACGGTATTTACCGCGTACCCCACGTGTATGGGTCAGGCACAAGGCCCTATTGATGTGGGACCACCCACGAACCAAAGCTCATGGGAGGTGGGTGCAAAAAATATGTTGATCCCGTCGGCATCCTCCCTCAAGGTGGGTGGGAACCTCAGGCACCAGGCAATAATCCCAGCCCTGCTCCTTTAAATCGAGGAGGCAGGTGTTGCCTGAACAGAAGCCACCAGACCCCCGCCCGAGGACAGGAAATTTTTTTTTTGATTTTTTAAAAATTTAAATTAAATCCTGTCTGTCCTCCCACCAGGTTAGATTAACACAAGGTTTGTTTTTTTTCGTGGTTTTTTTTTTATGGGACATCCAGCGAAGATCGAACTCGTCATTCAGTAGTAATGGATATGCGAGACTAGCTTGCTAACCATTACATTTGGGATGTCCAATCTGCCGTGTCGAATTTACCTCCCCCCCTCCTATAATTAACACAATCAAACTTGAATAAAAGTTAATATTATCTTCAACATTTTTGGACCATTCAAAAGAAGAAACATTTATAAAAAACTTTTTAGTTTTCAGCTTACAGAACTAATGAAAATTATGAACGAAAACCATATTTACATTTTCGCACTATTAAATCAATTGAAATTTAACGTAGCCAAAAACAAATTACTACAGGTTTTTTTTTTTTTTAAATTCTATGAAAAATCAATTAAGATTCAAATTTCCACAAAAAATTTTTTTTGATACTTATTCACCTGTTGATGAAATCATGTTTAAAATAGTTTATAATTTTCATGAAATACATTTTAGATTGCACCTAGTGTACACACACACATACACACACTCGTAAGAAAGTGGTTACAAAAATATTTTTTTAAATTCAATTTTGTCCTCCCACCAGGCCAGATTAACATAAGGTATTTTTTTTTTTACGTGGGTTTTTTTTTATGGGACATACAGCGGGGATCAAACTCCTCATTCAGTAGTAATGGATCTGCGAGACTACCTTGCCAACCATTACACAATGACAGGACAAAAGCAGTCACCAGGATATAGATAATAAGATTTAAGAATTGTTACCTTTCCGTTTCAAAATGATTGCCACTTCAAAGCTGCAGACATTATTTACCTGGACGTCTTTTTCAGTTCTAATTTTATTTATTTCTTATAGGGATAATGGCATATCAACCTTCCTGGGTTATTTAATGCCAAAGCCATCTCTGTAAAAAAAAGTCGGCGGAGTGACCCATTGTCAGTATCAGCCGGACAGCAAGGCAGTCTATCAACTTTTCACTAGTGCTACACAAGAGATTATTTTTGTGTCTGAGGTGGAGCACCACACATACCATCAGGTCTCAACTTTACCACAGAGATCAAAGCGGTGTTACTCATGCACTAAGTTGGTTATTTTTATGGGTACAATGCTACTATGAAAAATATGGTACCATTATAGTATGATGCCTAACTTTTGAATGTGGCCTACAAAATCATTTCTCTCTTATAGAATGTGGCCTATGAAATCATGTCTCTCTTATAGTATGTGGCCTATGAAATCATGTCTCTCTTATAGTATGTGGCCTATGAAATCATGTATAGTATGTGGCCTATGAAATCATGTCTCTCTTATAGTATGTGGCCTACCTTTTGAATGTGGCCTACGAAATCATGTCTCTCTTATAGTATGTGGCCTACCTTTTGAATGTGGCCTACGAAATCATGTCTCTCTTATAGTATGTGGCTTACCTTTTGAATGTGGCCTACGAAATCATGTCTCTCTTATAGTATGTGGCCTACCTTTTGAATGTGGCCTACGAAATCATGTCTCTCTTATAGTATGTGGCCTACCTTTTGAATGTGGCCTACAAAATCATGTCTCTCTTATAGTATGTGGCCTACCATAAAAAGCATATTATATAAGGTTATAATAATAACTGCTAACCCTAACCCTATTTCAGAATTTTTGAATTAAATAGATCTCTGATACCATTATAGTATGTGGCCTACGAAATCATGTCTCTCTTATAGTATGTGGCCTACCATAAAAAGCATATTATAAGGTTATAATAATAACTGCTACCCCTAACCCTATTTTAGAATTAAATAGATCTCGGATTCATGTAAATTATGGATAAATTCTTTTTTAATTATTCTTAATTACTACATACAGCTTATGACTGAATTGCATTTCTTGAAATTGAATATATGTGAAAGATGATTAGTTTCAATAAATTGCCTACTACTTATATCTATAAATATACTCTTAATGTAGTAGGACACATTCAAACCGGGTAGGCCACATACTATAACGGAATCAATAAGGTAGGTCACATACTATAACGGAATCAATAAGGTAGGTCACATACTATAACGGAATCAATAAGGTAGATCACATACTATAACAGAATCGAAAAGGTAGGCCACATACTATAACAGAATCGAAAAGGTAGGCCACATACTATAACAGAATCGAAAAGGTAGGCCACATACTATAACAGAATCGAAAAGGTAGGCCACATACTATAACAGAATCGAAAAGGTAGGCCACATATTATAATAGAATCAAAAAGGTAGGCCACATACTATAACAGAATCGAAGTAATAGTAGTCTGACTATGAGCTACCAGTCACGATCAGGAGGTTGCGAGTTCAGTCTCTGTAGTCTCCCACAACAGGATCAAGACACAACACAGGCGCAAATGATTACAAAGACGCAACACTAATGGGTTATTTCCTCACAGGTTCGTATCCTGTTCGCAGCGCCATATTGAAGTCAGTCAGTCTACTGTTGGTTTGAATAACAGCAACTGGCTAAGCACAACTGAAGCAGTGCCCAAGTCAGTTGGTATCTATGGAAATCAAGAATGGACCATTCATGTATTTGGGTGATTCTATTCCTTGAGTTCTGATTGGCTGCTTGGTTTCAATGATGTTGAGGAGTTTCATAAATACCCTGTCATTCTGCAGTAGGGTTGCAGCAAGACAGGTTCATATTAAATTACGACTGCTTGTTGCCGTGTCATACCAATTCGACGGTAATTGGATCTTAGCTTGATTATTCTACAGATATCTCAAATAAGTCGATTTAATTACTAAAATGTAGAGGATCATGTCACTATATATATATATATATATATATATATATATATATATATATATATATATATATATACATACATTATAATATAATATAATGGAGAATGAATGTGAAAAGTATTAGTATATGAAGGTGCTCAATGCTAAAATAGCAGAGCAGTTTTAAAATCAAATATGAAATATTATGGACATGATATCCCGTAACTACAGTTTCATGCATACTTGCAATCATCAGATGGTCAAAATGTTAGGATTTTAAAAATCTTAACATTTTGACCATCTGATGATTGCAAGTATGCATGAAACTGTAGTTACAGGATATTAAATCCATAATATTTCATATTTGAGTTTATATATATGAAGAGAAAAATGGAAGTGAATCCGACGGTATGTAATATAGTGAAAAATTAGAAAAAACACAGTTTCAATAAAATGAGTGATATTTATTCAGCCAACGCTGCAATGTTTCAATCTGTTTAGTAGATCTTCTTCAGGGCCTTTGTTGATATAAGGAAAAATAGAATTTATCACAAATCATAAGGAGACTGTGAGAGTCTTTTGTTGATCAGTCTGTTTAAAAATGTTTGAATCATTCAAACATTTTTAAAAAGATTGAACAACAAAAGTATTTTTCAGTATATATATATATATATATGAACAAAAGTGATAAGATAAACATGAATATTTTTTATGTTGTTTATTTTTCTCAACTAGTTTCGACCTTAGGTCATCGTCAGGAGAAAATTTCTTGTTGGAGAAATTGTTTTTAGAGAGTTTAAAAAAAAAATTAAAACAATATTTTAAAGTGTTTGACAGGCCACTTTAATCTGGGCAGAGAAGTGTGTTAGAAGTAGCAAGTCCATCTGTTCCATGAAAAAACACACACACACACATCATATATATATATATATATATATATATATATATACACACACACACACACACACAAATATATACATCTTATTATAATGGAGATTGTGTGTTTTTCTGTCTGTAACCGAAACTATATTACTACTCAAGTCACAATTCCCTTAATTATTTACGTCAAATTCTCCATGATTTCATTCTTTTAAACCTTCAGTTATTAATAAAAATTGTTTTACATTATTAATACTGTTGACCATATCTATGTACTAATAACATGCAATTGTATTTATATATACAAAAAATAGCGGTTTACAGTTTGAACGAGAAGGCTAATTTGCATATTGATATTTAAAATTTTATTTAATAAATATGTGCTTGTATTATTGATTTCTAATTGTTTGGTTTTATCTTAAGAAATATAAACAAAAATCTCGTGGATAAATCTTAAAAGAAATTTATTTACAAGAAGAAATAACTGTAATATTATCCTTTACTTCCTATTTTAACTAAATAATTAAATTAGGAAAATTTACCAATGAAAGAGGGGATTAATGGAAAATGATGGAATAGTTAGTTGTTCTATTTTTCGATTATACACCCTCTGTTGCAGATCTTTTTATCTGCATTCTTAGTCAGTTTCATTAGCCTTTCTAATTTAATATGATATTTTATTATATCAAAACTTAAATACTTGCACCCGGAGAGTGCATATATTTGCTAGTATATATAACAGAAGGAATTAATAGAAATATAGAAATTTATATGAATGATGAAAATAGAGTAAGTGGCAGTAACAAGAATGTATTAATGAATTGGTTCATAGAAGAAATAGTGGAATTAGGTTACTAGTATTCACACAATTTGTATATTTATTCTTCCACTTGATGTACAGATGTATAGGCTTCCTTTACTTTTTTTTTTTTTTTTTTTTTTTTTTTTGTCAAGGCTAAAATGATGAGGAAGAAATACAAGATACTGCTCAATTTACTGCATAAACTTTTAGTTTAATATAAAAAAATAAAAAAAAATAAAAAAACACACACTTAAAAAATTTAGGCGTTTCTCCAGTATAACCCAACAATGAAAATGCCCTTTATCCCTGCAGATATATATATATATATATATATAAAGGGTTTTATAGTTTGCTTGAAGCATTATATGCCTGTGTTTAAGAAAATAAAATAGAAATTAGGAGGCTATTGACAATGCAATGGAAAAACGATAGGTGATGAAATTGATGTTTATTTACCTGTTTCCTAAACGCTTTTGGGGATAAAATCCCATCTTCAGAGGTTTCGGAGTTATGTGTGTTTATATATATATATATATATATATATATATATATAAAGTAACACTAATGATTCAGAGACTATCTACCTAGGTTTCTCCTAATGGATCATCAGGATAATTCTGACTGCTAGGGGTTGGTACAAAATACATTTTATTTTCAAAAACCAACACAAGGAAACATAAAATGAGCATACAAAAAAAAAATTATATATATATATATATATATATTATATATTATAAAATGGGTACAAGTGATAACCTACTCGAGTTTCACCATAAATTCTGAATTCTACTGATTATATTTGACCTCTTTTCTTATTGAACAAGTCAAAGAGAGAAAGTTAGTTTAGAAAAACCAGTTGTGACTGGATGGGATGGATTGCAAGATGCTGTTTCTTGTCCAAATAGCAATTTCCTATGTTCCAGTCCTGGAATGAATATTAGAATAAAAAGGAAAAAAAAAAAAGAAAAGAAAAAAATACCCTGGAGGCTTAACCATTCCCTGGCAGGACCAGAGACATCATCTCTACATTTTGAAGTTCAAAGGCAGAACAGTTGAGAATTATTTTTTTTTAAGTCTGGATATTATGTTCACTATCGGACTGTAAATCAAAAGGAGTCAAAAATGGCACCAATCCACGGTAATGCACTTGACTGCCAAGGGTAGATAATTAATCATATATTTTCCAGTATTTTTGGAATAAAAAAATGAAAAAAAAAATATTAAAACAAAAAACAAAGTCTTGTGTTTGTTAATCAAAAACTAAACAATGTACACAGACAAGAAGAAAATCCAAGGCAGAAGATCAAGACAAGAAAAACAAGACCAAAAGAACAATCACCGAGAGATAGACAGATCCAGCAACACAAATAACAGCTATCCAGATACATAGATGGAGATAATATAGAAGATAAATATATATTATATATATTTACCAATGTATATTTACCAAAACCCACCATATGAGCAGGATGTGATACAAGGTCAATTTCATAAGCAGATTTTAACGGGTTTGAATTCAGAGTTTTTCTTCTCCTAGACTGGTTGCCATATAAAAGCTTGTCATTACCATCCCCTCTGCACAAACAGGATGTGAGATAAAGCCTCTTTTAAACAGAGTTTAACAGGTTTGAATTCAGAGTTTTCTTCTCCTAGACTGGTTGTCATATAAAAGCTAAAGAGCCCAATCTGTCATTACCATCCCCTCTGCACAAACAGGATGTGAGATAAAGCCTCTTTTTAAACAGAGTTAACAGGTTTGAATTCAGAGTTTTTCTTCTCCTAGACTGGTTGTCATATAAAAGCTAAAGAGCCCAATCTGTCATTACCATCCCTCTGAGCCTCTTTTTAAACAGAGTTTAACAGGTTTGAATTCAGAGTTTTTTTCTCCTAGACTGGTTGTCATATAAAAGCTAAAGAGCCCAATCTGTCATTACCATTTAAACAGAGTTTAACAGGTTTGAATTCAGAGTTTTTCTTCTCCTAGACTGGTTGTCATATAAAAGCTAAAGAGCCCAATCTGTCATTACCATCCCCTCTGCACAAACAGGATGTGAGATAAAGCCTCTTTTTAAACAGAGTTTAACAGGTTTGAATTCAGAGTTTTTCTTCTCCTAGACTGGTTGTCATATAAAAGCTAAAGAGCCCAATCTGTCATTACCATCCCCTCTACACAAACAGGATGTGAGATAAAGCCTCTTTTTAAACAGAGTTTAACAGGTTTGATTTCAGAGTTTTCCTTCTCCTAGATTAGTTAAAAGAGCCCAGTCTGCCCTACTTATTAACACATAGTTGGAGGGAAAGTAGTTGGATGCACACTTTTCCCAAGGGTGTTAGCACTATGTGAAATGCAAACAGCCTTGTCAAGGATTTGAATTCGGGTTGACGAGTCAATTTACTATGACTCTAACCATTACACCACGCGACTGATATACAGATAAGTATATGTCCACAGGTATACTCTATAACATACATTTAGATAAATCTATTATAAAATGAATATGCAACAATAAGGCTAAAACAAAGCAAAAAAACAAAAACAAAAAACAACCACATACTAATTACTAGGTTCAATCTTTTTTTTTACGTAACTCCAATCTCCATGGATAAAAGATAACATGATTATATTCATTCATTAATGACATTTTATTATACATATGATACTTAGCTTTGTCAATAACAAAGCCAGCTGTACAGCACCCAGTGAGGATCAACTTCACCAGTGATAATGTAAATAATTGGTTTGGTTTGTTTTGTTTTACGGCATATCAACCTCGGTGGGTCATTTAATGCAGACAAAGTTGTGAAATAAATTCATTCTTAATGCTTAATACAATTTTGTTTATCAACTCATGTTTTTCTATTTAACCCATAGATGGGGATAATACAAATAAGTAAGGGAATTGTAATGCTGGTGATGACAAAGTTTGAATGTACATTAACAAAATATACGAAAAACGATCAGATCAGTGGTACCAGTAAGTTCATCTGATGTAAGAAGAATAACTTTAGTTTCTTCAGCCTTTGTTAGACTTTTGAAAAATATAGAAACAAAGATATTTTTTTCAAAAGTAAGCTACGTTGATGCACTAATAATCCTAAACACTGAAGAAATTTGGAGTTAAAAGAAGGAAGACAACAGAAAACTGAGTATCATGGTGAAGTCACTGATGAAATGTGGGCAACGGGGAATTTAGACTATTGGACCCTAAACTTGAAATATGGGAAAGCCACCGTGCTACTGGGGACAGGGCTACCAAACTGGTATGGGATTGGTATGAATGGCGAGGAAACCTTTGCACAAGAACCAGTTGAATTATCTGGCTTCTGTACTCGCACTGGAATGGTCTGGTTCTTGGAGACAAGGAGAAACTTGTAGTTATCCTGTGAATCTTTGGTCATGTGTATATTTGAGAATAATTGCCTTAAGAGTTGGAGGATTTTGTATAAATCATATCAAAACAGATCACCCGCCCTGTCGGTGGGGTATTAGAATGCACCGACTGCACCTCTGCAGAGGGGTAAGACTCCCCCAATGGGGTCACCTGTTGGCCGTGGGTGGCGACCCATGATGCTTAAGGATAGAGCCCAGGTAGATGAGCAGTTCATGACATGCAATACTCCACTTTGGCCCTATCTTGGGCTAGACAGGCGGTCGGAGAAGCCCCCTCCGATAAATCAGCTGGTCACGTCAAGCACCTATATGATTTTCCCAACCCTATTGCCCTTATGGCAAGCCCCACCCCTTTTTATCATATGGATGCTAGAAGGCGGTGGTTGCAGGTCTACATGTCCTGGGAATGACGTTAAACTATCTGATGGTGAGGTTCCAGTTTTGGAGGTTTGGGAAATGTGGAGCACCCCTTCATCACCATTGCTCCCTGGTCCACTCTGACCCGGAGTGGTAGTACCTTTTAGGGTCCCATCTATGGGTTAAATAGAAAAATGTATTTATAAAAAAATTGCATTATCCATTAAGAATTGATTTATTTCAAAACTTTATCGGCATTAAATGACTCACCGAGGTTGATATGCCGTAAAACAAACAAAACAGATCTCATAAGGAGTGAACTTTGCAATACCAAATAAAATCATTGACATTAGCAAGAAGAGGTTTGGTTAGATGGTATGCAAACGTTTGGTTGGATGGTATGCAATGGTCTGCTTTGATGGTATGCAATGGTCTGCTTTGATGGTATGCAATGGTCTGCTTTGATGGTATGCAAGGATGATGCCAGCTATGTCAACCATTCATACAATGATTTGACCCATAGAAGACCTAGAAGACAACCAGGGATGGAGTGACCTAATAAAAGAGGACACCTTAAAACACTTCTGCTAGCAGTGGAAAAACTGGCAAAATACAGAATGTAATGGATGGTTGAATCTTATGGCATGCCAACCCTTATTGGGTTATTTTATGCCGAAGACATTTTGTTTTATTCATTCTTGTTGGTTATTAATTTTTTTCTTTAAATTCTATTTTCTTTTTAAACACATTTTTTAAACAACACAGGTACTACCCCCACTCTGGGTCAAAGTGAACAAGAAGGTCAAGGCGATGAAGGGGTACTCCTCCACACTCCCCAGAGCCTCAGGATGGGAACTTCACAACTAGATGCAGTTTAACATCATACATGGGACACTCAGACCCTCAGCCACCGCCTTCTAACACGTATATGGGAAAAAGGGTTGGTGGATTACTATAAGGTCAATAAGGTTGGAAAAATCATTTAGGGGCTAAGGCCTGAAGTGACCAACCAATTGATCACAGGGGCCTCTCCGCCCATCTGTCTAGTCTAAGTAAGAGCCAAACTCAAGTGCTGAATGTCATGGACTACTCAGCCACCAGGATTCCATCCTTAAGTATCACTGGTCACCACCCAACAGGTGTTATCATTGGGTGGGGGTGTCTTACCCTACTACAAAAGTACAGTTAGTGTATTCTACAGCCCCACTGACAGGGCTAAAGATGAAATGGTGGTCTTGTGTAGAATAATAAGAGAGGATACAAAACCACCTCTGATAACAGTGAAAAGCACTGGCAAAAGATATACTCTGATAATAAATATGTATGAGGAACTATGACAGGGTGGAGAAGGTAATACACAGGGAATTGTGCAAGCAGGGCTCGACATTAACGCCAACATTATATCCGGGACGATCAATACGTCATCCGGGACAGTTTGCCAGGGACGGTAAAGATTTTTCTTAAAAGTTAGTACTACATTCCAATATTGGCCGTCAAGTGATTGCCCGAATGCTGACCTCAAAATGAGGCTACGGCACCGCAAGTCTATTCTCAAAGCCATGTAATGAATAATGATGTAGGGAGATAGTTTAAAAGGAAGGAATTATGTACTACTAACCCTACTCAGGGTAACTTAAAGTAAAAAAGTATTTTTTTTTAACTCAAAACACACTAGGAAATGGATTTTTTGTCCAAATAGCCAGAATTATCACTGCTTCAGCTTTTCTTAATGTTTTATTACATGTTATTATGCTACTGATGACTGACAAGTATAAATGATGCTAATGAATTAAGAATATTTTGATTTCGGGATGGTCCAAACCCCATTCGGGACGGTTGATAATTTTTGTTCAGGACGGTCATGAAAAAAGTTAGTGTCGGGGCATGTGTGCAAGAGATTATAATTTGACCATACTACCAAATGGTATATGCACAAACCAGAATCCATAAAATTCTGAGATACAAACAGATCACCTTATCTCAGCCAGAAGACCAGTTCTAATTAACAAGTAAAAAAAAAAAAAAAAAAAAAGGAACTTGTCATCCCAGTGAACCAGAGAGCTAGAATGAAAGAAAGTGAAAAGAATGACAAATACTTGGAACTTGCCAGAGAACTAAAATGCTGTGGAACATGAGGGTGACTGTGAATCCAATTGTAATTGGTAGGCTTGGGAAAAAAAAGACTGAAGGAATTGAAAACTAAAGATAGAATCGGGACTATACAGACCATAGCATTGTTGAGTTTGGCCAGAATACTCAGAAGAGTCCTTGAGACCAGAGAAAACTTGCTGTCACTGAAACCCCAGTGAAAGACCACTTGCAAGGAATGAAACAATAAATAATGTATATTCTGCAAGTGTGTGTGTGTGTGAGTAATACATGCATACAAATTTGGGGTTTGCTTATAACACAGCTGTTGTGTTGAAGCAAAAGAAAACGACTCTAGGGAAATAGAAAATAAAGATTGCTTTAGAGAAAATAGGACAAATATAAAAAGCATTACACATGCTATTATTATCATTGTACATTAAACAGTTGTAATGGTAGAATAGGTATAAAGTATTAGTAGTAATAGTCAAAGCAGTAATCTCTGTTAAAATCATCATTATCATCTCTAGTAATAAATGCGAATATCAGTGTGCAAGTCTGTCTTATTTTTTCGACTTTATTTCTAGAGGCCATATCCCAAAATATCATACCATTTTGGAACCAGGCTGACTCCGTGGACAAATTAAAAACATTCCGGGCCAAATCCAGACCAACAATTCTGAAATTCTGGTGCTGACTGGTAGATAAAAGCTACCATTGTGTACCAACTTTTATCTTAGACTAACAGTTCTTGACATTAAATAACCCACAGGGTTATTATACCATTAAACAAACCAATCCAAACCAAACCAAATGAAGTTAATGAAAAATTTGGACCATATGACCTTAAGGCACCCCTTCTGCGATCTCGACTCGTGGGGACACTTTTCTCATTTACACCATAAAAATCCAGTTGTTGGTTAGGGTTAGGGGTTAGTTTAGAGTTGTACTTTATTTACTTTTTGCGAATGTTTATAGTTTAGTGCTTTTTAAAAATTTTGGACCATATGACCATAAGGCACCCCTTTCTGCAATCTTGACTCATGGGGACACTTTTCTCATTTACACCATAAAAAATCCAGTTGTTTGTTAGGGGTTAGGGGTAGGGGTTAGTTTAGAGTTGTACTTTATTTACTTTTTGCGAATGTTTATAGTTTAGTGCTTTTTAAAAATTTTGGACCATATGACCATAAGGCACCCCCTTCTGCAATCTTGACTCATGGGGACACTTTTCTCATTTACACCATAAAAATCCAGTTGTTTGTTAGGGGTTAGGGGTTAGGGTTAGGGGTTAGTTTAGAGTTGTACTTTATTTACTTTTTGCGAATGTTTATAGTTTAGTGCTTTTTAAAAATTTTGGACCATATGACCATAAGGCACCCCCTTCTGCAATCTTGACTCATGGGGACACTTTTCTCATTTACACCATAAAAATCCAGTTGTTTGTTAGGGGTTAGGGGTTAGTTTTATAATTAAAAAAAAAAAAAAAAAAAAAAATTGTCTGTAAACAATTAACCGGATTTTGACAGTGTAAATGGAAAAAATGTCCCCACGAATCGAAATCGCAATCGCAAATGGTCATATGGTCCAATTTGAAGATATTAAGAACTTGAAATAGACACTTATCAAAATGACTTGTTTCAGCATTAAATGACCCGAAAATGTTTGATATGCTGTAAAACAAACCAAACCAAACCATTGTGAGGTCTGTGTTTGTGAAGAGGGTAGGGGTAGTTACCCCATATTTACAGGGCATAGCAGTAAGGGTGACCAGAAACAAAAAACGAGGCAACTCTGAGAGCTCTGGATCTGGCCTGGGGAGGGGGGATTGGCTTTTCACTCACTGCAGAAAAGCCACAAGGGTCAATATCTCTATGCAGTGAATTGCATATAGGTACCAAGAAGTTACTTCATAAGTAAGTAAAGTCATTGGGGTGGCCTAAAGCCGGTATCAGCCAGACAGTGAGGGAGTCTATCCCCTTTTCATTTGTGCTAGACCTACCATTAGCTCCTCACTTTACCACACAGATCCCTGTGCTACTCATATGCTGAGTTGGCGAGGGCCAGTGTGGAACCAGGAACCTTCTGATTCCTAGTCAAGTACTCTAAAAATAAAAGATACTTATTTGCAATTTTATTTGTAGTTTTGATAAGCTTAAAATAACCTAGCTTACAAATGATATGATTTGATCCTAAAAATTAATTTAAAAAATAAAATACTTCACAGTAATGCATATGTTACTAATTATTTTTACATTGAAATAAGTCTAGGTTGTTTTAAACAAGATGGAGATATCTCCACACTGGAGGGTTGGTTAAATTTAAGAGCAGGTCAACCTTTGTTGGTTTATTCTATGTTGAAGACATTTTTTTAGTCATTCTTGGGTAACAAATATTTTTAAAAAACTCATTTTTGATCTATTTAACCCATAGATGGCACCCTAACAGGTACTACCACACCGGTAAGAGCATTCAACTAGAAACCACAAGGTTTAGGGTTCAACACCGGCCCTCGCCAACTCAGCTTATGAGTAGCACAGGGATCTGTGCGATAAAGTGGGGAGCTGATGGCGCTCCACCTAGGACACAAAAACAATCTCCTTGGTCTAGCGCCAGTGAAAAGAGGATAGACTCCCTCACTGTCTGGTTTGACTTTAGGCCATCTCAATGACTTTACTTTACTACAGTACTTACTAAAAAATTATGGGCTATGCCTATTCATTATGTAACACTAATATTAGACATACATTCTAATTACACTTCCTTACAAAAATGATAGGCTATGCCTATTCATTATGCAACAAAAAATGCCTGTAAAAAGAGACCGAACAGTTTTAAAACTGCTGATGGCAACAGTTGCAACAATCATCTTTTTTGACAATTTCTACAAGGGCAACATTGTTGTGTTTGTGCTCATGCCTGCCCCCTTATATGACAATAATCCCAAAAGTAAGGTCTCCAAAGTGCTGGGGATGCAGGGAAACTCTTCATGTAATTATTGGCAACATTGTTGTATTTGTTGTGCATGCGCCTATATCTGCCCCTTTGCTTGGCAGTTGTTTCTGATGGAGTTCAGATGATAAAGTAAAAAAAAAAAAAAAAAAAAAAAAGGTGCCTATAGTGTAATGGTAATCCTTTTGGGAAATGGACATTGTGACACAAGTTTAAATCCTGGACAAGGCTGTCTGCATTCCACATAGCGCTAATACGCTTAGGAAAGGTATGAATCCAACGATTCTCCCTTCAACAATGGATAAATAGTACAGCACACTGGGCTCTTTAATGTTGGTTAGGCAACCAGTCTAGGAGAAGGAAAACTCTAATTCAAACCTGTTAAACTCCACTTAAAAAAATTGAACTTTTGTCATATCCTGCCAGTGCATGGGGGTGGGGCTGTTGGTAAATAAATTTTTTTAAAGTTTTGATTTCAAGAATAAATTTTTTCAGGACAGTTGAGGAACAGTAGAGAAAAAAGTGGACTATATGACCTTTAGGCACCCCTTTTTGATCTCGATTAAGAAAGGACATGTTTTTCATTTACACCATCAATATCCTGTTGTTTTAACAGGCGATTTTTAGATTTTTTTTTTTTTAATTATAAAACTAACCCCTAACCCTTAACAAACAACCGGATATTGACAGTGTAAATGAAAAACATGTCCTTTCTTAATCGAGATCAAAAAAGGGTGCCTAAAGGTAATATGGTCCCAAAAAGTTAGTCACGAGACCTGGTGTGAACAAATTCATCTTCGCCAATACAATGATAGGCATTTGCTTATGTAAATAAATATCTTTGGAATATTAATGATAAAATATGGCAAGAAAAGACACATGTGTAAATAGAGGAGAAAGAAAAAAAAAAGTTTCCTCTTGCTTGCTGAAGATAGATATTTGTATGAGGAAAAAATAAAAATAAAAGTATAGTATCACACAGAATTTTAAGAGATGAAATTGCACAGAAGATTCTGTGTTATCTGCTTTAAAATTTAAATTCTTAGCAAGAGTCTACATGGGTGAACACAAAAATACTCTTGCTATGGGATGAGCACCATCTTGAATTACACTGCCCTCTAGTGGTGGGAGAGGTGCACAGTGATTCTGCTGGTGAGAAAAATCAATATTTTGAGTTAATGTATATGATGTTACCATATTTATAAACATATTCAAATAAGTTTTAATGTTATGACTATTTGAAATCAAGTGTTTTTGTGCTCACCCTGAATCGGTGGGAGAGGTACACAGTGATTCTGCTGGTGAGAAAATAGATATTTTGAGTTAATGTATATGATGTTACCATATTTATAAATATATTCCAAAAACTACTTGAAATAGAGGATTGGTTTTTTTTTTGTGTTCACCCTGTATAACACACACACACACACACACACTTTACTGAAATTCTTATTGTTTATATAGTTATTTACTAAGCTTAGCTTGGATGTGGCACAAGGTCAGAACAGTTGTGGTACTATCTAACTCATATCTGGGGGATGAGGGTGAGGAGGTTCATACCTTTCCCAAGAGTATCAGTCTGAAAGTGAATGTAATAGCCTGACTGGAGTTCAAACTCACTTGTTACAATGTTGCAGTCTAGCACTATGCCACAGTATGTCCCCCAAATAATATTTTAAAAACACTAGAAAATGTTGCACACCCTCAATATATGTTGTAGGATTTGACTCTTAACATCCTGTTGAGAAATTTCTAAGTCCAGATCCCCATTCCTATAAGGATTTATCAAAAAATGGCTAAAAATGGCCTTTTCATTTAAAGTTACCTGTTATTTCCCTTAAATCAAAGACTTCTAAATATGTTTAATATTACATTTAAACAAAGTCCAGATCCCCATTCCTATAAGGATTTATCAAGAAGTGGATAAAAATGGCCTTTTCATTTAAAGTTACCTGTTATTTTCCTTAAATCAAAGACTTCTAAATATGTTTAATATTACATTTAAACAAAGGCTATCATTTGGGGTGGATTAGGAAAACAAATGTGAATTCTGTCCAGGCGGAATGAGGCGGTATTGGACGTTAAGAGTTAATGGAGGAAAGCTAAACTTTAAAATAAGTGCATAAAATTTAAAACCTTTTCATATATACTACCTTCTAGAAATTGAAAGAATTTTTTAATCTAAATGTGCTTGATATACAAAGTTCAAGTGTTCAAGTTTCTTATTTTTAGTACTTTTTTTCTTTTAACCCAGAAATTTTCTTTTGTTTTACTTTTAAAATAAATTCCAGATGTTAAAATCATTTGCTGTAATAATACACATGTGTTTTTACAAACAAAATGGTATTATTGCCTTGTTTTAAGATGAAATACTTTTTGAAAGATAAAATTGACTCTTAATTTACTCCTGATGTAACCTTTTTAGATCAAAGAAATTTGTTATGATATTCTACAAAAGGACTGACTTTAAAAAAATGAAATCAATACAGATTGCAGTAATCTGAACATTAGCTACATAAATGAGAGTAATCTCCTCTTGTTTATTTCACTTTGAGGAACCCATCTGTTTTGGTCAGCCATTTTCCTTTCACCGTAAATCTACACTGAAAATACGAATTTGCTTGAATCAATACAACTGCATATTTTAACATGAAAATATCATAAGATGTGTTCTTAATTGTGCTTGCGCATTATTTGAAATGAACATTAATATTTCAAAGCAAAATAAAAAGAAAAAAAGAAAGAAAAAAAATTAAATAAAGTAATCAAATTAATGTAAAATGATAAATAATCTTTAAAAAAATAACATTATTAATTCAAAATGTAGCCGATCGAATATCAAATTATTATAGTATACTATACTATAAATTTGATAACAATTTGATGAAAATAATATACTATACTAAGTATAGTATATTATTTTTAAAATAAGAAAGTGCACTGACTTGAAAACATTACGAAAAAGAAACGAAAACTAAATGAAAAAAAAAAAAAAAAAAAAAAAAAAAAAGAATGAAATACTCTTTTAAATAGAATTTTGAATGTGCTTAAAAGTTAAATATCAAATTACAGTTCTGATTTTTGTTTAAATACAGAATAATGCGCAATAGATAATATTAGAATCGTATTTTACAAATAAATAACATTAGATTATGGAAACTCCCAAAGGCGCCTAATTCTAACATACTTACTTGAGTGTCTGAAAGTTTTCAGGTATTTCCATGAAATGTAATAGGTAATCTAATGGTATTATCTCTTGCGCACTATTCTGCATTAGCATCATGATTTTATTTGTATTTCTAATATTAAAATAAATAAATAATTAATTAATTATAATAAAATAAATAAAGTAACATGATTATTTTATAAACAATGGCTAACATGAAAAAAAAAGAAAGAAAAAAAAGGTTTGTTTAAATTGACGAATGAAGGAAAATATCGACTCTACATAAATATGCAAATTTTAATTTTTAAATAAAAAAAAAGTGCACAGGTATGAAACCTCTGTGGAAAATTAATGTCTACTATTTAAAATATTAAATGCAAAAAAAATTTTTAAATCACATATCTTATTAGAAAGAATTTTGTATTTGTTTAAAAGTTGAATATCAACTCACCATAATGTCAAAAATATTACCAAGTGATTAATTTTTAAATCACATATCTTATTAGAAAGAATTTTGTATTTGTTTAAAAGTTGAATATCAACTCACCATAATGTCAAAAATATTACCAAATGATTAATTTTTAAATCACATATCTTATTAGAAAGAATTTTGTATTTGTTTAAAAGTTGAATATCAACTCACCATAATGTCAAAAATATTACCAAGTGATTAATTTTTAAATCACATATCTTATTAGAAAGAATTTTGTATTTGTTTAAAAGTTGAATATCAACTCACCATAATGTCAAAAATATTACCAAGTGATTAATTTTTAAATCACATATCTTATTTGAAAGAATTTTGTATTTGTTTAAAAGTTGAATATCAATTCACCATAATGTCAAAAATATTACCAAGTGATTAATTTTTAAATCACATATCTTATTAGAAAGAATTTTGTATTTGTTTAAAAGTTGAATATCAACTCACCATAATGTCAAAAATATTACCAAGTGATTAATTTTTAAATCACATATCTTATTAGAAAGAATTTTGTATTTGTTTAAAAGTTGAATATCAACTCACCATAATGTCAAAAATATTACCAAGTGATTAATTTTTAAATCACATATCTTATTAGAAAGAATTTTGTATTTGTTTAAAAGTTGAATATCAACTCACCATAATGTCAAAAATATTACCAAGTGATTAATTTTTAAATCATATCTTATTGTATTTGTTTAAAAGTTGAATATCAACTCACCATAATGTCAAAAATATTACCAAGTGATTAATTTTTAAACTGTCCATAAAAATCATATAATAAAAAATAGATTAAATAAACAATTGGTTGTCCTGTACAATGAAATATTTACTACAACTTTGAATCAGTAAAAATGTAGATTTAATATGAAAAGAAAAAATTGATTGAGCTTCCATTTGTTCACTTTTTAGCAAGAAACACTGAAAATGGACGAGTAGAATTTTAACATTGTTTTATAATACTATTTAATTTTTAAATGTATTTGATAATATAAATCAAATCTTCATTATTTTTGCTCAAAAACCAATCCCTGGTGATATTTAATGTGTATATATATTTACTTTGTCATTAATAGTCTTATTTTCGAGGTTTCCTCCAGACATACAGATACACACAACTGCCCTTTATATATCTACTAGCAATGCCCGGGTAGAGGAGAAAAAACAATAATTGTTTGTAGATCTATAACTACTGTATAGAGAGTTCAATACTTGCAAGAGGACTCATAAAAATCACCATGTAAAAAACATCTTATTTTAATCCAGCCTGGTGGGAAGTCAGGGAATTTTTTCTCATCAGATTTGAGGGAATGACATCACATATTTATATAGTAAGAAATTTTAATTCAATGATTAACTATATTTTTTAAATAAAATATAAATGACACGATTGGCTAAATTTCAATTTAATATTTCAAAGCAAAAAAAAAAAAAGTCTGTTCAAAACTATCTAAATAAGAAATATGACAAATTTCTATATAAAAGAATTACGACAAAAAAAACCCTCACCCCCCCAACTATGGGTTAAATAGTACCACTACTGTTCCTGTTCTTCTACAAGGATGACTTTGGCATTAAATAAACAACAAAATTTGATATGCCATTAAACAAAGAGACCAAATCAAACCAAACCATTAACTTCTGAAATTTAACGTGTCACAGAGTGGTCTGAAAGGGAAAGCCTTGTCACTCCCACATATTGTTTTAACTTTCATTATTTTTTGTTTTAATAATAAAATATATCATTAATAATAATAATAATAATAATAATAATAACAATAACAACAACAACAAAATGGTATATGCATAAACCAGAATCTATTCTTGAGAACGAAACGCATAAAATTCTCTGAGACTTTGAAATAAAATGGATCACCTTATCCCAGCAAGAAGACCAGACCTAGTGTTGATTAACAAAAAAGAAAGAACTTGTCAACTGGTGGATTTTGTAGTTCTATCAGATCACAGGGTGAAGCTAAAGGAAAATGAAAAAAATGGACAAATATCTGGACCTTGCCAGAGAACTGAAAAAGTTATGGAATATGAAAGTCAAAGTGATACCAATTGTAGTTGGTGCACTTGGAACGGTCCCAAAAGGATTGGAAAAGGGTTTGGAAAGTCTGGAAATCAGAGAAAGGATTGATACCATTCAGAACACTGCACTGCTGCAATCTGCCAGAATACTCAGAAGAGTCCTGGAGACCTGAGGAGACTTGCTGTCACTCAGACTCCAGTGAAAGACCATCAGCTAATGCTGATGTGAAAACTAAAAAATAGTTTTCTATTTCATTTCCAGGGGATTATTTTGTGTAATTATAGTTGACTAATTAGGAGTTATATTTTATTAGGAGGTGACAAGACTTTCAGACCACTCTGTACTACTACTGTTCTTCTACAAGGATGGCTTTGATATTAAATAACCTATGAAGATTGATATGCCATTAAACAAAGAAACAAACAAACTATTAAAAAAAAATGAAATTAAACGTATATCTTAATTGTTTACATGAAGTAAGTGATTATTAATTTATGTCCTGGCAAATAATACTAAACACATGCACACAAAAAGCATCATAAACATTTTATTTCCAGTTTTTCTCAGGCAATAATCAAACTATCACCACAGGTCATTAAAGTGATAATTACCATGCATAGAAGTATGGAAAAAATATTCCAAATCGGCTAAACTAGCAAATTGGTCGGAAAATTAAAACGGAAAGTTTTTTGGTGGACCCCCATGACAGTTTAACTACAGTCTACGAATTAACTTTTTGTGAATTGGGTTACGGTTTGGGGATTAAGATTGTTTTTTATTACATATTGCTTTAAAAAAAAAAACAACAGCAAAACCAAAATTACTATACATTTAATTAACCATTGAAATTAATTATTGAACTCAAAGGTAGACACATTAGTCTCAGTTGTTTGTGATAGTATTAATTAAAAACAACCTTAATCCCCAAACCCCTAAACCGTAACTCAATTCGCAAAAAAGTTTATTCATAGACTGTAGTTAAATTGTCATGGGGGACCACAAAAAAGTTTCCGTTTTAATTTTCCGACCAATTTGGAAGTTTAGCCTTCAAATCTTATAGGATCAAAGTGTAGTATCTGTTCCAGATTCTATGCTTTGACCCTTACCTTCTATACCCGGCCTCGGCTGGGGGTCCAGTGTGCTTCGGCCTCTGGACCGGTGAAGTACAATTAATAGCATCGATCCAAGGGGGCCATGCTCCCCTCATCATTGCAATTTTTATGTGCCCACGTAAAAACGAGACCTTGTGTCCAGCCCTCATAAGTGGGATGAGCAGGCAAATACCCTTCAAATCTTATATTTTAATTTATTTTAGAATTGAGAGAGAGGGGAGAGAGAGAGAGAGAGAGAGGGAGAGAGAGAGAGAGAGGGAGAGAGAGAGAGAGAGTGGAAGAAGGAAATTCATAAAACTAATAGAAATTTAGCTTATATTAAGTTGGTTGTTTCCGGTAAAAAGTTAAATCTTTCAACACTGAATCACCGAAAAAAACCTTCTAATGACTCGTCTATCTCTACAAACTGACGTTTCTGAGCACATGAAAATGAAATTCAATCTTGATATACTAGGTATCACCAAAAAGGTCACGTGATCAGTTTAGGCCATCTTGAATAAAACGGAAATAAATATTTCCGAACTTTGTTTATCAAAAATCTCGTAAAAAGCAATTAAACATCGTATGTACAGGGTTATTACAAAGAAAAACAGTTAATTCAAAGATCAAACAATAGTTACTGAGAAGCGTCTCGTCTCTTTGTATAAAAACAAAACAAATATGTCAGTTTTGCTCTTCCGTATATTCTAAGAATCACATTACTATTCAACAATAAAAATTACAAATTCTTAAAAAAATATTAATATAACATGGATCGGACCAATTTTTAGTTCACCTAAGTTCTAAAATTCATATATTTAAATATCCGTGAAAAATTTGATTTTTTCACGCAGAAAAAAAAAGTTATTCAATTTATTTCATGCAGAAAAATAAATATTTAAGCACACAAAAGATTGAAAATCTCTTAAAAATTAATTTCTTAAATTTTTTTTTTTTATTTTACAATTTAATAGAATATAGTACATACCAATTAAAAAAGCAAAAAAAAGTTTTCAAATAATAATTTTATGACATTTGTTGCACTTTTTATTTCCGATTTCATTAATTTTTCCTTTAAAAAAAAACTATTGCGTTGTATGTTATACAATTTCTTTGATATAGTTATTCAGACTCTTATCTTTATAGAAAAAAAGTAAAAAAGTTTTCTGACGGGTCATTTTTTTTTATCTCATAAAATAAACTGGGGGGGGGGGATAGACCTCGAAAAAAATATATATATTTCAGATGTATTTACATCCAAAAGGTAAACATTTATGGAAATTTTCGTGAAAATCAGACTATTAATTGATTTTTCATAGAATATTTTTTTAAACCCTCTTATCGTAACTTTTTTTTTTTTTTACGTTAAATTTCAGATGATTTAACAGTGCAAAAATGAAAACATTGTTTTTCAATCATAATTTTCATTATTTCTGTAAGCTGAAAATTTTTTCTTAAAATCATCAGGAGTTTGTTTAATGTTTCTTCTTTCGAATGGAAAAAAAAATTTTCAAGAAAATATTAATCTTTCTGCAAGTTTTATTGTGTTAAATATAGGGGGGGGGGTAAATTTCACAGGGTCAAATTGGTGGTACCTATGGTATACTAACCCAAAATAAATAAATAAATACAAATACTAAAATAGAGTTATTTAATTTTTTGGGCTAAACTTCGTCGTCAAAATTAAAACGGAAATTCTGACGACGATCTGCAACACATCAAACTAAATTTTGAAATTAAAATTTTAAAAATCCAATTCAAAATACTTGACTTTTTTTTTTCTTTTTTTTTGGGGGGTGGGGGGTAAGTCAGGTTAGAGTAATTGTTTTATTTCAACGAATCTTGAAATATTTTCTAAACTATTTATGTTCAGTTTAGAAATATCTCCAGATTCATTAAATAAATGAAATAAAACAATTCAATTACTAACGCGACTTACCAAAAAAAGTCAAGTAGGAAAATAAATAAATAAATAAAAATAAAATAGTAAATAAATTTAAAAAAAAGAGAGAAAGTTTTTTTTTAAAAGAAAAGTTCGTGAGATTTTTGGGGGGCGGGGGGGTTCCATTTTTTAACCGGATTTTTAAAATTAATTTTAATTTCAAAATTTAGTTTGATGTATCGTCAAAATTTTCCGTTTTAATTTTGACGATTTGCAAGTTTAGCCCTTAACACTTGTATCTGGTCATGGTTTAATGGAATGAGAACATTAACAATTTACCCCAATGGATTAAATAAAGTGTTCGGTTCGGTTTCCGAGTTCGATAAGAAATGACTGAAAGCTGGAGGGCACATCGGCCGAAACGTTGTGTAGCAATAAAGATAAGAACAACAGTTCGAAAATAATAAATGTAAATAATACATAAAATACAGTTATAATAATAAGAAATGTTTTAATATTTAAAAGCTGTATTTTTAAAAAAAATGTTTACAATTTTAAAAGATAAAAACAGGTTGGATTTGTAAGGTCAGTTGGTAAAAAAATGTTTAAAAAGTAGGAGAAAATTTATTTTTTTCTGAGAAAAAAGTTTTCAAAAAGTATTCAAAATTCTTACAGATAAGTCTACTACTACAAGAAGTCTACACTAGTCGAAACACCCAATTGCCCCATAACAAAAAAAAAAACAAAAAAAAACATACTTTAAATCAATTAACTTAAAAATAAAATACAAGGCAACTGGTAAAACGATAACAGAAAGTTTGTGACGATGATAAACGTGATAAAAAAAAACAAATCTAATCCAAGAAGGAATAGGAAGAATGTCCTTTTTAGGACATAAAAGTGAGTTCTTAAAAAAGTTGGATTCCATGGCAATTTTAAGTTATGAAAACTATCTTTGTAGATGTTAAATGTTGTGTTCTTTGACATTTAAACGTTTACGGTGTAGGAAATTTAGATATAATATGATGGTAATTAAATAAAATAATGTGAAAATAAATGATTTATTTGTGGTAAAAAAAAAAAAAAGTACTTTTTATGTAGTACGGAGAACGAGGAGAACTCTACAAGAAAGAAAAAAAATGTACATTCTTAGTCACATAAAATGTCTATAGTTAAAAGCAGGCTGTTGATCAATGATAAACATACATTTATTTGCAAAAAAAAAACAAAAAAAAACTTTTTATTTTAAATTAATAAATAAAAACAAAAGCTTCTAATAAACAAATCAAATTTTAAAAAGATTTTTTTTTAAAAGAGGGAACAAGTCAACTAGATACTGAGATTTATTAACAAGGTTTCGTTGTGTATATTCAAGATAAATGACAAACCCAAAAATCAAATTCCATCTAAGAAAAAGTAAAAACAAAACATGCCGTTTAGTTTTTAAGACAGTTTATCACAAAGCACGTTTCGAGAACTCAAAAGAAGTTTAAAAGTTTTTGTTTTTGTTTTTGTTTTTAAATAAAAAAATGTTTTTATGCCGTAAAGTTTTTAAAAGTTTTTTTGTTTTTTTTAAAGTAAAGTTTTAAACTTTTCAAGTACTGGTTCAGATCATTCTACGATCCAATGGTAAATTTAAGTATTTATGTAGTACTAATACGCTATGACATTTATTTAAAGAAATTTCTTTTTAAAAAATACTAAAATATATAATAAATAATTAAGTACACAAAAAGTAAATCAATACATAGAAAGACTAAGAAAAAAAATACGATACAAAAATCACCAATTAACAAAACCTATAAAAAAATTAATTAAAACATTACTCATGTAAACGTTCAATATTAAAGCCACATGTAATTTCTTTTAATTACACTCGCACACATTAAATAAACAGGAACGTTCAATATTGATGCCGGTAACGCACTTTTGACTTTTTTAAGTATAGATTTAAACAGGATGAATAGATTTAACTGCTGAACGGGACATCATTTCAAAATATTTATGTATATATTTAAATTACTTACCCCTGATTGAGATCGTTCTCGGTGTTGTCCAGCCAAACACGGACCTGTAGAGCATTCCCTTCCTTGACCAACGTAAAAATATCATCCATTTTTTTTTTTTGTAACAAAACTTGTTTTTAAGTCCAGTCGGTTGATCAGAAGAAATAATTTGTTATGGCACACACCGTGTTGGCCAGCCGAAAAAGTCAAGATTTGTTAGAAACGATCTCTTCTTCGTTTAAAAAACTACGACTACCGTCCGAGGACGTCCCCTTATTAGTGGTATCTGTTTAAAAAAAAAAAACAAAACAAAAATAATATGGTAATAAAAATAAATATATAGTAGTAGATTTACAGCGAACCAAAATTAACAAGAGATTAAGCTATAGTAGCTAAACTAACTTGACGTTTTAAAAACACACATACACATATATATATACAAATAGATAAATAAATGCATACATATGTACTTCTTGTCTTACGCTGACAATACGGGACAGCCAGGAACAGTAACTCTACGTTTGAGGAGTTTACTCCCTTTGTCGATATGCACTCTAACCTACTTTGATACAAAGTCACAGTTTACTTTCACATAACTCATTTTTTTCTTCTTCTTTTTTAATATAAACAAGTGTGACTATTTTTTTGCCTGAATTTCTCTGAGATAAAATGCTTTTTCTATTACATATTTATTTTTCAAAACAATTTTCTCACCATTCCTGACTTTATCAAGACAAGGAAATTAGTTTGAAATTATCACTGTATATTATTATTATAAACAATTCTGAGTACTGGAATAGGTATTATATATGATTAAGTAAGTAAAGTAAAGCTGATAGGGTGGCCTAATGTCAGTAACAGCCAGACAGCGAGGGAGTCTATCCCCTTTTCACTAGCGCTAGATCAAGGAGATTGTTTTTGTATCTGAGGTGGAGCGCTAAACCTACTATCAGCACTTTACCCCACAGATCCCTGTGTTACTCATACACTGAGTTAGCAAGGGCTGGTATCAAATCAGGAAAAAAAATTCTATATTACTTTGTTTTTATCTATCTACTGATCTATATATCAGTCTATTCAAAACTATCTATCTATATCAATTTGTTCTTATCTATGTTACTTTGTTTATATCTATCTATCCATCTATCTCTGTTCCTATCTATTCATCTGCTTTTCAGAAAAAGATACAAACTATTTTCCAATATGCCTTAATAAAATAATAAAATGAAATAAAACAACGTTTTTATCGACACTGCTTCGGCTATGGACTTCAATCGTAGCTGGGGTTGGTTTTTCAGCAGTCACCGGTAGCAAGTTTTGAGGCAGGAGACCAGGACAGTCTTCCTCATAAATTACCCATAGCATTTATTTATACAGAGGCAGGATTTGACACAAGGTCAATTTTTAAGCAGAGAGGGACAAATTCATTTGTGACATCCTCCTGTGAACACCTTCACATGTACACATCAGTGTAGGCTGACCAGCAAAAACCTACATCAATCAGCTTTGTGTGAATTCTGGATGAAGACCTGCCAGGTGCAATGACCAATACGGATGGGTAGACAAAGAGAACAAAATGGGAAACCATGCTGTCAGCACTACATGATGATGATGATGATGATGATCTGGTTTGAATTCAAAGTTTTCCTTCTAGATCATATTAAGACTAGAGAGTCTAGTTTGATCTAATATTTACCAATAGTAGGGGGGAGAATAGTTGAAGTCATACCTTTCCCAAGGATGTTAGCATGAAGGGAAATGCAAACAACCTTGACAAGAACTTCATTTCTACTTATTAAGTCCATTTGCTACTATGATAATTGATATAGTACACATGTATGTACACATCTACTAAAAAGGTAATTCTAAAGCTAAGGTCACCAAAATATTTAGAAATCACAGAAATGTTTACCGTTTATTGTCAATGATGTTTAGATAATTTTCAAGTTTCAACATGTATCTATTTTTCTATATAATCGTAATTTTGGTCAATGCTTTTTTGTAGGCACTGTGTCAGTTTTTGTGTGCCCATGTCATAACTGGTTCAAGGCCATGTGTTGCGTAGCCCTTCTTTACCGGCACTAAATAGGTATATGTTATATACTTCTCTTACTTCTTATTCTGGTCGTCTATTCTTCTGGCCGGCTTTGCTTCTTCTATCGTCTATCTTCTATCTTGGTCTGGTATATCTTCTAAGGTCTCGTCTGGTCTTCTATTGAGGATTCCGTGTCTGGTTTCTGTTGGGGGATTTCTTGTTATCAGAAGCCCTGTGTCATTGTTAGCTTTTAGTAATAAACACAAGTCTTCGATTTACGATGATGTTACTTTATTCGTAGATCCCCAGACCAGACAACTGCGCAGTGAGACTCACATCTTGCTAGCTTGGCTTCTAACTTCTAACTCTAACTGAGTTGCTTACACCTTAAACCGGAAGGGGCTTCTATCGGGATTCCGGTTCTCACGGTTTATCCCGCAAGGCAAGGTCAGAGTGAGGTCAAGCACCGTCACTCACCCTCAAGGCCATCAGCTGCACTAATATGATTTCTACACTATTGTCATAATCATTAGGTCTCCAATGATTATGTAACACATGTTGTTGAGGGAGCATTGAACCTCACCATCATTCCAAACTCCCTACACCACTTGCAAACGTTTCTGACTTGCCGTACACTTCTGTTAATTGGCGATGAATTTCCATCAGTTTAATGGCTTTTGCATTTTAAACTCTTCTGAACTTCACACTTGGTGGTATCGTCAGTCAGGAGCTCCATCAGAAATGACTGTCAAGCCAAAACTGAGTATAGCAGTGAGGAACATGCAGGGGCAGGTGAAGGCGCATGCACAACAGACACAAGTGTTGCCAATAGCCAGTTCCATTGCATCATAAATACACTTCAATACAGTTCCCCTACATCCTAAAGGCTTTGGAGACCTTACTTTTGGAATTACCCTCATATATATACAAGGATGGGTGGTAGGAAGACATAGAAATAAATCTGACAGTATGTAGAAAAATAATAAATAAATGTGAAAAATAAGAGTTATGAAAATGACTTATTCCTATTTGAATATTTTGTCAACATTTAAAATCTTTTTATTTTATATATATATATATATATATATATATTATAGAATGAATAGAGAATGAATGAGAAAAGTATTGACATATGAATGTGCTCAATGCTAAAATAGCAGAGCAGTTTTACAATCAAATATTATTTATTATGGATATTAATATCTTGTTACTATTAGTAACAAGATATTAATATCCATGATATATAATATTTCATTATATATATATATATATATATATATATATATATATATATATGAAAAAATAACAAAGAAAATTTAGATTTTTAGCATTATAGACTATTTCAGGGACCCAGAGAAGTTATCCAGTCATTCTCATCCTCAGATGCAAAATGAGGATTCCTTTATTATTCTTAAGTCAGTTGAAAATTTTTGTTAATGTCATGTGTTCCTCTGTGTAAACCCTGCCTGAAGTTAATTTAACTGCCGGTCATAAATTAACATTTTCATCCAGCTGATCATCTGTTGTTGGTCATTGTTTAAGAGTCATTGTTAAATCAATCTATTCCAAATTCCAGTCAAAAATCTCTTTTTTTCTTGAATAACCTCTCTGGGTTCCATGAAATAGTCTATGAAGCTAAAAATCTAAATGTTCTTTGTTATTTTTTCATGATATAATTTTGCTCTGTGATTCTGACAATAAGAATACACATTGAGCTCTGCAAATTATGACATTTGAAAAACTACTACGTCAGCAGGAAGATTTCTTCACTTGATCTTTGGATTATATATATATATATATATATATATATATATATATATATATATATATATATATATATATATACGCAAAAATTGCATAGCTCTCCTTAGAACATATAAAGCACTCCCAGTGGCCTAATATGTTTATATCTGTAAAATTCCCCTTTCTAAAAAAAAAGTGAAGTGGGTGTGTAGATGGCACGGAGGTAAGAACACTGACTTACGATAAATCAGTTAGGTCTCAATCCCGGACTGGAGCAGCCTGCTTTGTCTAGTTACACTGATGAGCTGTGAAACAGTGAAACAGAACCGTATGGGATGACAATATATATATATATATCTTATGATAATGGAGATTGTGTGTTTTTCTGTCTGTAACCAAAACTATATTCCTACTCAAGTCACAATTCTCTTAGTTATTGACATCACATTCTCCATGATTTTATTTTTATCTAAACCTCAATTATTAATAAAATTGTCTTACATTATTAATACTGTTAACTATGTCTACATACTGACAACATGCAATTATGTTTATATATACAACAAAATAGCGGTTTACAGTGTGAACGGGAAGGCTAATTTGCATATTAATATTAAAAATGTGATTTTAATAAATATGTGCTTAGTATTATTGATTTCTAACTGTTTGGTTTTATTTTAATGAATATAAGCAAAAATCTCTTCAATGAATCTTAAATGAAATCCATTAACAAGATAAAATAACTGTCATTTTATTCTTTACTTCCTCTTTTAACTAAATACTTAAATTAGAAAAAATAACAATGAAAGACAAGAGTGATGGAAGAGTAAGTTTCAGTTGTTCCATTTTTTATTATACTCCCCCTGTTTCAAATCTTTTATTATACTCCCTCTGTTTCAAATCTTTTTATCTGTATTCTTATTTAGTTTCATTAGTCTTTCTAATTTAATATGATATTTTATTACATTAAAACTTAAATACTTGCACCCGGAGGATGCATGTATTTGCTAGTATATATAATATTAATCCTAATGAGTCAGGTCTACCAACAGTTTTGCTTACTAGCCCAAGAATCTGACTAAAGAGAATTGGAGCAACAGTACCTTAATCACTAAGACCAGTCCTACCGTGGTCCAAACAAATTAGCATAGATAAAAAAAACTAAATAAACTTTTATTTTCCCGCTCCTATCCTTTTTCATCTCCCATCCCAATTCCCTAACCTACTTTCATTTCTTGCAATCATATATTCTATCACCCCTAGTAACCCCCAAATGAAAACCTATCAGGCCAACTACAGCTCGTATCCCTGCTCCTTATCATTGGGATTTGTCCATTTGTCTTTATTCAAGAGACTGAGTTTGCCCCTGTTGTTGCAATCTGCAACATCCCATATTCTATCATGAGAGAAGCAAGAAAATAAATCCCTGCTGCTGGTGCAAAGTGACGTCTCAAACTTATTACCAAACCTGTGAGGACTGTGGGGTTCATTTCCGTTGCTACTGTTACTCCCTTTATATGGAGAGCAGTAGGAAAAGACACATGCTTCTAATTGGGCAGTTAGGGTTCCAAACCCAGGTGGCACCACAACATGCGTATAATCTTGAGCAGAACATGAACTGAGCTGGTATACAGGTGGGTAGCAGCAAGCTAATGACAGAATAACATTTTACTTACTAAGAAGCCAGATTTTTTTTTATATCTGCAACTATTTAGAATCACTGACTTTTGGTTAAGCAATCCTATAATATCATATATAATATCCTATAATATCATATATAATATCCTATAATATCATATATAATATCATAATAACTATTGCAAGTTTTTCTTCCATGCATAAGTGCCATTTTTTTTACTATCTTCTATTTCAAAATGGGGTCAATACCTTACTTTTTTTAATCTCTCACACGTAATTAGATAAGGTAGTACTATATCTGTATTTCTTGTGTGCAAAACTATTCTATGGTTATAATATCTTCTTTTGAAAGTCCCCTGTGTCAAGCCCAAGTAAACCTTTTTACCCCAGCAATTATTACATTCTCCATCGTACACCGCAACCTTGTTCACTATTCATTCATACTGGTATTTTCCTTTGATGGGACATTTCATCCTATTAATACAGTTGCACCCAGAGATCTCATACCTAGACCCTGCACAACTTCTACACTGGTCACTGGTCTGCGCACTCCGAGGATGTTTACAAGGCACACTGTCGCAACACGTGGAATTTGGGGTTTGTTTATCAATACAACTTCTCTAGTAGTAGTCTTCAGCCAGTCTTCAAGACAAAAAGGAATTCTTTCTCTTTGCTTTCTAACAGGTATCACGTTACAATCAAGGTCTAGTGTCTTAAAAGCCATGTACCCCCGTCACGGCCAATTTGCCTTATCTTGACAGATTATCTTTGCGTATCGGTGGAGTCCTACTAATTGTTTATGTTTTGGGGTCAAGTTGGCTGTTCACTGTTTCGTGTTGTTCATTCATGGATTCTTTAGTAGTAATATTTTGTGGTGGAAAATGATATTACAAAAACTTCTTCGTTTTTCAATTCATTTATTTATCAGCTTATTATTCTTGAGAAAGGAGGTCTTATGATATGGTACTTTAAGTTTGGCTTCATTAAACTTCTCCAGGTATAATTAATTTCGTCCACTTGATAAAAGTATTAAGCAGGACGTTCTACACATCAGCAACACCAAGTTCCACTCCATCCAGTTTGTTGTTCGACTGACTTCATCCAAACCCACGGCCTCAACTAACTCAGTCACTCCAGGCCAGGTGTATAAGTATCCTCTGGCTAAGAATTATCTAGAAAAAAAACCCATTGTGGAATTCTCTAGAAAAAGACTGTTGTAAAATATTCTTTCAGCTTCTATGGGTTTCTATCGGATTCTAATAAGTTCGGGAACATAGGAACATGTGTCAATCAGAGGTCACCCCCAAAACATCTGGGTAGTTAGATCAAAGGAACTCATGGCTCATATGAGCCGAGAAGTCTATATTTTCCAGACAATTAGACTTTTGTTTATAACCAGTAAACTTTTGAATGTTACTGTTTTATTACTAGCTAGTAATGGGCATTTATTATTTTCTTTCACCCCGCTTAGTGGCAACCTGCATGAGGTATCTAACCACGTTACATTATCCTGTTTTTTTTATCATTAAGTTCTTTAGCATTGCATTTATTAATTATGCTAGCTACGTTTGGCATACAACTATAACTTAATTTAACAGCATTTTTGTTAAATATCTTATACAGAGGATTAGAGAGGAGGGTCATCTCCACCCAAAATAAACATTTTGATCAGTCTTGAGATTGGACACTTCCACCCAATCTTTGGTATGGTCAAAATATTGATTTTGGGTGGAGGTGTCCAATTTCAAAAAGACAGTTAATAAAGCCTGAATTATAATATCCCACAAGTGACTTTTGTGCCAGTCTTGATGTTGGAGACCTGCAAACAAGATCAACTTTTGAGTCACTTTGGGGGAGTCTGACACATCCACCAAAGATCAACTTTTGGGTCACTTTTGAGTCACTTTGGGAGAGTCTGACACCTGTACCCAAGATCAACTTTTGGGTCACTTTGGGTGATTCGGACATCTCCACAATATGAATTCTGGGTGTGACTTCTTTAATATATATAAAATATTTTACCCTGGTGAAGGCAGTTTTTCTTTGTATACTTAAGTATTTTATAATTTTCAATTATTATTATTTTATTTTCATATCTAAAATAATAATAAATAGAATACATGTGTATATGAACAAACTCCTGGCCAAAACACATGTTGGTAACTCAAATTAAATTAATTTTATCCATTCAAAATTTTCTTTCCTTTATTTATCCTTTCAACACACACATATAAAGCAATGATTGTCTGTCGTTTACAGGTTTGATCTCTCTGCTGATCGTAGAATATATAC
>CM042179.1:34046470-34223970 GCA_023376005.1 Doryteuthis pealeii | reverse complement strand
GATGACTCATAGCAATCATTTTGGTAAGGCGAATTTCCTCCTCCTCCTTTCGTATCTCGTCCTGCACCATTTTCCTTTTCTCTTTCTTTGAGGCCTTGTTGTACAGCTGTCTGTGGTAGCTGCCCAGCCCAGCCCTTCCCACTGCCACGTTTCCAACAATGACACTGTGTTGCAGCCGTGCCTCTGCTCTCTCAACTGCCCCATGTGCACTCCATTTCCTCCCAGTTTTTACTTTAATATTAGCTGATGAAACCCTAATATCCGTCGAATCGCGGTATAGCATCACCTCCCTTGCGCGTGTGATTTTAAACTCTTCCGTAACACTGCTGAGAGGGAGTTGCAATGTTGTTGAATTGCTGTATAGGGCTATGCTACTTAAAGACCGGGGTAACCCCAACCACCCTCTCAGGAACTGACTGATTGTTCTTTCCAGTAACTCCACCGTGGTAATTGGCATATCATAGACTAGGAGGGGCCATAGAAGCCATGGAAGAACCCCGTGTTGATACATCCAGGCTTTATACTTACCTGGAAGTCCTGTCTTTTCAATTGCATCCAGCCAATCCCTAAGATCGTCTTTCATTTGTTGGACAGATGAGGTGTCCTTCAGGGAGCTATTAAAGATCTTTCCCAAGCTTTTGACTGGTTTTTCACTGAGGGTTGGGATTGTTACACCTCCTACGGTGAATCGATGCTTATCGACCACTTTTCCTTTTTCCAGGACTAGGGATCTGGACTTGGTTGGCTTAAAATTCATCCTCGCCCATGAGATTAGCCGTTGTAGTCCACGGAGAAGCCACCTGCAGCAATGGACAGATGGTGCCGTTACAGTGAGGTCATCAATAAAGGCTCTTATGGGGGGCTGCTGAGTTCCTGAACTTGACACCGGACCCCTGCACTCTGTTTCAGCTGATTTAACCAGCATATTGATGGCTAGAGTGAAGAGTGACACTGAGATGGTACAGCCAGTAATAATCCCCTTTTCTAGTTGTTGCCAGTTGGAATTTGTAGATCCTGAAGAAACTCTCAGTTTGAAATTGCTATAATAACTCATAATGAGGTTCTTAATGCCTTCTGGGATGTGGTGTTTAATTAGAGCGGTCTCGACAAGCTTGTGGGGAATAGAGCCATATGCGTTTGTTAGGTCGAGCCAAAGTACTGCTAGGTTTCCCTTGTTCGTTTTTGCATCTCTAATCAATTGTGTCACCACCCCTGTATGTTCCAGGCATCCTGACATTCCTGGTACTCCACCCTTTTGCACTGATGTGTCCAAGTAGTTGTTATCTAAGAGGAACTGTGTTAGTCGCTGAGCCATTATTTTGAAGAAGATCTTCCCCTCCACACAAAGCAGCGAGATTATTCGGAACTGCTCAATATCAAAGAGTTCTCCTCTTTAGGTAACCATACCCCCTCAGCAGCTCTCCATTGAGAGGGAATTGCTTTTCTTTGCCAGATTACTTTAAGAAGCATATATATATATATATATATATATATATATATATATATATATATATATATATATATATATATATATATATATATATATATATATATATATATATATATAAATATATATATATATATAATATATATATATATATATATAAGTAAACAAACAAACAATGTGTTTGATATGGCCTTAGCCAACAAGTCTCTCTCTCTCTCTCTCTCTCTCTATATATATATATATATATATATATATATATATATATATGTCCGTTCCTATCAATCTAACAGTCCATCTCAATCTGTTCAGATCTATCAATATATCTATGTATCTAAATGTGTGCCTATCAATTTATCTATCTCTATGTATGTATCTAATTATGTATAAGCATTATTCTTACGTGATCTTGATACATAATTTGTCACAGTAAATTTAAAGCCAGAAGTTTCATCTCTAACATAAAACTGACAAATAACATAATTATGAATTGAAACACACCCTTCTGTAAGTAGATGGAATTCATACAATCTATATGAAAAAAAAAAAGATCATTATAAACATCACTGAATTATTCATCAACATTTATAATTCTATTAAAAATTCATCATCTACTAATATTGGAGATTTGGTCTCTATTTGTCTGTAACCAAAACTATGTCACTACTTATGTCACAATTACCAATATTGTCAATACATAGAATAAAGAACAATTATTATTAATGAAATGAATAAAAGCTGTTACTTATATTTCAATGTTTAAATCCTTTCCATTTTAATAAATAAATTATATATTATTTAAATAAAAAAAACTATATAAACTATGAAATTAATTAAAAATTTAATTAAAAATTTATAATGGAAAAAAATATTTGCTAAATTTGTAATCAATTTTTAAAATATTCTTTTTTACTCCCGCCCTTTTTTCAGTAACAAGAAATTACATAAAACTTTACAAAAAATAAATATAAATAAATAAATACGTGAAAGATATTTAAAGTAATCATTTAATTAATAATTTATAGATGTAAGCAACATTTTATTTGAGGGAGACAGGACTAAGTTTCTATTTAAAATTGTTTTATTTTTTTACTCCTTTAATAAATTTGATTATTTTACTTAAAACACTCTGACATTGAATTTTTAACTTCCTGTTAGGCAATAGGTTTCAATAGTTAACTTTTACACGCTTCTTTTTTATTTTATTTATTTATTCATTTATTTTTGTAGCCTATTAATAATAAAGATTCAGTCTCTATTTGTCTGTAACCGAAACTATGTCACTGCTTACGTCACAATTACTAAACTCGTTAATACATAGAATAAAGAACAATTAATAATAATGAAATGAATAAAAGCTGTTCCTTATAATTCATTGTTTTAATCCTTTCCATTGTAATAAATAAATTATATATTATTTGAATATACTATATAAACTACGAAATAAATTTAAAAGATTGTATTACTTTAAATAGAAAAAAATTGTTTGCGAAATTTGTAATCAATTCTAAAGATTATTTTTTACTCTTGCCTTTTTTCATTAACAAGAAGTTAACTAAAAGTTCACAAATAAATAAATACTTACGATTTTGTATGAAAATTTATGTGCAAATTATTCAATATAATTAATCAATGATTTATAGATGTGCATAACATTTTATTTGAGAACTAAGTTTCATTTCAAATTGTTTTCTTTTATTTTTACTCCTTTAACTCTTAACATCCTATACCGCCTCGTTCCGTCTGTTCGGAAGTCACATGAGTGCAATTAGAAACATGGCCAGTGTGGGGGTTTAAGTAGTGTATTAGCCACACAGTATGGCTAGTGATTGGCCAGAGGAATAGACCACGTAACCTAGGCTAGTCTATAAATCCAGGTGGGGAATTGGAGTACACATTATATACAAAAATATTCCAATACATTTTCCTTTACATCTTACACCGGACACAAGTAACAGAAAATACTCCTTCGACAAATTCACCTACAATCTTGAATATGACTTCTGCTACGCCTTCGACCAGAACTGACACGCTCACTATCCTATTGGTGCGAGTGTCAAATTAGCAAGCTGGGATGTTCTGTCGCAGAGAATTTCATCATTTCACCTGCTGGAATGTCCGAACACTAAAAGTTGAAGAAACAAGCTCTTACGATGCTCTCCCTTCATCAGTACGGCATCGATGTGGTCTGCCTCTCAGAGGTACAGTTACTGGATAGCGGTTGCCATACCATCAAAATCCAGCAGACCGATGTATCCTATCATCTCTATCACAGTGGTCCTACTGACAACTCTGGATGTTATGGTGTAGTGTTTGCATTCGAGATAAGGTGAATTCGTTGGGTGGAGCCAGCTCAACCGACCCAGGGTTAATGCCACAGCAGTATCAGTAACAGTAGTAGTAGTGGTAAAGGAAAATGGTAGGTGCTTGACCATTTTCCCATTTCAATGAAGCAGTCCATACCATTTTAAGAATATCTGGGATTTTACTACCCTACATTGTAAAATGACTGAACCAGATCTTTACATTTCTATTATTCCCAAGTCTATTCTTATCGGACCAAGTATCCAATAGGCACTCCAGCTGGAAGCTGCCTCGAAAAGGAACACCTTTTGCTTTTCACCACACACTTCCAGTTGTGGTATGAGAGGCACATGTAAAATAAACTTTATAAATTGTGTGATACCATTTCTGAACAACATCCTTTTATTTCAATAAACATAAAAAATATTTTGTGAATAAAAACTATTTTCATTTAAATAAACATATCTGCATTTCTCTTCTGATTAAATAAAAACTATTTTAATATAAAAATGTGTCTTTTGTTTAAAGTTTTATAATTTATAAACAATTCCTATTGAATTAACAACAACAACATGAAATAGTATAAAAATATCTGAGGTAGGATTATCGTCCTTGTTCTACGAGTCTCTCTATCAACTAACCACATTCTGACATTCTTTAGTGGCAAAACCAAAGAGACAAATTCTTCCTTTTCTGATCAAGCCTTCCTGAAGTCAGACGTGCAACAAGGACATCTTTTATATTCATCCGAGCGACCGGAGCACTGTAGCAAGGGACTCCAATAATTCACCCTACCTCAGGAACTCAGTTAAGTGGACTGTGTTATTTATATAATCATTCCTGCAGACAAAACCTTAGTTTGCAAGTAATTCATTGTTATTTCTTGTATGATAATACAAGTCATTTGAATTATATGTTGTGTTCATGTGTTTTCTATTTTAACTCATGTCTGTCTACACTCTGTGAATCACCACATTTTGCAAACTAAGGTTTTGGTTTGGATTACTAACTGAGCAATTCAAGTTAGGAAATCATTTTGTTTGCACAACAGTCAAACTATCCAAAATGATTTCCCAAATTGAATCATTGTTATGCTCAGATAGACAAAGTCTTCACTTTATTTAAATGAGATCAACATAAATTCTTCAATGCTTTGTTTGCACAACAGTCAAACTATCCAAAATGATTTCCAAAATTGAATCATTGTTATGCTCAGATAGACAAAGTATTAATACTAGTAGTAGAGTGAGAGTAGTATGCCCCAAATGGATTACAAGGAACACCTGAAGAAGGCTGGAAGGTACATTGGTTGAAATGTTGTGTATATTTCACAATAAAGATGAGGAAAACAGTATGATTATGCTCAGATAGACAAAGTATTGACACTAGTAGTGGAATGAGAGTAGTATACACCTGAAGAAGGCTGAAAGGTACATTGAGTGAAATGTTATGTATTTATATTTCACAACAAATATGAGGACAACAGTCTGAAAAATCAAAATAATAATGTGATTTTTACCTGTAAAAATTTATCTCTGTATTTAAACAAAAATCATACGAATAAAATATTTTGTACTATACACAAATCTTATATTCACAATTTGTTAAGACATGCTGAAAGCACCACTGAATTGGATCACTGAAGTTAAGCAGTAATGAGCCTGTTCAATACTTAATCACTTAAATTAAATATATATATAATATATATATAGGGTAAACTATAGACACGTGTTTCGAGGTATCACTCATCAGTTAGTTATACGGTTTTAGCAGCTGCCTCAGGCTGGGTTTGAAACCGAAAACTTACGCTCGCCAAGCTTTCAACATCAAGTCAGTCGCCAAGTATAGCAGGCTATTTAATTGCTATTTTCTAAGGGGAAATGACTTCATAGAGTTTCTAAATTTGTAAACAAAGTGAGATTTGGCCGAGCCGAATACGGTGAATCTGCAATTATTACTTCTATATATATATATATTTTTTTTTTACAGGTACTATAAGCAATCTGAATCCATTGTTTTTTTTTGTTTTTTTTGTTTTGTTTTTTTAAATGACTTGATTCGGCATTAAATGACCCGAAATGGGTTAATATGACGTAAAACCAAACAATCAACCAACTTTAAAAAAAAAAAAAAAAAAAAAACCTAACATTCTCTAATAACGTGTAAGAGGCGAGTTTTAAGAGTTATTTCCCTTGCGAAGAGACGTTATATTACCTCCCTTTTAAATGTAACATTAGTACCGGAGGCCTCTTCCCAGGAATGTGTAAAATGGGTTATCTCATGTCCGCATCAGTTGGCACACCCTACATTCCATAGGCAGCTGGTTTTCTGGTGCCAGTCTAGTTATTTATTAATAGATAATACGGCCATTAGAGTGGGATCAATTCATGATGTTTATTGCAGACCTTAATTGAGATATTATCAAACAATACTACTACTAAGCAACACAAAAAATAAAGAATATATTTCAGTGAGTGTGTATGAATAAATTTTATCCACCTTCACTGTAATGGCAGGATGTGACACAAGGTCACTTTAATGACGTGAGCCTCCCAGGATGTAACCCTATTGGGAGGTGGGAGAGCAATGGCAAAAAATTGTCCACTTTAAGAGGTTATTCAAGCATTAGGCAACAAAACTTGACCCTATCCTTTTTTAAATGAGGGTGGAGGTGCTGTCTGGGGGTTATAAGTATCACCCAAATATATATACACATATATTGTTTGTTGTTGATTATATATTTGGCTATTTTCACCTTTAGTTGTTAAAATTCCTAGCATAAAATTGTACGTGTGCATTATCTGAAATGAACTTAATTGTTATTAAGAACACATTTTATGATATTTTTGTGTTAAAGCATGCAGTTGTATTGTTTTCAAAAAAGTTTCTAAGATTTGTTTATTTCGCACAGAGTTTTTCAAAATAGCTACCGGCTTAGTTCAAAGTGAAAGTCAAGGGAGGTTAGTCTAATTGCCTTATTTGCTAGGAATTTTGACAACTAAAGGTGAAAATTACAATATATTTTTGATTAAACGAGGTATTTGTTACTACATATCAGGGTTACCCCCAATCAAGGGTGCTCGGTGAGATAGCATTCCAGGGAGTGCAAGATAACATTTCTGTTTTTTTGTAAATATGCAACTTTTATTTTTTTGTAATATTTTTTCTTTTCATTATGTTTCATTTTTGTTTTTATTAAATATTCATGATACAAATTTTTTTCAGTCACCTTCACTTTTATTATTATATAAATTATTACTTTAAGGGATGAGAGTTTTATGAAGAGTTTTAAACCCACTTTGGGAGACTGGAGACCAGCATTAAGAAATGTCATTCCCAGAACACATTTTATGATATTTTTATGTTAAAGCATGCAATTGTATTGCTTTCGAAAAGTTTCTAAGATATGTGTATTTCACACAAAGACTTTCAAAATGGCTACCAACTTCTTTCAAAATGAAAGTCAGTTGGCTAAATTTCTAGCATAAAATTATCTGAAATGAACTTAATTGTTATTACAAACACATTTTATGATAATTTTGTGTTAAAGCATGCAGTTGTATTGTTTTCGAAAAAGTTTCTAAGATTTGTTTATTTCGCACGGAGACTTTCAAAATGACTACCGGTTTGTTTCAAAGTGAAAGCCAAGGGAGGTTACTCTTAATTGCCTTATTTGCCAATTAAAGGTGAAAATTACCTTCTTTTTTTTTTACATATATTTTACCAGCTGTATACAAAATCCAAAGCTGCAATGAGCCAGGTCAGTACTTGGATGGGTGACCATTTAAGCAACAGCAGGTACTGTAACCAACCTGATATCAAAATGACTTGATTCGGCATCAAATAACCCGAAAAGGGTTGATATGCCGTAAAACAAAACCAGCTAACCAACCTAATATTCAGCCACCTTGTAAGCTGGGTTTGTAGAATATGCCAATCGCACCTCTTCAGGCGATCTGTAATGCTGAAGGATGGAATCCTGGTGGCTGAGCAGCCCATAACATGCAACACTCCACTTGGCCTTTATATATGCTAAACAGGTAGTCAGAGAGGCACCTATGCTGAAACATGTCAACTATTCATCAATAAATTGTAATTTGTGATCATTGAAGCAATTAAAATGAGTTGATTTCTAGACAAAAATTAATTTGGGTATTTATGTTTAACAAAAGAATTCGATTCTCCAAATATTTTCCTCGTTTTTCTTCTTTATTATAAAAAGATCCATTCAGTTATAATGTCGACCTCTTTACAATAAATATTAAATGGTTTGATGTAAAATGTAAAGGAAAATTAAGCATTCCCTATACTTCTTTAATTGAAAAGATTGTTTGCTTGTTTTGTTTTACAGCATATCAACCTTTTTCGGATCATTTAATGCCAAATCAGATCCTTTTGATATTCATTTGCAGGTCTGTATTATTTGGATAATTCGGACTATTGTCTTCATCTTTATTGTTATCTACACAACATTTCAGACGTTGTGCCCTCCGGCCATCTTCAGGTATTTCTTATTGGACTCAAGAACCTTCTCGAACTCTGGAACCCCCTGTAGCGGCCACCCCAACGTGCTGGTCTGGATAAATGTGAAGGCATGACAATTCTTACTGATGTAATTAATTTTATTCAATTAACACCGTGAAACTGTAAGAAAACAAATAGCATTTAATAACAGCAAATACAACAAAGAAGAACAATTTAAAAGAATCTCAAAATACAGAAACTTCAACAAATAGACATATCAAGAGATAGAAACTCACAGCTTATTGCCTCATTCCGATCAACCTGGCGGCGCTAATCTAACTAAAGGTCCCCTTTCCACTTTTTGGTTAGGGTTCGTAGACCGCAGAAACTAGTGTTCTGCACCAAATGCTGTTAACTCTTAAACTACCCTAAATTTAATACTCTTGGTGGTAGTTACTTTATACAAACAAAAATATTCATACAAAAATAAAACAATTAAACTGGTCAGTTTTTAGCGGCAGCTACACCCCCTCCTTGGGAATGTTGTATAGATAACAATAAAGATGAAGGACAATAGTCCGAATAATCCAAATAATTCAAATCATCAAAAATTCAGAGAAATACTTTTTCAGATCATTTAATGTCAGATCAAGTCATTACAGTACCTCCTGTTGCTTAAATGGTTATGTAAATATTCATCAAGTTGCTAAGCTTTTTTTCAATGAGGAGTTAATAGGGTTAATGTATTCAGGTAATGTGTAGGGTTAATATTTGGGCTAGGGTTAGGGTTGGTTGTTTGAATGGAGTATATATATTTACCAAAGCCCTCCCCATTGTTACATAATCATTGGATACCTAATGATTATGACAATAGTGTAGAAATCATATTAGTGCAGCTGATGGCCTTGAGGGTGAGTGACGGCGCTTGACCTCGATCTCACCTTGCGTTCTGGGGAGAATCGTGAGAACCAGAAGGCAATAGAAGGCCCTCTTCCGGTTTAAGGATACTAAGTAAGTAAGAGTCAGTTAGAACTTAGAAGCCGAGCTAGCAAGATGTAAGGATCCGCGCGCATTGTCTGGTCTGGGGATTTATGAATAAAGTAACATCAACCTAACTCGAAGTCTTGTGTTTATTACTAAAAACTAACAATGACACAAGGCTTCTGATAAGAAGTGATCCCCAACAGAAACCAGACCCGGAATCCTCAATAGAAGACCAGACGAGACCTTAGAAGATATACCAGACCAAGATAGATGATAGACGATCAGAACAAAGCCGGCCAGAAGAATAGACGACCAGAGTAAGAAGTAGTAAGAAAGGTATATAACGTTATATGCTGATTTGGCTTAGTGAAAAGACCAGTATATAACATATACCTATTTAGTGCCGGTAAAGAAGGCGCTATGCAACATCCATGAGCAACATGCAACACAAGGTCAATTTCTTAAGCAGAGTTCATCAGGTTTGAATTCAGAGTTTTCCTTCTCCTAGACAAGTTTCCTAGCCAAGGTTAAAGAGCCCAGTCTGCCCTACTATTTATCCATAGTTGGAAGGAGAGTTGGATACATACCTTTCACAAGGGTATTAGCGCTATGTGATATATAAACAGCCTTGTCCAAGATTTGAACTGGGGTCGACGAGTCCATTTCCTACGACTCTAACCATTAGGCTACATGTCTCCGAATGAATGGAGTATATGATTATGGATTAAGTACCTCACATGGTGTAATGGTTAGCAAGCTAGATTTGCAGACCATTGTTAGTGAGTTCGATTCTCACTGGGTGCCCATGCTTCTGACCTTGCACCACCTCTAAGCTAAGCTTAGTAAATAACTATATATTTTGATGGCTTTTGATTTTGTACAATGAATAAAAGATTCAGGATATTGTAATTCAGGATATTGTAATTGAATGAAATAGTTTTTCATGTATTCAAATATGTGTTGATAAATAACAATAATAAATTTAATCCATACTAAAAAATATATATTTTTCTTCCAATTTTCTTTTCAACATATATGTATATTTACCAAATCCTCCACATAAATTTTAGCTGAAATATGTGTTGATAAATAACAATAATAAATTTAATCCATACTAAATATATATATTTTTCTTCCAATTTTCTTTTCAACATATATGTATATTTACCAAATCCTCCACATAAATTTTAGCTGAAATATGTGTTGATAAATAACAATAATAAATTTAATCCATACTAAAATATATATATTTTTCTTCCAATTTTCTTTTCAACATAAATATGTATATCTATTAATGTTTTATACCCCTATTAACATTGGTATATACATGAGAGTGAGGTCCTTGGATGAGAGAGAGAGAGAGAGAGAGAAAGAGAGAGAGACATTAGAGACTTACTTTTAGAGATGATGTTGGTGATCTTCATTTCCCTGGTTATGTGGTGATTCTTCTAACTGATTCTTCTTCTATCTAAGAGCTGGTTTCTTCTGGGCTGATTTTGGTCATTGTAATTAAAACAAGACTTACGTTTTTTCTTGATCAAGTTTATTAGCCCATATTGTTTATTCACAGTGCAGGAGGATCAACCCCAGCTGAGACGCATCTGCTCTGCTCCAGAGTCAGGCCGAATCTGAATTCCAAACTAAAACTATATCATGTGTCTCTCATTGTGCGTGAGATTCACACCTCCAGGGGTCAAGGGGTTATTAACAGTCAGCATATTTTTCCACTGGACTCCCTTGATTCTAAATTATGAGGAGTCATAAATTGTAGCATCAATTCCTTATTAATTTTTCAAAAATTTCTAAACTTTTTTTAAAAAACTATATAAACTTACTTTTAAAATTTTCAAAACATAAACTGTTAAAGATGTTTCCATATTTTTTCACAGCAGGAAATGTTTTTAAGATTTAAAAAAAAATGATTTGATGTAATCAATTTCGAATGTTTCTCTTGTATTACTCATTTTTAAAAAAATCAAAACACTCTATCCTGAAGATGATCTCTTGTTAGCCTACATGATATTTTATTTTCTATTATTTAATTTTATTTTATATTCAAAATAAGGTTATTTCCTAGCTGAGTAACATGAGTGACCCAGATAAAACAGATCCCAAATTATTTATTATTTACCCATTAAACTAACCCTACCCCCCCTAGTTAAAATTAACAGTTTTATTACAAAATTTGTGGGTTCTGTTTGTTCTTGATAATCCTGTATACAGGGTGACTCAGAAAAAACAGAACCCAAATTATTTATTTATTTTCCCATTAAACTAACCCTAAACCCCAACCCTAACCCTTGTTGGACTTAAACGTCAAAAAAAAAAAAAATAAAAGATCAAAATTAACAGTTTTATTACAAAATTTGTGGGTTGTTTTTTCTGGGTCACCCTGTAATATTTTGTTACTCAACTAGGGGGTTAGGGTTGGGTTTTAGGGTTAGTTTAATGGGAAAATAAATAATTTGGGTTCTGTTTTTTCTGGGTTACCCTGTAATATCATGTTACTCAACTAGGGGGTTTTAAGTTTAGGGTTAGGTTAATGGGAAAATAAATAATTTGGGTTCTGTTTTTTCTGGGTTACCCTGTAATATCATGTTACTCAACTAGGGGGTTTTAGGTTTAGGGTTAGGTTAATGGGAAAATAAATAATTTGGGTTCTGTTTTTTCTGGGTTACCCTGTAATATCATGTTACTCAACTAGGGGGTTTTAGGTTTAGGGTTAGGTTAATGGGAAAATAAATAATTTGGGTTCTGTTTTTTCTGGGTCATTCTGTAATATCCTGTTACTCAACTACAAAATAACCCAAAATTATTTCAAATAGAATACTGTGTGTGTAAGCAAATTTTGGCTGAAATATCTGTTGAAAAATAACAATAATAAATTTCATGCCTACTAAAGTATATATATTTTCTTCCAATTTTCTTTTCAACATATATATGTATATTTACCAACCCCTTCGCATAAATCTACCCCAATGGAGTAAATAAAGGGTTTGGTTTGAAGTTCCATCAAGGCTCCTGAGTTTGACAAGAAACATCTGAAGATGTTTGAGAGCACATTGGCTGAAACATTGTGTATATAACAATAAAGATGAGGACAATAGTCTGAAAAATCTAAATGATAGAAATGTTGTTTTTTTTGTATTGTTTTAATTCATGAGAAGTAGGTTTTAAGTATTTGTGGATATATATATATATATATATATGTAATATAAAGAAAAGCGTGCACTCACCCTCTGTTGACAATCGAAACCCGGGAGTTAAGAGGAGCACTGCTTTAAATCATTTGCTTCTCGTTGTCTGCGAGAAGATGGGAGAAAATGTGCGAATCCTGGGACGATAAAAGCAGCGATTTGAGCTAGCGTGGGGGGAGTCTTAGGACAACGTTATTACAAGAGGATTGAAGAAGATGGAAGAGGAGCAAGTTGCAGTTTCGGAAAATTAAAAGCGGTGTAAGATTTGAACACGTCCCGTGGTGAAGAATAGAAGGGGAAGATTCTACAGAGGACGAGTGGACTGAATCCCTGATTCAGTTGACTCACAATATATATATATATATATATATATATATATACACATACACACAAATACTTAAAACCTACTTCTCATGGCTAGAATTCTTTAATATTATATCTATACTTTAAGTATCACTTTTTCTCAATGCAGTTGAGTATAAATTTTCTACTACGTCATTTAGATTTTTTTAAAGTTCTGTGAAGGATCCTGATTATGACATGAAGGCTCCTGTGAGAAACACTTGTAGAAGGCCAGAGGATACATCAGCTAAAATATTGTGTATATAACAATAAAGATGAGAACAACTGTCCGAAAAATCCAAATAAAAAAATTTTCAAACCACATCTAAAAAATTCAGACAAATATAGTTTTCTTCTGACTAGAAATTCAATTGTAGATATAAAGTAAGTAAAGATGGCCTATTGTCAGTATCAGCTGGACAGTGAAGAGTCTATCCTCTTTTCCCTAATGCTAAACCAAGGAGTTTGTTTTTGCATCTAAGGTGGAGTGTCATACCTAGCATCAGCTCTTCACTTTACCACACATGCTACTCATGAGCTGAGTTGGTGAGAGCCGGTATCGAACCCAGGAACTTGTGGTTTCTATTCGAATGCTCTACCGACTGAGTTAAACTGGCCCTATTCTAGATATAAGAATACAAAAATTCCTTCATAGTAATTTGTGCTCTTGTCCACATTTTCATACAAGCTCACTCCTTTTGTTCAATTTGTTTTCTATTTAATTATGTAAAAGTTTTCTTTATAAAGTGTAACCTAATTTGCTTCAATTTAGCTCAGTTCGTAGAGCATCCACTTAGGAAATACAAGATTTCTGGTTCGATACTGGCCCTTGCCAACTCAGTGCATGAGTAGCACAGAGATCATTGTGTCTTTTGCTTTGTCAGTTGTTGCCAAGATATATATATATATATATATATATATATATATATATATGGTATTTGTGGAAAAAGTGACTTACCGATGAAAATGGTCACAGTGGTTAGTTGATTCAAGTTTCGCAGTGATAAGGCAGTGATATAAAGTGCTCAATACGTTAGTAGAGCAAATATATATATATATATATATATATATACATAATATACAGAGAAAGAAACATCCCCCAATTTGGTTCATGTTGTTCAGAAAGAAAGAAAAAGCTAAAAGTTTATGAAGCAGGAGGGGATGGAGAATTTTTAAATTAAAGAGTGTGGGAAGAAAAGTAAACAAATTAAAAGGGGGATTGGGAAAGGTAGACCAGTATTTTTCCTACAATGAACTACTATTACCAAATGCTTGTATGGTGGCACCTGTAGTCAAGTCTCAGATTCCTTATGAGCGAGGCAGTGGGTTGAAGCCAAAGAATTCCCATACATTTATATATTTAAGTTGTTAGTAAGCTGTATGTACAGTAGCTTTTTTTTTCTCGTCATTATAGAGGATGAGGCAGAAGTAATATATATATATATATATATATATATATATATATACTAGAAGGTACCTGGTCCATGACCGGACTTAAAAAAAAAATTGGGAACACCAGAGAGTGAGTGTGGAGAATACAGGAGTAGAGAGAAAATAAGAGGAAAATAATTTATCAAATTAAAAAAAAAAAAAAAAAATCACTGAGAATTTGTATAGTTGAATGTGTTTATTTTAGGAATTTCTTTTTAATTATATCCCTTAATCAGTAAAAAAATATCAATAACCAAATTTGGTGTTTCTTAGTTATAATGTTATCAAGGTGTATACAAGATTTCGAATCTGAATAACATCTCATTTCTGAGTTATAAGTTGACATGTACATACCAAACTGTCTTTTATATATATAGATATACAAGGGAAACATGTCTCAGAGGAAACTGCAACCTGCAGGCAGGTTGGTTGGATTTTACAGCATGTCAACCCATTGATTCATTTTATACCGAAGACATTTTGTTTTATTCATTCTTGATGGGTACTTTATTATTTTATAAACTCAGTTTTTGAAACACATTTTTTAGAACTCATTTTGTTCTATTAACCCATAAATGGGACTACTACCACTCTGGGTCAGAGTGGATCTGAGAGCAATAGTGATGAAAAGGTACTCCACATTCCCCAGACCTCCAGAACCGGAAACTTACCATCAGATAGTTTGATGTGCAATCTGCAGGAGGAACATGTGACCCTTACATGTATCACCTACTGAAAAGCCAAAACAACATATATATCTCAAAACACTACTGTGGAATAAAGACTTTGTTGAATTGACCAAGAGCCCAGAGTATCCTAACCTAATGTATGAATAGCGAAAGTAAGTATTTATCCAAACCCTCTGCCATGAGCAGGATATGACACAAGGTAAATGTTTACATTCATCAAGCAATCTCGTACCTCTTAGCAGAGTTCTCTGGAAGAAAAGTGAGGTAATCCTATAAATATCCAGTAGCACCCATAAATTTAATACATCTAATTTCTTTTTTTTTTAATGAAAAGTTAGTCTTTTGAATCAAAGAAAGAAGAATTTTAGTATCTGTATCTGTGACAGCATTCACTCCGGGTCGGTTGAGCCGACCCTAGCCAATGGATTCACTGTATCCTGAATGAAGTCAGACCAGGAGCAGTGATCCAATGCAATTGATGATATGTACATCAACCATTCGTGGTTACATCGATAAATTCCATAAAGGCCTGGTCCCAGGATCAGCTCAGCATCTTGACTGTATTGAGCCATGTTTTCAATTGCCCAGCCCCCTTGGCGTTTCTTCCAGCTCTGAGGTGATACTGGGTTTATGGATTCACAGATGTCACCAGGTTGTCGACGAAGAACATGAATGAGCCAGCAAAGACGTCTCGCTAGAAGGGCCTGCTGGAGAGAGGAGATTCTTCATCTTGCCTGGACAGTGGTGTTAGAAATGAATTGCTGCCACCACACATAGAATATGTGGTGAAGGCAATAATGGTCAAATATTTTAGTGGAGAATCAAAATGAACATTGGGTTATTTCCTATATGTCTAACATGATCAAAGGGGAACCACTCTTGACTGATAACTTTTATTTTCCCATTAAACTAACCCTAACCCTATCACTAACCATAACCCTAAACCCGTCTTCTTTTTTCCTAGTAGATCAATAAATAGATAAATAATTTATCAGTCAAGAGTGGTTCCCCTTTGATCATGTTAGCCTTATAGGAAATAACCAAATATTGTTATAAGTTATTATTTATTACTAAACTCTACTGCATGTTATTTAGCATTTGAGCAGGTGTACCATTTTAGCTCAGTCGGTAGAGCACTGCCTAGGAATTTGCAAGGTTTCAGGTTTAATACCAGTCCCTGCCAACTCAGTGTATGATTAGCACAATTTGGGTAATCTGATCTGTGCAGTAAAGTGGAGAGCTGACGCAAAAACAATCACCTCAGCAAAAACAATCTCCTTTTGTCTAGCACTACCAAAAAGTGGATAGACTCCTTCGCTGTCTGGCTGATAACTTTACTTTTACATATTTCACTTAGTAAACAAAACTGAAAACAAGTATCTGAATGGTATATATATATATATATAATATATATATATATATATATATACCAGGATAATCACAAAAGTAAGTTCTCCAAAGTGCTGTTACATAGCACTTAACATACAGATACCTGCCTGGTATGCTCATCTGGAGATACTGTATGAGAAACACTTGTGGTTGTATTCCTAAATAGCAGGTGGTTAGCAGTTAGTTAGACTCGCACACATGGTTGAGGATTGGATCCAGGCTTAAAAGAAATGAAATGTGAATTCACTAAAAGACTTATCTTGAGTTGGTCACCAAAAACAATGACAGCACAAGACATCTCGACAACATCTTAAGAAGAAGATCTTTAGAAATTAAAAAAGACAGTCAGAACAAGACCAATTCATGAAGCAAGTAAGAAAGCTGCTACTCAGAAGTAAGAAGAAATACACCAGCTACAGACGAAGTAAAAACTACAAAAAAGAGAAGTAGAAACTAAGATTAAGTATGAGGAATACAACCACAAGTGTTTCTCATACGATACATACAGTATCTCCAGATGAGAAAACACTTGTAAGGTAAGCCTATGAAATTAGTAGACCAGTTCACATACCTAGGTAGTAATATCTCATCTACAAAAAGTGATAATATATGCATAGGAAAAGGCATGGACTGCTATAGACAGATTATCAATCATATGGAAATCTGATTTCTCTGATAAGATAAAGCGAGAATTCTTCCAAGCTGTAGCCATATCAGTGCTACTGTATGGCTGCACCACTTGGACTAGAAAGAATCACTTGGAGAAAAAGCTAGATAGGAACTGCACAAAAATGCAGTGTGCTGTCTTGAACAATTCCTGGAAGTAGCACCCCACAAAAAAAGCATCTGTACAGCCACTTATCTCCTATCACACAAACTATCCAAGTAAGATGAACAAGACATGATAGACACCACTGGAGAAGCAAGGACGAACTCATAAGTTACATTCTCCTGTGGACGCCTATACATGTACACATCAGTGTAGGCTGACCATCAAAAACCGACATCAATCAGCTCTGTGCAGATACTGGATGCCAGGAGTGATGACCGAGAAGGATGGATGGCGAGAGTGCTATGGGTATCCATTCTATTAGCATAAACCAATTATGATCATGTTGATAAGAATGTAATAAATAAAATAAATAAATAAATAGATGGTTGGTTGGTTGTTTTGTTTTATTGCATATCAACCCTTTTCAGGTGATTTAATACTGAATTAAGTTATTTTTGATAAACAAAGGACTCAGGTTGCTGACAGTACCTGCTGTTGCTTAAGTGGTCAACCAATTTAAGTATTGAACTGGCTCATCACTGCTTAACTTTGGTGACCTAGCAGGAACTGGTGCTTTCAATATGATTTGACCATAATAACCCTTTTTAGGTCATTTAATGCCAAATCAAGTCATTTTTGATAAACAAAGGACTCAGGTTGCTTACAGTACCTGCTGTTGCTTAAGTGGTCAACCAATTAAGAATTGATCAGGCTCATCGCTGCTCAACTTTGATGAACTAGCAGATTGTTTTGTTTTACGACATATCAATCCTTTTCAGGTCATTTAATGCTGAATCAAGTAATTTTTTATAAACAAAGGACTAAATTTGCCGACAGTACCTGCTGTTGCCTATATACAAAGAGATAGAGTAAAAAGAAAATAAAAGGAAAATATTAACAAAATTATTAAATATTTATTGGTCTTCTACTTTTTTACATGTGCTAAATCATACTTTCCTCGCACACATTTTAACTTGACTCCAGGTACATCTTGCAAACGTCCACCACGGAGAAGGACTATACTATGCTCTTGAAGATTGTGCCCTTCACCAGGAACATAAGCAGTTGCCTCTTTACCATTACTTAATCGAACACGTACACATTTCCTGTTGGCTGAGTTTGGTTTTTTAGGCTTTTTAATTAATGTTTTCAGTACGATTCCTCGCAGGAAAGGAACGCCAAATGTTGGTCGTTTCTTGGTCTTCTCCTTTTTGAATTTATTCCTGTGCATCTGATTAACAGTTGACATGTTTGATGTCTGCTCAACACATGGTTGCATAATTGCTCGATCTGAAAACAAAAACAAAAGTAAATTTTGGTGGTTAGTTTAGAAAGCTATCACAATGCAAGTATAAAGAAAAAAGAAGGTAACTATCGTGTTGTTTGTTAACCTTTGTTTTATTCTTAAAATCCCTTCTACAGAAGATCACCAGAACTGAAGTTGTTGCTAGTGACTGTCCGTTTGGTTCTGTCTCATGCCTTCCAAATTCTCTGTCTGTCTGTGGGCGTGGGTGCTTATTTATGTGTGGGTTTGTGTTTGTGTGTTTGTCCCTTTTTTTTTTTTGATTATTATTCCTGATCTGGCTCGCCTGAATTTGTTTGTGTTTGCTAACAGGAACATCTGATCCCCTTTTTCCCCTTTTTAATATGTGTCTGTGATTAACATTACAGATTTGGTTGGTTATTTATAAAAGATAAACTTTTATAAATCTGACAGAATGTAGTAAAAGAATAGAGGGAAAATGTGAACAAAAGAACAACTCAAACAAGTAGATGTATTAGATATATTTTGTTTTGCATTGAGCAAGACTTCTTCAGTCCACTTTGTTAGGGAGATAACTCTCTCCTAACAATCACTAATAATTATCAATAATTATTTTTTTCATATTTTATTTAATTTTTCAAAACCATTTGTGTGAATAAGTGACAAATTTTCAAAATGTCTGAACCAAATAAATCTTGTAAAATCACCATTAGTCTCAAATAGTTGAAACTGCCAAACCACGGCCCAAGTATCTAAAATTTGCAAAATGGCTGAACCAAATGAATCTTGTAAAATCACCATTAGTCTCAAATAGTTGAACCTGCCAAAACACGGCCCAAGTATCTAAAATTTGCAAAATGGCTGAACCAAATGAATCTTGTAAAATCACCATTAGTCTCAAATAGTTGAAACTGCCAAAACACGGCCCAAGTATCTAAAATTTGCAAAATGGCTGAACCAAATGAATCTTGTAAAATCACCATTAGTCTCAAATAGTTGAAACTGCCAAACCATGGCCCAAGTATCTAAAATTTGTACTAAAGTTAAAGTAGAGCAATTTTCTGATGACTTTTATCCAGAATAAAATATTTTATTTCAGAAAATTCTGTCTCCATAATGTTGACATTTTTAGGGTTGACAAAAATAAAGATCATATCAAATCAAAAACACATTTAAAAAAAGTCTCAACTGAAACAGAATAGTATAGATAATTTCAATCAATTTTCATAGGCTCATTATTGGATCCAAGTAAAGGAGATTTGTATGATTTGTTATTGAATAGTATAGATAATTTCAATCAATTTTCATACACTCATTATTGGATCCAAGTAAGGAGATTTGTATGATTTGTTATTGAATAGTATAGATAATTTCAATCAATTTTCATAGGCTCATTATTGGATCCAAGTAAGGAGATTTGTATGATTTGTTATTGAATAGTATAGATAATTTCAATCAATTTTCATAGGCTCATTATTGGATCCAAGTAAGGAGATTTTTATGATTTGTTATTGAATAGTATAGATAATTTCAATCAATTTTCATGGGCTCATTATTGGATCCAAGTAAGGAGATTTGTATGATTTGTTATTGAATAGTATAGATAATTTAAATCAATTTTCATAGGCTCATTATTGGATCCAAGGTAAGTAAGATTTGTATGATTTGTTATTGAATAGTATAGATAATTTCAATCAATTTTCATAGGCTCATTATTGGATCCAAGTAAGAGATTTGTATGATTTGTTATTGAATAGTATAGATAATTTCAATCAATTTTCATACACTCATTATTGGATCCAAGTAAGGAGATTTGTATGATTTGTTATTGAATAGTATAGATAATTTCAATCAATTTTCATGCTCATTATTGGATCCAAGTAAGGAGATTTGTATGATTTGTTATTGAATAGTATAGATAATTTCAATCAATTTTCATGGGCTCATTATTGGATCCAAGTAAGGAGATTTGTATGATTTGTTATTGAATAGTATATAATTTCAATCAATTTTCATAGGCTCATTATTGGATCCAAGTAAGGAGATTTGTATGATTTGTTATTGAATAGTATAGATAATTTCAATCAATTTTCATAGGCTCATTATTGGATCAAGTCATTATTGGATCCAAGTAAGGAGATTTGTATGATTTGTTATTGAATAGTATAGATAATTTCAATCAATTTTCATAGGCTCATTATTGGATCCAAGTAAGGAGATTTGTATGATTTGTTATTGAATAGTATAGATAATTTCAATCAATTTTCATACACTCATTATTGGATCCAAGTAAGGAGATTTGTATGATTTGTTATTGAATAGTATAGATAATTTCAATCAATTTTCATGGCTCATTATTGGATCCAAGTAAGGAGATTTGTATGATTTGTTATTGAATAGTATAGATAATTTCAATCAATTTTCATAGGCTCATTATTGGATCCAAGGTAAGTAAGGATTTGTATGATTTGTTATTGAATAGTATAGATAATTTCAATCAATTTTCATACACTCATTATTGGATCCAAGTAAGGAGATTTGTATGATTTGTTATTGAATAGTATAGATAATTTCAATCAATTTTCATAGGCTCTGAATAGTATAGATAATTTCAATCAATTTTCATAGGCTCATTATTGGATCCAAGTAAGGAGATTTGTATGATTTGTTATTGAATAGTATAGATAATTTCAATCAATTTTCATAGGCTCATTATTGGATCCAAGTAAGGAGATTTGTATGATTTGTTATTGAATAGTATAGATAATTTCAATCAATTTTCATGGCTCATTATTGGATCCAAGTAAGTAAGAGATTTGTATGATTTGTTATTGAATAGTATAGATAATTTCAATCAATTTTCATGGGCTCATTATTGGATCCAAGTAAGGAGATTTGTATGATTTGTTATTGAATAGTATAGATAATTTCAATCAATTTCATAGGCTCATTATTGGATCCAAGTAAGGAGATTTGTATGATTTGTTATTGAATAGTATAGATAATTTCAATCAATTTTCATGGGCTCATTATTGGATACAAGGTAAGTAAGGAGATTTGTATGATTTGTTATTGAATAGTATAGATAATTTCAATCAATTTTCATAGGCTCATTATTGGATCCAAGTAAGGAGATTTGTATGATTTGTTATTGAATAGTATAGATAATTTCCATCAATTTTCATAGGCTCATTATTGGATCCAAGGTAAGTAAGGAGATTTGTATGATTTATTATACTTACTGAGAAGTAATCGGGAGGAAAGTGAATTCTGGAAAAGGAATGACGTTATTGTTCTGCATGTTGTCATCAGAAAACTCATTTTTAAATCACCTAAAATAAAGAAAGAAAAACAGATTCATTAATTTTTTGCATTTTATATTGTATATACCAACGTCAATTTTTAAGCATTATAGATTATTTTACATGTTTGTAGAGAGAAAGATAATGAGAAAATTTTTTTTGTGATCACCTGAAGACTTGGCACCCCAATCTAACTCGCCCGAAGACTTGGCAGCACGATCTAACCAACCAGGAGACTTAGCCCATCTAACCCACCTGCTGACTTGGCACCCCAATCTAACTCGCCCGAAGACTTGCAGCACGATCTAACCAACCAGGAGACTTAGCCCATCTAACCCACCTGCTGACTTGGCACCCCAATCTAACTCGCCCGAAGACTTGGCAGCACGATCTAACCAACCAGGAGACTTAGCCCATCTAACCCACCTGCTGACTTGGCACCCCAATCTAACCAACCTGAAGAATCATCCAGACCTTCACAACATATAGATCATGAGCTACATGCGGTCTGTGAAAAGACATGTTGCATCTCTCAGAATAATAAAACATTCATGCTCTATAAAATAAATTCATGAAGCATGACTTCAATCAATCATAATTGCACCTAATTAACCCCCTTTAAGCCTTAAAAACAAAAAGAAACCTCAGCCAACAAATAAACATCAAAGATACATTTGTAGCAAATGTATATCCAATTGTTAATTTGAATCATCAGATTAGATTATAATTAAGTCACAAGTTAAAACAGCGATGAATCTGTTCAATACATAATTGGGTGACAATTGCAGATACTGTAATAAATAACCTGAAAAGGGTTGATATGCAATAAAACAAAACAACCAACCAACCTGAGTCATTTGTTTATGAAAATGACTTAATTCAGTATTAAATAACCTGAAAAGGGTTGATATGCAATAAAACAAAACAACCAACCAACCCGAGTCATTTGTTTATGAAAATGACTTGATTCAGTATTAAATAACCTGAAAAGGGTTGATATGCAATAAAACAAAACAACCAACCAACCGAGTCATTTGTTTATGAAAATGACTTGATTCAGTATTAAATAACCTGAAAAGGGTTGATATGCAATAAAACAAAACAACCAACCAACCCGAGTCATTTGTTTATGAAAATGACTTGATTCAGTATTAAATAACCTGAAAAGGGTTGATATGCAATAAAACAAAACAACCAACCAACCGAGTCATTTGTTTATGAAAATGACTTGATTCAGTATTAAATAACCTGAAAAGGGTTGATATGCAATAAAACAAAACAACCAACCAACCGAGTCATTTGTTTATGAAAATGACTTGATTCAGTATTAAATAACCTGAAAAGGGTTGATATGCAATAAAACAAAAACAACCAACCAACCGAGTCATTTGTTTATGAAAATGACTTGATTCAGTATTAAATAACCTGAAAAGGGTTGATATGCAATAAAACAAAACAACCAACCAACCCGAGTCATTTGTTTATGAAAATGACTTGATTCAGTATTAAATAACCTGAAAAGGGTTGATATGCAATAAAACAAAACAACCAACCAACCCGAGTCATTTGTTTATGAAAATGACTTGATTCAGTATTAAATAACCTGAAAAGGGTTGATATGCAATAAAACAAAACAACCAACTATCAGATTTTAATTTACATGAAACACATAAAAGTCAAATATAATTTTAAAAATATTTTACAAAATCAAAATAAATATAATTTTAAAAATATTTTACAAAATCAAATATGATTTTTAAAATATTTCACAAAATCAAATATGATTTTTAAAATATTTCACAAAATCAAATATGATTTTTAAATATCAAAATATTGATTTTTAAAATATTTCACAAAATCAAATATGATTTTTAAAATATTTCACAAAATCAATATGATTTTAAAATATTTCACAAAATATTTTTAAAATATTTCACAAAATCAAATATGATTTTTAAAATATTTCACAAAATCAAATATAATTTTAAAAATATTTTACAAAATCAAATATAATTTTAAAAATATTTTACAAAATCAAATATGATTTTTAAAATATTTTACAAAATCAAATATGATTTTTAAAATATTTCACAAAATCAAATATGATTTTTAAAATATTTCACAAAATCAAATATGATTTTTAAAATATTTTACAAAATCAAATATGATTTTTAAAATATTTTACAAAATCAAATATGATTTTTAAAATATTTCACAAAATCAAATATGATTTTTTTGCTATGCTCTTTAGTAACAGTTCTTTGATATTTTATATTCATATAAATATATCTATATCCCCTCTATATCTAATCTATATTCATATAAATATATCTTCTTTCTAATAAAACCAAGTTTCTAACAGTCAAATTATAAAAAAAATTTGTTTTGTTTTATGACAGACGACAATCAAAACAGAATTTTTTTTCAATGTATAATGAAATATAAATTATTAATTGATATTAATTAGATTATAATCTTATTAATATTATTATTGCAAAATGTCAAATTAAACTAAAGAACATTTTTTATTCTTTAAAATCCTGTGTCATTGAATCTGAAAAAAAAAAAAAAGAGTATATATATATATATATATATATATATATATATATATATAATAGAGTTGTTCTTTATTCTATATATTAATGATTTTGACTATAAATCAAATACTCATTGATAAACTTTTGCAATTCCTGAGGGTATTGTGACATAAGGAGTGATGTAGTTTTGGTCACAGACAGATGCTTAATCTCCATTATAATAAGATACCAAGTAATTTGATATTACTGTATCAGTTTTTTTCATATCTGGTATTAGGTATGAGAAAACCCAATATTCAGTTTTACCAGCTATAGAGTTTCCTAACAAGGGATACCAAGATTTTATCATTTCTAGTGGAATTCAAAACAGATATCATTAAGTATTATTTATCATAAGTAAATCTTATATATTTATGCTATTTCATTTTTGGTTACAGCTTCAATTCTGTAGTGTTTGGATAAAATAATACCTAATAATATCCGTTTTGATTGTATAATGTTCCACTAGAAATAATAAAATACTGCTATCTTTGCTTTAAAAGAAAATTAACTTTTTATAAGACATTTGTTGAATTTCAGAATTTCACTTCTCCTAGACAGGTTGCCATATTAAAACAAAAGAGCTCTGTCTGTATTTACCCAACCCCTGTGCAGGAGTAGGACACGACACAAGGTCAGTTTTTAAGCAGTTCAACAGGCTTGAATTCTAAGTTTTCCTTCTCCTAGATCGTTTGCCCAGTCTGCCTTGCTATTTACCCATAGCTAGAGGAATAATATTTTCCTACGGGTAATAGTGCTACATAAAATGCAAACAGCTCTGTCCGTGATTTGGACTCGGGTTGCTGTACATATTTCCTACAACAATAATCAATACACCATGAGCCTTTATATATACTAGCAAAATAAAAAAACACCCTCCGGGCGATGTAAAAATAAATTTTTTAAAGATATTGCTTAAGGAGGTGGAAGTTAAAAATTAAATGTCGGAGAGTTTGAACCATAAATCATGAAATCATCAAATTTATTAAAGGAGTAAAAAAAAATAAAACAATTTGAAATCGAAACTAAGTTCTATTAACTTTGAATATCTATTAAAATAAAACACCGCCCTGTCGGCTGGGGCGTTAGAATGCACCGACTGCACCTCTGCAGAGGGGTAAGACTCCCCCAATGGGGCCACCTGTTGGCCGTGGGTGGTGACCCGTAATGCTTAAGGATAGAGCCCAGGTGGATGAGCAGTTCATAACATGCAATACTCCACTTTGGCCCTATCTTGGACTAGACAGGCGGTCGGAGAGGCCCCCTCTGATCACGTCAAGCCCTAGCACTTATATGATTTTCCCAACCCTATTGCCCTTATGGCAAGCCCCAACCCCTTTTTATCATATGGGTGCTAGAAGGCGGTGGCTGCGGGTCTACATGTCCTGAGAATGACGTTAAACTCTATCTGATGGTGAGGTTCCAGTTTTGGAGGTTTGGGAAATGTGGAGCACCCCATTCATCACCATTGCTCCCTGGTCCACTCTGACCCGGAGTGGTAGTACCTGTTAGGGTCCCATCTATGGGTTAAATAGAAAAATGTATTTATAAAAGAATTGTATTATCCATTAAGAATTGATTAATTTCAAAACTTTATCGGCATTAAATGACCCACTGAGGTTGATATGCTGTAAAACAAAAACAAACCAAACCAAAATAAAACAAACTATATATAAATATATGATACCAGTGATGTATCTATTAAAACTTGTTTTAAAAAACAATGAGAACTGTCTAATGTTGCATGCTCAAATTTTGAGTGTATTTATTCTATGTTATGACGATTTCGGGTATAGTGACGTCAGCAGTGACGTAGTTTTTGTTACAGACAAAAACCGGAAGCGAATCTCCATTATTAATAGATATGGCGACTGTCACTTCTTCACAGAAGAAGACCATTTCTACAAAGTTCGGTTGTGAGCACGCAAATGGCTCAGAAGTCCAGCTTTGCTTTTACACATCCTGTTGCATAAAAGACACGTGAGACCCCCGACTTTCACTCGTACACACACGTTTTTCACATGGTCGTCTGTCACCATGGGACCACATATGACTCAAGAAACCATATATATCTAATAATTAGAATAAATTTTTGGTGTATCTAATAAATTCTAATCAAGAAATCCAGGTTATGAAAAAGTCTTCTCTATGTACATAGAATAAAGAACAACCGTATTATATATACTCAGAAATTAATTATGCAACATTAAACAGTTCACATTGTTTGTTAAAACAAGTTTTAATAGATGCCTGGTATTATTCATTTAGATTGTTTTATTATAATACATATTTAAAATTATCTAATGTTTTACAAGAAAATTATTTACAAACAAGAAATAGTTAAATAATGTACTTCTACATTAAATTTTATATTTTAAGATATATATAAGATTTCAAAGATTTGTGTACATTGTTTTACGAAAGTATGTGGCAAAAATTAATTTCTTCACCATCCAGACAGTGTTTTGTTTGCTGGTATATGTAATGATTAGAATAAATATTTGGTGTATTTAATAATTTCTAACCAAGAAACCCAGGTTATGAATAGTTTCCTCTATGTTTATATTTGTTGCATTATTAGTCAATATGTTGTCACTAAAGTGAATGAAAGTTTTGGTAACTTGGACTTTTTTTTCCTCGGTGCGGTGGACCCGTAGATCTCGTCAGATCATCCACCTGCATTCCCCAAAGTCTTTCAGTCATCCTGTCTCGGCTTGTCACTGATACTTGGCTTCGGGGAAGGAGAGCATGCGATGCATGTCGCACAAGCGCATAACATGTAAAACAAAAAACATGTGCAGATATTTCTACAAGTCTCAGTGATAGCAGAATGGTGAGGTGTGCAGGACTGACGGACTGGAAGCACACAGATATGAACCTGCATACGGCGTAACTCATGACCTACTTGATGTCACCACCTTGTTGATGGAACAGCAATGTGCCTCGTTGAGGTTGTAGATGAATGAGTAGACCCTTGGTTAACACTGGTTACCCAGCCATTTGGGAAGTATCTAGAAAACCTGACCTAAACAAATGCCGATTCAGCTATTAAGCTGGCCAGAAACCAGTGCTTTGACAGATGTCCACATAAGCTGGGTGAAAACAAGAAAATACTAAAACACAAAACGAGGCTAAGAATAGCGACCTGAAATGTCTGAACACCTCCCAATCTGGTGAGATTGGGAAACTCCAAACTACGAACTGGCATCGTGACAGGGGAACACCTCGATATGGGCTGACATCAATGCCCTTGCGGAAGTCGGTTGCAGCTATAAGGACCAATTGACAGAAGGAGGTGGGCGCGATACACCCCCTCATGAAAAGACAGGCCGACGGTAGCTGCAAGAAGTTTGAGGTAAGGTAAGCACTCCACCTGAAGCGACATATGACGGACGCCATGGAAACATTTCCTACATTGAAGTCTGACCTGTGTGGCAGGGCCTGTATGTCGAGGGTTTCTTATGTGTGACAGGGTACATAAAACAAGCCGGATCCATAGGCCACCTGTATGCTCACAACCGAACTACTTGTAGAAATGGCCTTATTCTGTCAAGAAGCGGCAATCACTATATATATATATATATATATATAAATAAATTTCTACAAGTCCAGAGTGATGGAAGAACAGTGAGGTGTGCAGGCCTGACTGGCTGGAAGCATGCAGATGTGGTTCTGCATACCGCGTGATTCCTGACCTACTTAACGTCAGCAACGTGCCTCTGCGAGGTTTTGGGTGAAGGTGCAGCCCCTTGGCTAACACTGTACACAGCCATTTGGGAATTATCTACAAAAGGTGACCTAAACAAATGCCTGTCCACCTATCAAACTGGCCAGAGACCAGCGCTTCGACGGATGTCCACATTAGTTAGGCGTAGACAAGGAAATAAAACGCAAAACAAGGCTAAGAATAGCCACCTGGAATGTCGACACCTCCCGATCTGGAGAGATTGGGAAACCCCAAACCATGTACTGGCATCATGACAGGGAAGTCTCTCGATAAGGGGCAGTCACCTATGATGGCTGTAAGAAGTTTGAGGTAAGGTGACTCGAGCCCTCCATTCTGAAGCGACACATGACGTACACCATGGAAACATTTCCTATAAGGAAGTTTGACTTGTGGGGCAGCGCCTGCATGTCGAGGATCTCATGTACGACTGGGTACATAAAAACAAGCTGGTTCCGTGGGTCATCTGCGTGCTCACAACTGCTCACATCTGGACTACTTGTAGAAATGGCCTTATTCTGTCAAGAAGCGGCAATCACCATATATAAAGAATTAAAAAATAAATAAATAATGTTCAATGCAATAAGTGGAAATGTAAAAATTGTTTGTCACCTGGGAAAATAGGAACATGGAAGTAAGCATCTGTGATTGTCGTGAGCAAGATACGCGACATCATGCACGAAAGCGTCCGCGATTTGCATGCGTGTTGTGGAGCAGTTTGGAAGCGTACTGGGCCGAGGTGCGCTGATGCAAATCTGAAGCTCTGCAGATTGCCCAATCGGACGCCTCGCCGTGGCCTATATAATGAGTGTATCGGAGGCTTGGGCAGTCGTTCGTAAACCTTGCAAGAAGTGTTTGCTGCCAGGTCCGTGCGAAGGTTGTGAAGTCGGTTCGAGAAGCGGTTACTGCAACGGTTATCAGTATTGGAGAATTGGAGCGAGATACAGTTGGAAGTAGTTGGACTATCGATTGGAGCCTTGAGTCAGACTTGACCGTGACCCCTCCCCCTCTGATTATAAGCTATTTCGGCAATTATGGCCCAAAGTTTCGACCCAAAATTGATACCACTTTTTGACGGAAGTGATTCTGGACAGTCGGTCGTCGAGTGGATCGAGAAGGCAGAATTGATATGCCAGCTAAGCGGTGTAAAGCGTATAGAGTGTGTAGTGCCAATGCGTCTATCGGGTGGTGCATATGCGGTGTACCAGCAGCTGAGTGAGGAAAAGAAGAGTGACTTCACCTGTATTAAAAAAGCCTTGTATACAGTATTCGCTCTAGATGCTGTTACAGCTTGGAAGCAATTTGTGGCATGCCGCTTGCGCCCGGGAGAGACTGTTGATGTCTTTTTGGCCGAATTGCGTAAACTCTCAGTTCTGGTCGGTGGTATGACGGATCGGAGTCTGATGTGTGCATTTATCGCCGGGCATAATGATGATATGGACATTTCGCAAGTGTTGGCTCGAGCAAGAGCCATACTGAAGAAGTGCCCTGATAATATGGAGCAAGTTTGCGGTGGCTGCACGACCATCACGTTGCCAGGCGAAGGAAGATGACGCGCCAACAAAATGTTATGTATGCGATGGGCCCAATCACTTGGCACGCGACTGCCTCTTGCGGCGTGAAACATCAACGAAAGCGGATGCTAAACCCCGAAGACCAGTTTCGTGCTATCGATGTAAGCGGCAGGGACATATAGCCCGAAACTGTCCGGGAAACGAGCAAGGGGACGAGACTTCGGCGCCTGTCTTCTCCCCAAATGCCCGTTAAATACGGCGCTACCTACAGTGATTGTGCAGATCAATGATACGAGGCGTACAGCCCTGGTGGACACTGGTTGCACGCAAACACTCGTACACAAAACATGCTGTCAGGCATGGAGGAGAAAGGAGGTACACGTGCTGACTGTAGGCGGGAGTACACTCAAGTGTTGTGGAGTTGGGACGATCCGGCTTGGCGTGGGCAACAGACCCTCTATCAACGTAGAGGTTCTGGTCGTTGACGGGGAGCTACTCGGGTTTGATTTGTTGCTTGGACTAGACGCAATCAAACAGCTGGGTGGAATGTCCATGACTAGCACCGGTGAAGTAAAATTTCCCCAACTTGATGAGCCAAGTTGTGCTGCCATCGTCATCAACGAGCCTGATTTCCACGCAAAGTATGATGAGAACAAACAAATATGGATTGCATCATGGAAGTGGTCCAGTGACCAGCTGCCAGTCACGTTATAGAACAGGCTATCAGAATATCCTGCCCCTGAGCAGCTTCGGGAGGAGTACAACCAAGAGCTGCAAACATGGATACACAATGGCTGGCTGCTTCCATACCCTGCAGACGAGCTCAGACCCCCAAAGGGCCTTATCCCCCTAATGGTCGTCCTCCAGGCAAACAAACAAAAGGTTCGGCCCATCATGGACTACCGTGAGCTCAATGAGCACGTAGATGCATATACGGCCAGTGCAGACGTGTGTGCACACAAGTTACGAGAGTGGCGACAGCAAGGGTCAGATGTCGCTGTGTTGGACTTGCGTCGGGCCTATTTGCAAGTTCACGTAGAGAAGTCCCTGTGGCCATTCCAAACAGTGGAAATCACGGGGAAAAGGTATTGCCTCACCCGTTTGGGGTTTGGGCTCAATGTCGCACCCCTGATCATGCGGTCCATCGTCAATACCGTGGTTGCGCAAGACGAGAGAGTTGAGAAAGCTACCTCTTCATATATTGACGACATATTCGTCAATGAAGCTATATGTTCTGCATCCCACGTAAAAAAGCACCTTGAGCGGTTTGGACTTGCGTGCAAGGCCCCAGAGCAGTTAAGATGCGGCACACGCGTGTTGGGATTGCATGTCTGGGAGGAGCGCAATAAACTTCGGTGGTGTCGTGGAGGTGAGCCACTGACGCCCCCTGATGTATTAACCCGTCGGACTATTTTTTCCGTGTGTGGAAAATTGACGGGACACTTTCCGGTGTGCGGTTGGCTGCGCGTTGCAACCGCGTTCATAAAGCGAAGGGCAAACGCTGCAACCATTGGATGGGACGATGAAGTGCGAGACCCCCTCGAGTCGAATGTTGGTGTGGTGATTGGTGCGTTGATGGAGAGGACGTCACTGTGTGGGTGGACGCGAGCTCGTTGGCCACTGGTGTTGTTATTGAGAGTGGTGGAGCCGTGGCTGAAGATGCGAGCTGGTTGGGACCGATAAGCGAGGATAAACATATCAACTTGGCAGAACTCGACACAGTGTTACGGGGCATTAACCTCGCAATGCAGTGGAAGGCAACGGCGATTCACTTGCGGACAGACTCGGTGTGCGTGCATCGCTGGGTCTCAGACACTTTGTCTGGAAGGTCGAGAGTGCGAACCAAGGCTGCCACTGAAATGTTGATCCGGCGTCGACTCGGCACGCTTGCACAACTGGTCTCAGAGTATGACCTAAAGATAGACGTGGCACTGGTTAAGTCTCACGACAACCGAGCTGATCAGCTCACCAGAGTGCCGCAGCGATGGCTGGATGATATGCAGAAAAGAGTCAGAACCCGCAGGACAGGCGTGTGCGGTGGTTACAGGGGTCCAGGAATCTGCCCGTATACGAGCCATTCATCAGTCCAGCGGACACCCCGGTGTGAAGCGCACGCTGTATTTTGTAAAACTGGTCATCCCCGGAGCCTCCAGGGCGGCAGTTCAAGCGGTAGTCAGGAATTGCAAGCAATGTCAATCGATAGATCCTGCCCCGGTGCATTGGAAGCCAGGCAGGCTTTCTGTGCGTGATAATTGGAGCAGAGTGGGAATGGATGTGACCCATTTCGGAGGCCAGCACTACCTGACATTGATGGACTGTGGTCCCAGTCGTTTTGCCATTTGGAGGCCATTGCAGCGGGAAGACTCCGCCAGTATCATCCGGCAGCTAGAGACAATCTTTTGCGAACGGGGGCCTATCGAACTGCTTACCGACAATGCCGCAGTGTTTTGCGGGGAAAGATTCACCGGATTTGCAAAGGAGTGGGGTGTCCGGATACGATTCCGATGCGCCTATGTACCCTCGGGGAATGGGATAGTGGAGAGATCCCACCGCACGATAAAGCGCATCGCCGCGAGAACAGAATGCTCTCTTATGGAGGCTGTGTACTGGTATAATTTGACACCGAAAGACGACACCACGGCGTCAACAAACATAATATATACCTACCGCACTCGCGTAAAGGGCATTGATACTGCTCCACCGGTTGACGCCACAAATTGACACATACGCTGCAGGGGACGCTGTTTGGGTGAAGAGACCGCATGGGTTGTGTACAACACAGTTCGAGAAGGGAAAAGTGACGAAAGTCTATAGCCCTCATTCAGTCCTTGTGGATGGAGTACCACGCCACGTAAAAGATGTTCGGCCAGTGCGTGGAACAGAGATTATCAGCAGCTACGTTACCACCTTGGACGAAGAAACCCCTATGGTGTATGAGGGGCAGATGCAGGAAGACATGGCAATTTCAACTGAAAGCGCAAGCAGCGCCCTCGAACAAGACGAGCTCAGTGATACCTCAGAGGAAAGTACCACTGAGGAGATAGCCGAGCCCGCTCCACTGAGACGAAGTAGCAGGATTAAGCGACCTGCTCCACATTGTCCTGTGTGTGATCCCCAAATCAGGGAGGAGTGTGATTGTCGTGAGCAAGATACGCGACATCATGCACGAAAGCGTCCGCGATTTGCATGCACGTGTTGTGGAGCAGTTTGGAAGCGTACTGGGCCGAGGTGCGCTGATGCAAATCTGAAGCTCTGCAGATTGCCCAATCGGACGCCTCGCCGTGGCCTATATAATGAGTGTATTGGAGGCTTGGGCAGTCGTTCGTAAACCTTGCAAGAAGTGTTTGCTGCCAGGTCCGTGCGAAGGTTGTGAAGTCGGTTCGAGAAGCGGTTACTGCAACGGTTATCAGTATTGGAGAATTGGAGCGAGATACAGTTGGAAGTAGTTGGACTATCGATTGGAGCCTTGAGTCAGACTTGACCGTGACTTCTCCCCCTCTGATTATAGCATCCTTCAAGTCTACAGTAATTATCCAATTACATTTTCACAAGTCTTGACAAATAGTACTAAAAGTTTCCATCTTGAAATGAGGAATCACTAAATGGACATTTATCTCTCAAATTCTGAATAGGACAGAATCCTCTGTCCATCCGTCCGAAATTGCGCAGAGTAAACGTTGGACCCCATAAAAAGTATACTGGGTGAAATATAGTGTATTACATAACTGTATAACAATTTGGGATTACGCCGTGAATTATAGTGTATTAAGTAACCGTACTTCTCGATGGAAATACACCGTGAAATATATTGCACTACATAACCGTAGAAAACTTATATGATTGTACATTGTAGAACCACGCTCTTATGATACCATTGAAATTTAATGTATTACATAACCGTATACCAACCTGGGATTAGGCTGTGAAATATAGTGCACTAAGTAACCGTAATGCTCGATGGAAATATACCGTGAAAAATATTGCACTCCTAACGCGTAGAAAACTTATATGATTGTACATTGAGATCTGCTTGTAGAACCCGGCTCTTATGATGTCATTTTACTGCAGCCAAGATCTTCAAACGATTTGCGTGAGCAAAAACTATGAGGATGGAACAGAAAAAAACTTGTGAAAAAAAAAAAAAACGTTTAAAAAAACTTTTAAGAAAACACATCTACCGGTTCCAAACTGGGCTCCACGGAATGACATTGACTATAAAGCGATTTTCTTCTTTCTTACTTTTTTTTTTGTATATTTTTTTTTTCTTTTATTATTTGGAATTTATGTCGGGATGATATCAGGTGATCGAGTATTAAACGAAAATCCCCGCGACTGGAAAAAAGAACACAAGAAAGAAGGAAAGAAAAAGATTTAGGAGAGAGATAAAAGAGTTGATGACAGAAAGATAAAAGAAAGTGAGATAGATGAAAAAAAGAATAAGTGATAGAAGAGAGAGAGGGGGAAGAGAGGGGAGGGATTAGAAGAGTATGAAAAAGACAATATAAGAAAGAGAGTGTAAGAAAAGGGAAAGAAAGAAGAAAAGAAAAATAAGCAAAGATGAACAAACAGAAGAAAGAGAGAAAAAAAAACAATGCTGATAGTGACAGATGAGGAAAATATATAATTACACTAAGAGTCTCCATTGTCAACGCTATACAATGCAGATGGCTGACGAAATGTGATGACACGTGCGCATGCGCCAGACTAAAAATTGGACGTTTTACGAAAATGATCTAAAATGATATCTGTGAGAATGACATTTTGCATAGATGCAGAGAGCAAGCACAGAAAGAAAAGAAAAAAACAGGACAATTGTTGAGAAAATACAAAAGGAGAAGGGCGATTGTTTTGATATTTAAAATGGATTTCAAAGCTTTTTCAGATAGTTATTTGTATCTTTATTTTGTTTATCCCTCTTTTACATGCATCCGGTTGGGAAGGTTTATATCTGAAGCTATTGGGAGTTGGAGTCTATAGGATTCATTTTCTCTCTCTCTCTCTCTCTCTCTCCTCTCTCTCTCTCTCTCTCTCTCTCTCTCTCTCTCTCTCTGCCCTCTCTCTACCCTCTTCCTCTCTCACTCTCTCTCTCTCTCTCTGTCCTCTCTGTCCCCCTCTCTCTCTCTCTGCCCTCTCCCTCCTCTCCCTCTCTCTCTCTTCTCCCCCTCTATCTGTCCTCTATCTATCTGCCTCTCTCTTTCTCTATCTATCTGTCCTCTCTCTATCTGCCCCCTCTCTCTCTCCTCTCTCTCTCTCTCTTCTCCCTCTGTCTGTCTGTCTGTCTGTCTATCTGTCTCTTTCTCTCCCTATCTCTCTCTGCCCTCTCTCTCTCTCTCTCTCTCTCTCTTCTCTCTTCTCTTCTCCTCTCCATCTCTCTCTCTTGCACCTCTCTCCCTCTCCATCTCTCTGTCATCTCCCCCCTCTCTCTCTCTCTTTCTCAAATCGACACAAGTTCATTCACTTACCTTTTGTTTTAACAAAACTGTTACAATTTTGACACAATGCATAATTTATACTACAATGGACACTGACAGTCACAAACAAAAACAAAAACATACGTACATCCCCACACACCCAATTACCTACATCCATATACTGTTTTATTCACACCGCTTAAAGAATATTAGCCATTCAAATTGTATATATTGTATATAAAGTTGATTCTTATATCTAATTTTTTTTTTTGCTTTTGTTTTTGTTCACTGCGACGGAAAAGTTAAAGCGGCAATTGGATAATATGATTTATATAATATATATATATATTATATAATATATATATTAGTCATTCACAGACACGTGTTTTCGAAGTTTACTTCTCATCAGTGCGGCTCGACTTTTATAACAGCTACCTCTAGCTGGGAACGAAACCCGACATAATTTTTGCCTGCCAAGCTCCGTGTCCTTGCGGCTAATAGCGGCTGTCAGTCTGGGGTGAACAATTAATCGTCGGCAGAGTGGCCTGCTGTCAGCATCAGCCTGACAGTGAGGTGGTATATCCTCTTTTCGCTAGTGCTAAACCAGGGACATTGTCTTTGCTTCTATGGTAGAACCCCACACCTATAATCAACTCCACACTTTACCGCACTGATCAAAGCTGTGCTACTCATGCGTTGTTTTTGGTCGGTATCGAATTTAATGAAAACATAAAAGTTTGAGAAGAAAGAAAGAAAGAAAGAAAGAGAGAGAGAGAGAGAGAGAGAAAGAGAGAGAGAGAGAAAGAGAGAGAGAGAGAGAGAGAGATTCATGGGAATCAGTAATGATGATGATGATGATGAAAAATGACTTAAACAAAGGAGAAAAACATTTTGATAAGGATTATTTTGCTTATTTCATTGTGTTTTTCTTATCCCTTTTTTTATTCATCAATTTATTCGCCATTTTGTTTCTATTTTGAGAGGGAAAATAAAAGTGAGAGACAGGGGGAGAGAGGGGAGACAGATGAGGAATATATATATATTTACCAACCCCTCCGCACGAGCAGGATGCGACACAAGGTCAATTTCTTTAGCGGAATTTAACCGGTTTGAATTCAGAGTTTTCCTTCTCCTAGACTGGTTACCTAGCGATGGTTAACAGGAGCTCCAGTCTCCCCTGCTATTTACCGATAGCTGGAGGGAATAGGATAAATACCTTTCCAAGGTATTAGCGCCATGTGAAATGCAAACAAGCTTCGTCCAGGAATTGAACTCAAGCTCACGAGGCCATTTCCTCTGACTTTAAACCATTAGACCACCACTTTCATAAGTAATTATAAGAAGTCAAATATCAATGAAAAGCCTAAGTCCATATTGGTTAAGGGAGGTGTAGTATCATATTAAAAAATAAGGTATTCTATAAAAGCTAGTATCACTACAGTGAAAGCCAGTGGAGCTACCATCTCTTGACAGGACAACATCTATTTCAGTGACTTCGTACGAAATTGATTTTTTTTTTAATGGAATTAGACATGAGTCCTGTCTACTCTTCTGTCATACACGTACACAGTTATCTACCCTTTGTTTTGTATTTCTTCTAGTTGATGCCGACAGAAAACCAGAGACCATTTCGAGATATGTAAGAGCACACACCCCACCCCAAACACATGCACGCCACCTGATTCCATAAAAAAATCAATTAATTAAGAATAAATATTTGACAAATTCCTTGTGTAGAGGAAATTCTTCTAAAGCAAAATTATTCCCGAAAGATTGAAAAAAAAAAACAAAAAAAAACGCGGGGACCCTGCAGTATTACTTGTGCCGAAATAAATGATGTCCAATGCAATATACTTTAGTTCATTGTGTAAACAAGCTAGTCTCGCAGATCCATTACTAATGAATAGCAAGTTCGATCCTCCGCTGGATGTCCATACTTGCGACCTCTGTGTCAAATCCTACCCGTAGCGAACGTGTTTAGTATTTGTTTTTAACAATCTTTTAGAAATCAAGTGTTCCCTTCCTGGGGCTAACATTTGATTCCTTTTGAATAATAGGGCTATCTTGCAAATCGGTCGGAAAATTAAAACATTACAGGTTGACCCAAAAAAAAACAGAACCGAAATTATTTATTTTATTTCCCATTAACTAACCCTAAACCCCAACCATAACCCTACCCCCCCCCAGTTAAAATTAACAGTTTTATTACAAAATTTGTGGGTTCTGTTTTTTCTGGGTCAATCTAATTTTCCGACTGATTGCAGTTTAGCCGTTTTCTGCTTTTATACAATACAAAAAATATGCCACAAAAAAAATGAATTCATTTTTTTTTTCAAATCACAATTTTCAAAGTTCATTGGTAAAGAAATAAAAAAATCATTTTTCAAAACACAAACCATACGAAATGAATAAAATACATGAAAGAACAAACCATTCTGAACAAATTCAATAGTATAATTTCAATCAATACAATTATTCATAACAAAAAGGAGAGAAAAAATGAATATTTCAAATAATATAAATAATTTTTCTGATTAAAATAATAATAATATGAATAAAAGTAAATGAATTGAATGTTAAGTTAAATGACCGTCATTACAATCACCAGTATCTTGTTACGAACTGACATTTATTTTGTAATATTATTTCATGTATACTTTACCAATTTTTATGACTGAAAGCCTTTTAGATATTTACTGAAATTCTGGAACCGTCTTCCGAAGATGTCTCTTAAAAAGTGGCAAAGATTCGGGAACTATTCACGCCCAAGCGTAGCGTCATTTTCCGACATGTGTGTAAAAAAAAAAAAACGTAAAGTAAAGTAAAGTAATAACTCAGACAAGGAGATAACTTCTTCAAAGTCACCTTTTAAATTAGGAGGAAAATATAAAGGGGGTTAAAAAAAAAATTGACAAAAATCTAACCCAAAACCTTTATTTATTTATTTATTTATTAATTTTACACAGGCTACGTTAGTTTTACACTAAAAAAAAAAAATTCTAAAATGAAAAAAACAAAAACAAAACAACAAACACCCAAAACTTTATTTTTAAGATAATTTTAAAAATGTGGTACTTATCCAGAATAGCCCGCCCGGGAAGTGTCTGTAGTAATCTACAATAACCGACTTTAAACGATTTTAGTATATCAATTTCCTCAGCGGACTATTCTGGATACGTTCCAAAATTTCGTTTGATACACAAACAAGTGATTGTGTGCATTATCCTTATAAGTTAAAATAAATAATAAATAAATAAAAGAAAATAAAGTGGAAAATATTTATTTTCTCAACTTGAAGTATCAAATTTTTGAAATATAAGATGAATTTTTCTTTTAAGTACTTTTTTTTTAAATATTGAGGTTTTTTTTTTTAATTAGTGCATTATAGAAAAAAAAACCATTATCATAGTTTTATTAAATTAAATATTTAATTTAATTAAATTATTAAGTTATCCATGAAAAATCGTGATCTTCAGAAGGAAAACGATTCAATATTTATATTAATAACCAAATTTTACATCTTTAAAGGGCATTTTCATAAATATTTGTAAATTTATATTTTATTAAATCTATTTTGTAAAATTTTACACTGCACTAAAATACTTGAGAAAGTTTCTTAAGTTTGAGAAATTTAAGTTTATAACTTAAATACTTAATTTTTAAGTGGAAAGCAAGGAAGTCAAGATAACTTAAAAAAAACAATACACCTGACACCAATATCCGTAGTTACTATTACGCACAATAAAAAATTAAAATCTTTTAAAAATTAAAATAGTTTTTTTAACACTTTAGCAAACAAGATAGGCTAAATTTTTAAAATAAATAAAAAATTAATCCAGTTTTTTTTATATAATTCTTCCTATGTTATTTTCTTTTTTTCTTTCATTTTCATCTTTTCTCTCATAACTTAACGACTTCCGGTAAAAAAAAGAAATAACAAAAAAACAACAACGGAAGTTGTAACTAGATTCTCCAAATCCAAATCGCACGTTATTATATAAAGCAGACAGTTGTCATTTCTTTCGTTTTTTTAACCTCCGAACGAAGAGGTCTTGTGTTGTCTTGTCTCGATTTTTGAACATTTTTATTGTAGTAGTAGTAATAATAATATTTATTATTTAATAATAATGGTATGAACTGGACTTGAATTAATCACAGAAATCTTGTGCTAGCCACACGGACGGAAGAAAAAACGACACTAGAATTCTGTCAACGACATAGACTTTTGCCATCCTCAAAACTTTGTGTATGTGAAAAAGAAATGAACTTAGTAAAAAGAAACAAAATTGAAGGCTTTATTTGGAGTGCTCTGGACGCGCATGCTAAAAAAGAAGTCACTATTAGAAAGGTACGTTCTTTGAAAAATCAAAACTCCATTAACTCAGATTTTGGACATGAATATATTACTGGTCTGTCGAATGTGCTCAGTTACACTTAATTTAGAAAGAGAATGTAATATAGCCAGTAATAGTACAAAATCCGATTGGAGAATGTTCCTGAGGGAAATTTGTGAGAATACTTTCTTCAAAACCCATCGGTTATCGGTGGAGAAGGTAAAATGGTTGAAATTGACGAAAGTGTGATAGTCAAAAGAACAGATGATATTTGTGTTATGTGAGGATATGATCCCGATTCCAAAGAAGGATTTTAATGCGTGTTCCATCCAGAGATCCCACCACTCTGTTTCCATTAATAAAAGACTTTATCCGACCAGGACAACGGTATCACTGACTTTTGGAGGGAATACAACTGCCTTATTGAGAGTTATAGACAACTCACTGACAACAATCATATGATAAAATTTTGTTAGTCCCGTCACTGCAGCAACGGCAACTCTAAAATATGTTCAAAGATGGTGGCATGAGGTAAAGAAAAACAAAGTAGAAAACGGAATCCATACAAGTCTGGTGGATTCGTATTCTTTCAGAATTTATGTGGCGACAAAAGTTTGGAAAAGTGGCACCATTCAAAAACATTATAAAGCATATTACCGAAATGTATCCAGTGTAATAAACATTTTTTACTTTATCTTATTTTTATTTTATTTTTTACTCGTTTATTATTCTTTATACCTGTACTGTACAGAATAAGCACAACAAGAACTTGGGTAATTTTTGTTGCGGTAATATTCATAGCAAAGAAAAAAAAGCGTATTTGTCCAGAATAGCTCGACGAAGAAGAAATGTATGCGTTAATATGGCGATTTTCAGAATGTCAAATTTCCTCAACGGGCTGTTCTGGACAACTACAAAAAAATAGTTGAATTCACTATCCGGATAGAATGTCATTTACTTCGTTTTATTTATTATTTTGGCTAAAACTTGCAAATTAGTCGGAAATTAAAACGTAGTCCCCCATGACAGTTTAACTACAGTTTATGAATTAACTTTTTGCGAATTGTGTTACGGTTTAGGGGTTTGGTGATTAAGGTTGTTTTTAATTACATATTGCTTAAAAAACAACAACAAATTACTATACATTTAATTAATTATTGAACCCAACGGTAGACACATATTAGTCTCAGTTGTTTGTGTTAGTATTGTAATGTATAATTTCAATTAAACTTGGTTTTTAAAAAAAATATTTTTCCATATTAAATGTGTACAGTAATTTTTTTTTAATTTTTAATTTTTTAAGCAATACGTAATTAAAAAAAACAACCTTAATCCCCAAACCCCTAAACGTAACCCAATTCGCATAAAAGTTCATTCATAGACTGTAGTTTCATGGGGAACACCAAAAAAACTTTCCGTTTAATTTTCCGACCAATTTGCAAGTATAGCATTATTTTTTTTAATGAAGTTATATTTTTTTAAAATTTTTATATCCTCAGTCTGCCATTAGTTTTTTTTGTTGGTGGTAGGTAGGGAGGGACTTATTTAGCGAGTTTAATGTAACTGAAATAAATTTTTAAAAAAATGTAGGAATTAACTGAAACCTACTATCTAGGTGGTGAATGTATGTATTACATTTCTACATAATTTTTTTTTTTTTAATATATAACTGCAGGCATTTTATTGGCGTCCTATTCTGGATAAGTACCCTTTCCTGCAAATATTACAGGTGCCCTTTAAAGGGGGGGGGGCACTTTCTTGTTGAGATTTCGCCATGTTGATGGTGTGGAATAAACCAGTGACATACCGGCAACTTATTGGTTTTGAGGACAGTACAAACTTCCTATCCCTTCTTGGTTGTCGGTTTGTAGTTTCTACTAGGTACCACCAAAATACGTCATGTGATCTGTTTAGGCAATATTGAACGAAGAAACGTGAATGTTTTTAACTTTTTTTTTTTTTTTAATCTTGCAAAAAAAAAAAATAAATAAAGAGTTGTCACAAAGAAAAACAGTTAATTCAAAGATCAAATTATCCGATAGGGAAAAAAATTATTCACCATTATCTTGAAAAATAAGTAAAACAGTCTATTTTTTATTTAAATTTTTTTTTTACAACAGAGCCGATTTATTTATTGATATTTTTTAGCAGAATTCTGTATTCATGATTCTTTTACTAAAATAATCCCATATAGAACCTTATAAAAAGCTTCTGACATAATTATTCAGACTTATCTTTATAAAAAAAAATTAAAAATCGTTTTTTATCGGTTCATATTTCATAAAATAAAATGGACCCGGGTAGACCTCGTTAAGGAAAAAAAAAAAAAATTCCCAGAATATATTTTAGGGAAACCTATTCAAACATATTTTCATCAAAAGATAAGTAATTGTGGAGAATTTTTGGAGAAAAAAAAAAAAAAAAAAAGTTTACATTTTCACACTGTCAAATCAATGAAATTTAACATAGTCAAAACAAGTTACGATTAGAGACTTTTTTTTAAATTAAAAAAAAAAAGTTTCTAATCGTAACTTGTTTTGGCTATGTTAAATTTCATTTGATTTGACAGTGTGAAAATGTAAACATTTTTTTATTATTTTTATTTTTTTTTTATTTATTTATTTATTTATTTATTTTTTTTGATGTTCTCTTTTGAATGGACACAAAAACTTTCAAGATAGTATTGACCTTTATGTCAGTTTCATTGTGTTAAATAGGATTGGTGGTAAATTTCACAAGGCAAATTGGAGGTCCTTATAGAAAATGTAATTTGAACTACATATTTCATATAAATAAGCTCAATCGATGACGGAAACTTGTTTTATCAGGTGGTGAATATAGTAATTACATCTTGCTGATAAGGAAGAAAACTATATAGCTAAATGTTGTGATGAATTGATTATCAAACTACCAGGTGGTTCGAAGTCTTGTCACTCCTTACCAAAATATAACTCATAATTAAACGACTACAATTACATTAAGCCGCTGAAAAGGAAATTGGAAATCATTATTATTAAAAAAGGATAATGAAAGTTAAAACAATGTATGGGGTGGCAAGACTTTCAAACCACCCTATAGACTTGCAAACCATTATTACCGAATCGAATCTCACTGGGTGCACCAATATACAACATTCTGCCAAAAATAAGCAAATTCTCACGGTTTAAAGACTGTAAAACAAATAATTTTTCCATGTGATTTGTTTTTTTTAAATTTTAAATCCTTCATATTACAGCAAAAATAATACTAAGTTTCATTCATTTTTCCCCCAAGTTTTGAATTATAATTCATGGGAGTGGGGTTAAAAAATGTAGAATTTTGGCCATACCTCATTTCTGTGGTAATGAACAAAATAAATGTAATATTTTCACTCATCATCCAGATAAGTTGTTGGTGCGTGCACTGTACACAATAAAATTTCATTATTATATTATAAGAATGTTATAAGAATAGGTTTCAATCATTTGCTTCATTATTTTAATTTTACTGAACAGTTAACTTCCAAAATTACATCTCAACAGCAACAATTTACTAATGCATTAATTTATAGAAATTTTCATGGTTAGAGAATTCTCCTTTATAGTTTAAAGTGGAATAATTTATATATATATATATTTTAGGCTAACATATTAAACACTAAATACACTTTCTTTTTAAACCTAGTAGTCTTCTCTTTTTTTTTTTTTTAAGTCTTGAGTATACATTAAATTGCATCTAGTGGTGAAATTCCAATTCTGGAACTCTGGGAAGTGTTGAGTACCCCCTTTATTGCCATTACACCCAGGTCCACCCTAACCTGGAGTGGTAGTACCTGTTAGGGTCACATCTATGGGTTAAATAGAGTTTTTTTAAAAATGAGTTTGAAAAAGAATTTCACTACCCAACAAGAATAATCAAACAAAATGTATCTGGCATTAAATAACCCACACAAGGGTTGAAATTCTGTTAAATCCAACCAACTAGCCATTTAAAAAAAATTCTTACTAAAAACAATATTCAATTTTTAAAAGTTAATATTGAAGAATTTATTTTTGAATAATTAAAACTGTAAAACTGACAAAATATTTCTTGTGTTTTATATTCTGACTTGCTAGATTGAAAAAATAGACCCCCCCCCCAAAAAAAGGGATTTCAATTAAGCTTTTATGATGTATAGTAAAATTGTTGTTTTTCTGCTGCAGTTGCCAATCACTTAAGACTATAAGTGAGCAGTTGTCTCCCTTTGACTATTTTTGAAAAAGACGGACAGAAACTTAGATTTTTCTATTTTCCTCTCTCCTATTACTACTTTGCATTTTTATAATAACCATAGTCAAAATAAAGTTTGTGAGCAAAAACAATAATATCATACTTATTCAAAAGTCAGTTGACATATTCAACTTTGAGATTTATTATTATTATTATCATTATTAATAATAATAATAATGAATTGAAGTTTATTTAAATTTCTAACCAAGAGGAACCTTCAAATTCATTTTATTTTTATTAAAATTAATTAGCTTTTTTGAACTATAGTAAAGTCTGCAGAGTGGTCTATTATTTGGCATCAGCTAAACAGCAAAGGTGTCTATCCCCTTTCACTAGCATTAGACTAGGGAGATTATTTTTGCTGAGGTGGAGGCCACACTTACTGTCAGTTCCCAGATACTTTACTGCGCAGATCAGATTACCCAAGCGTTGTTACTCATGTGCTGAATTAGCAAGGACTGGTATCAAACAATTCATAGGCAAATACTCTAACATCTAAGCTAACTGGCCCTATTCATAGAAATTTGGGAAAAAAAAATATTGAAATTATTTTTTTTTTTGAACACTTGGTGTTCAACAGAAAAAATAATTTCAATATTTTTTTAAAAAATTCCCAGAAGATTATCACTTGCAACAGACACCCAAAGAAGGATGCAGAGTGCAACTGCTGAAATATTGACTATAATAACCAAGATGAGAACACCACAGTGTATAATACTTTTTTATTTTTATATTTACATAATACAAAAATAAGATGTTTAATACATAACAATATAAACATTCACATGGCACTAATACCCTTGGGAAAGGTATAAATCCAACAATTCTCCCTCCAGCTATGGGTAAATAGTAGGGCAGAATGGGCTCTTTAACCTTGGCTAGGAAACCAGTCTAGGAAAAGGAAAGCTGAATTCAAATCTGTTAAACTCCACTTAAAAGATATACCTTGTGTTTGCATCCTACTCGTTGTGGAGTGGTTGATAAATATATATATATATATTATTTTAAAAATTTTTATTTTTACTCTTTAATTCTTTACTTTTACAATCTACCTCCCACCTCTTATTTTTTCTTTTTATTATTCTTTATTTTTATTATTTTTTACTTTTTATTTTTTTATTTTATTTTTATTATTTTTATTTTTTGTTATTTTTCTTTTTCTTTTATTGTGTTTCTCCTTATTTCTAGTCTTTTAATTCTGCTCATTTTGTGTACACTTTTACAACTATTTCCCCAAGGAATCGGTCCCCCATCTAAGCCACACCTCATCTAAAACATAGACCTCCCCGCCTCATCCAAAGAAACTAACCCCACCCATTCCAAAATAAGACACCAACCCTCCCTCCCCTAAATTGATAGATATAAAAGAGATGTTACTTTGGGAAATTCTCAGTAAGAGTCATGTTCTTGTGATTACCTGAAGATGCCGTATTAATACGGTTGAAATAAATTATTGTAATGAAGCAAGTTTAGAGTTTTTTCTTCAAATACTATATATATATATATATATATATATATATAAAGATTTTTTAAAAATTATTTTTATAGTGAGTTAGAAGCATTAATTAAAATGTAATAATATATTTTTGAAGGCGAAATAATGCAAATTTATGTTGAAAAACATATTTATTTAATTTTTTTTTTCTTTTTTGTTTTCCTTAATATTTTCAGGCTATGCCCATCTTCAGAGAGTTGAAAAAATTTTTTTTAAAATTTCATCTGTATTTGTTAAACTCAACTGTGATGTTAATCCGTTGAATGTTTTAATGTAAATGCAAACGTTCGGCAAAGATTGTAACGTTCCACTTGGCAAAGATAGTAAAACTCCGTTAGATCCCGTGCTGCGTCTTGGTTCACAGGATGTTTTGAAAATCATTTCAGATATAAATATATATATTTTTTAATACTATAAAAATAATGAGGCCCTGCTCGGGGATATTGAAATAAAGATTTAAAAAAAATTATTTTTATAGGGAGTTAGAAGCATTAATTAAAATGTAATAATATATTTTTGAAGGCGAAATAATGCACATTTATGTTTAAAAACATATTTATTTAATTTTTTTTCTCTTTTTTGTTCCTTTAATATTTTCAGGCTATGCCCATCTTCAGGGAGTTGAAAAAAAATTTTTTTTAATTTCATCTGTATTTGTTAAAGTCAACTATGAGGTTAACCCATTAAATTTAGTTTAACAAATACAGATGAAATTTAAAAAAAAATTTTTTCAACTCTCTGAAGATGGGCATAGCCTGAAAATATTAAGGGAAACAAAAAAGAAAAAAAAAAAAAATTAAATAAATATGTTTTTAAACATAAATTTGCATTATTTCGCCTTCAAAAATATATTATTAATATATATATATATATATATATATATATATATATGAAGAAAAAAATACATATAAATCCCAACAATTTTAATTAAACCATTCTTTGGACTTTCTAAAACCAATGATTTCTGGGATTTGTGTTTCATGATTACTATTTGAATGCAAACGCTATCATTGTGTGGTGTTTCGTTTTATACTTTTCTTACATTTTAAGTGTCGAGAGGAGCCTTTAAATATCATAAACAAAGGCTCACAAGCTTTTCCTTGTTCCCACAATTTTCTTTTCATATGATTTGTGATTATTAGTCCAGTTGAGCAATGTTGATGGTTTAATTAAAACTGAAATGCTTTAGTGTCGGCTTTTTAAATGTTAATCGTTGACATGTTCTTGTTTTTTCAACAACTTATATATATATATATATATATATATATATAATTATTGAACAAGAGAAGTGAACTCGTTTTGAAATGCCGGCATTTGTACAAATTTTTACTGTGCCATTTACCACCTGATCCTAATTAATCCCTTAATTTTCGCCCTTCTTTTATTTATTAAAAAAAAAAAAAATCATCTGGACACCGCGTAAATTAAGACCAAAGCAAGTTTGTTTTATTTTTTTTTTTTTAATACAACTTTAGTGCTATAATATTCCATTGCATGAACACGCTTTACATTATATAAACACTAAAAAACTACTGATTTTAAAATCTCAACCATTTGACTCTCGTCTGAGGATTGCATTAGCATGAAACATGAAACTAATAGTAACGAGATAATAATATCCATAATATAATTATTATTGATTGTAAATCTGCTCTGCTATATTAGTATTGAGCACCTTTATATGCTAATACTTTTCTCATTCATTTTCTATTCATTCTATATTATATATACTAGCAAATATATGCACCCTCTGGGTGCAAGTATTTAAGTTCTAATATAATAAAATATATTAAATTAGAAAGACTAATGAAACTAAATAAGAATGTAGATAAAAATATTTGAAACAGAGGGGGGTATAATTGAAAGATAGAACAACTGAAACTTACTCTTCCAACACTCTCGTCTTTCATTGTTATTTTTTCTAATTTAAGTATTTAGTTAAAAGAGGAAGTAAAGAATAAAATGACAGTTATTTTTTCTTGTTAATGGATTACATTTAAGATTCACTGAAGAGATTTTTGCTTATACTCATTAAAATAAAACCAAACAGTTAGAAATCAATAATACTAAGTACATATTTATTAAAATCATATTTTTAATATCAATATGCAAATTAGCCTTCCCGTTCACACTGTAAACCGCTATTTTGTTGTATATATAAATGGAATTGTATATTGTTAGTATGTAGATATGGTCAACAGTGGCTTCGGCCTCTGGACCATTGATATAATTAACGGCGTCGATCGCAGGGGGCCATCCCCCCAGGCAACACCTGCCCCCTTGATTTAAAGGGGCAGGGCTGAGTTTATTGCCCAGTGCCTGAGGCGCCACCCTTGAGGGGGAATGCCGACGGGATCGACGCAATTTTTCACCTGCCACCCCATGAGTCTCGGCTTGTGGGTGGTCCCACATAAATAGGGCCTTTGTGCCTGACCCGTACAAGTGGGGTACGTGGAAAATATGTAGATATGATTAACAGTATTAGTAATGTAAAACAATTTCATTAATAATTGAGGTTAAAATAAAATCATTGAGAATGTGATGTCAATAACTAAGGGAATTGTGACTTGAGTAGTGATATAGTTTTGGTTACAGACAGACAAACCCACAATCTCCATTATAATAAGAAGATATATATACACACAGACACATATTCTTCAATTCCTTCTCTTAATATCAAACTAACTATCTAACATTTATTTATTATTGGATCCTTTCTGATCCATATATATATATATATATATATATATATATATATATATAACACACACAAACACATATTCTTCAATTCCTTCTCTTAATATCAAACTAACTATCTAACATTTATTTATTATTGGATCCTTTCTGTCCACTAAGGATGATGGCGCAGTATCCAAAAAAAAAAAAAAAAAAAAAAAAAAAATCTGCGCAAGTGACACTGCAGGCCAATTCTTGAGTGACAGTCTTTGGTGCACTGAATGCATACAAACTGTGATGCTTTCTGGGGCTGCCAGCTTTTCTCTCTCTTTCTAGCTGTCTTTTTTTGTCGATGCTACTCTCCTCTCTGCCTCACCCTCTCTGTGCGCCAGGCCGCCCTTTTTTTTTTTTTTTTGCATCTACCTCCCACGTGTTTGTGTCAATATGACATATCCTCAGCGCTCTTTTGCAGACGTCTTTAAATCGTAGGCATGGTCTACCAACCGATCGGGAGCCTTTTACTAATTCGCCGTACAAAAGATCTTTTGAGATGCAGCCATCTAACATAAACTCTATTTTTTTTTTTATCTTATACAACACAAGTGTCATTATGGCAATACAAAGGTCATTGAATAAAGATGAAGAAAGATGAGGAAAAATATGTTTGAATATTTTGCTTCCCTTGCATATCAGAAATTGAAATACATGGCATTATTTCACAGTGTAGCATAACTGTTCTATCATGGATGAAATACATAGAAAGTCACTCTTCAGTTAAAGAAGATAGAAATATTTAATTTTTCTTTTTAATCCTCACATGGTTCCTTGTAATATCCTCATCTTTATAGCTTCTAGGAAACATTTTGACAGATATGTTCTTTGTCTTTCCTCAGGTGCGTAATATATTTGGTAGTTCTTAGATATAACTGATTTTTTTTTTTTTTTTTCATCTATTCATGAAGAATATTTCACAGATCCATGTTCAAAAATCTTTTTAGACCAAAGGAAACATTGTTTACAGTTGCACATTTTTGAAGGAAATCAATAGTTTTATAATTAAAAAAAAAATCTAAAAATTGTCTATTAAAACAACCGGATAGTGACGGTGTAAATGAAAAACATGTTCTTTCTTAATCGAGATCAAAAAGGGGTGCCTAAAGGTCATATGGTCCAATCATTCTTCTCTGTACACATCACACATTCTTCTGTAATGTTCACATGGTTTGTTCTTCTCAGCCACCAAAGATTTGATGACGAACTTCTGTTCAAACCCGGAGTACTCTGTTTGATTTTCTGTCATTTTGAATAACTTGAAAACAAAATTTTTCTAAATTAAAATAATTTTCACTATAAACCAATTCCAAACAATGCAATGTTTACATTTATGGAAAAAAAATCTTTAAAAAAAATGTACATTTTTATTTATTTATTTATTTTCAAAAACCACTTCCCCTTATTTATCAAATGACCCTCTTAAATAGGGTTAAATTAATAGCGTCGATCCCAGAGGGCCATCCCTCCAGGCAATACCTGCCCCTTTGGGGGCAGGGCTGGGTTTATTGCCCAGCGCCTGAGGCGCCCCCCTTTAGGGGGGAATGCCGATGGGATCGACGCAATTTTTGTTCTCTCCCACCCATTAGCTTCGGCTTGTGGGTGGGCCCACGTTAAAACGGAGCCTTGTGCCCAGTCCATACAGGTGGGGTATGAGACAAATAAACCCTCTTATCTATACACAGAATGAGGGTGTTGCAATGAGGTTCCCTTTAAGGCCTTGCTTTACTAACTACTGCATGGCTAATGAGATTAAAAAATAAAATAAATTTCTGGTCTCCATTTTAACGTTGAACAATAAAGTGTACCCTCAATCTACATTCTAATTATTGCAATTTATGGCCACCACGAAAAAGTCAAAATACGATAGACTTTCAAGATGACCATAGAATGAAGACAAATTTTTTTGACGCATGGTCACAAAAATAAAAAATACGTCTTAGCACATGACCAGCCTAGGTTGGATCTGTGTGATAAAGTGGAAAGCTAATGGTAGGTTTGGCGCTCCACCTCAGGTGGAGCTAGTGCAAAGAGGATTTAAGTCCCTGGCTGTTCAGCTGATACCGACAATAGGCCATTCCACCAGCTTTACTATTTCATTACATACACTATTCCATTATATATATATATATATATATATATATATATATTATATATATATAATGGAATTTGATAATTTGCTTTTGAAGCATTGTTAAGTAAAGTATATATATTATTTATATTTTTGAAGGCAATTACAATGCGTATATCATATAAAATTATTGAAAATAATCATGACAAGCAAACTCGGCGAATAACGCCCACGATGTGGAACACTGTACAGCTGTTTCAACTTTATTAAGTCTCATCAGCGGTGTATACCTATGATATCCCTCCGACAGAGATCAAAACCAAGAACCCAGCACGCAGAATCAGATACTCTACCGCTGGGCTACCGGCTCGTTGCACACAAAACATACCAAATTAACCTGTCAATGATAAACACGTCACTACTATACATAGTACAGTAAGCATTGAAAGGATCGCAAATCAGGCCTTCGCTCAGGCATAAGAAGTAATGGAATTTAATCATTTGCTTTTTGAAGCAATGTTAAGTAAAGAATATTATTATTTATATTTTTGAAGGCAATTACAATGCATATATTGTATAAAATTCGTGTTCCACGTTGCGTGCGTTATTCTCTGAGTTTGCTTGTCATGATTATTTTCAATAAATACCGAATTTTATATGATATACACATTGTAATTGCCTACAAAAATATAAATAATATATATATATATATATATATATATATATTCACAAGAGAATAAAATGGACTTTATTTCAAGAGACTGTACAAATTTTAAATTTGAGAACAAAATGGACTTTGTTGAAAAAGACTGTACTGTACTGGTTTTACATTAGAGAACAAAATGGACTTTGTTGAAAAAGACTGTACTGTACTGGTTTTACATTAGAGAACAAAATGGACTTTAAACACGCTCCATTCCTGAGTGAAAGGTTCATATCCTCATCTATACATGAGTAAATTAATATTTGTACATAAGTAAGTATCAAATCATCATAGTAAGAATGATGTAAAAATCTTTGTACCTTTCTGGATCCTGAACATTTGGACCTTCACCTTTGATGATGACAACTATGTGTTCTTCCTTACTTTTAGGTCTATCTTTTATAACATAATGAATATGGCTACACACTTTACAGATGCTTGATATGTGTTGATAATAATCTATGATCTTGTTCATGTTGTTAGCATAAGAATCGTGCACCTACTCCAAACACAAAGCTATTAAAAATAAAAGTGTTCTGGATTCTCCCTATCAGGCACCGCCCTGTCGGCTGGGGCGTTAGAATGCCCGACTGCACCTCTGCAGAGGGGTAAGACTCCCCCAATGGGGCCACCTGTTGGCCGTGGGTGGCGACCCGTGATGCTTAAGGATAGGACCCAGGTGGATGAGCAGTTCATGACAATACTCCACTTTGGCCTTATCTTGGGCTAGACGGGTGGTCGGAGAGCCCCCCCCCCCGATCAATCGGCTTGTCACGTCAAACCCTAGCACCTATATGACTTTCCCAACCCTATTGCTCGTATGGCAAGCCCCAACCCCTTTTTTATCATATGGGTGCTAGAAGGCGGTGGCTGCGGGTCTACATGTCCTGGGAATGACGTTAAACTCTATCTGATGGTGAGGTTCCAGTTTTGGAGGTTTGGGGAATGTGGATCACCCCTTCATCACCATTGCTCCCCGGTCCACTCTGACCTGGAGTGGTAGTACCTGTTAGGGTCCCATCTATGAGTTAAATAGAAAAATGTATTTATAAAAAAATTGTATTATCCATTAAGAATTGATTTATTTCAAAACTTTATCGGCATTAAATGACCCACTGAGGTTGATATGCCGTAAAACAAAACAAACCAACCAACCTATCAGGCAGTCAGATCCAACTAATAAGTATAAGAAGCAAATTAGTCAACATATATTACACTATACCCTACCCCTCCCCTAACCAGGAAGATAATACTTGAATATTTCCTTTCATCAGTAACTCAGGATATTTGAAACTGAATGCACAAACCATGGAACAGAATTAAAAAAAAAACACCTTCAATTTTAGTTTCAATGCAGACAATTCTATGACGGATATTTATAGCTCTACGCTATAAAAAAAATACTTGTAAAAAGTATAAAGAATAGAAATATTTAAAAAAATATACTTACAAAAAGTGTAAAAATATGTTAAAAATATACTTGTAAAAAGTATTTTAAAATATTTTAAAAATATACATGTAAAAAGTATTCTAAAAATATTTTAAAAATATAGTTGTAAAGAGTAAAAAAATATTTAAAAAAAATACTTTTAAAAGCATAAAAATATTTTTTTAAATATACTTGTAAAAAGTATAAAAATATGTTAAAAATGTACTTGTAAAAAGTATAAAAATATATTAAAAATATACTTGTGAAAAGTATGAAAATATTTTAAAAATATACTTGTAAAAAGTATAAAAATATGTTAAAAATATACTTGGGAAAAGTATAAAAATATGTTAAAAATGTACTTGTAAAAAGTATAAAAATATATTAAAGATATACTTGTGAAAAGTATGAAAATATTTTAAAAATATACTTGTAAAAAGTATAAAAATATGTTAAAAATATACTTGGGAAAAGTATAAAAATATATTAAAAATGTACTTGTAAAAAGTATAAAAATATATTAAAGATATACTTGTGAAAAGTATGAAAATATTTTAAAATATACTTGTAAAAAGTATAAAAATATGTTAAAAATATACTTGGGAAAAGTATAAAAATGTAATTGTAAAAAGTATAAAAATATATTAAAGATATACTTGTGAAAAGTATGAAAATATATTAAAATATACTTGTAAAAAGTATAAAAATATGTTATGTGAACACCAATAATTGCACACTGGCGAACTGCCCTATCCGCGACACAGGTATGTGCCATGAATTTAATGTAGTATACCGCACACAATGCGAAAAATGCAACCATTTCTACATAGGCAGCACCACCAGACCACTACACATTAGGATCAAAGAACACTTACACACACAAGCATCCACATTCCGCAAACACTTAATTAAGTGCAACAACACGGAGAGAAGCATCACAGTCAAAATAGAGGCCAAAGAAATAAATCTGGGTAACCTCCGAATTAAAGAGGCATTATTAATAGCTAAAATGCACCCAGGGATCAATAGCAGAACCGAACTCAGCGCAGAGTTCATAATACAATAAACCCACAGCCAACGCGCACAAACATGTATATGCACTCACACACACACACACACATACAACATACACCCACATATGCAATAGAGAATTTATAACGCAACGAATCTACAATGAGAAGACAAATGAAAAACACGCACCCACGTCAACAGACCAGTATACACACACTCGAGCTAATGCACTAGTCATTTTACAAATAGGATTTACTCTGATCACTGATATATTTGACTAGATAATTGACTTTACATTAAAGAATATGAATTCCCTTGCTAATCTCCTAATAATTAATTCATGTGACCAGGCCGTGAATGAAACGTATATATGAAACATGTATAATAATAATAATAATATAATAATGAAAGGAAAAAAAAAAAAAAAAAAAAACTCACAATATTAACCGCTTACCTAGCCCCTAAAAACAAATCAACAGAATCGATATTCATAATTCTTGATAGATGTTATTTTCATTCTAACCTTCTAAAATCCAACACTAAAATAATCAAATAATAAAATAAATAAAAATATAATTATATTTAAAAAAAAAAAAAAAAAAAAAATAAATAAATAAAATAAATAATAATAATAATAATAATAATAATAATAAATAAATAAGTAAATAAGTAAATAAATAAAAAATGTAAATAGGCAAATAAGTAAATAAGATAAATGTAATATTAACAACAAAACAAAATAGAACCAGGCAGGCTCTATAATCACAATTTTAATAAAATTAACTTCATTCTAATCCCCTAAATCCACACACATACACACATATTAACGTATATGAAGAAGGCATGCACGTAAATAGAACACACTTGCCCTTAACCTTAACCCTTAAAACAAATCAGCGGAACCTAAAATCATAATTCTTGATAGATATTAGTTTTATTCTAAAATCATAATTCTTGATAGATATTAGTTTTATTCTAACCTTCTAAAACTCAACCCAGCACACACTAGAAATACATTTACAAGAACAAAACAAGTAAGAGATTAAATATATATATGTAAAATAATAATAATAATAATAATAATAATAATAGGAAAAAAAAATAAAACAATTCATAAAATAAATAGATAAATGGATATATACTAAAAACGAATAAATAAATAAAATAAAATTAAAAAATATATAATATATATATATAAAAAATAACTAATAAAATAAATAAGTAAATAAATAATAAAATAAAAAGTAAATAAAACAAAATAATTTGAAATGAAATAAGATAAATATAATGCTAAAAAATAAAAAACAAAGCAGAATAGAATCTAGCATACTCTATAATCGCAATTTTTAATAAAATTAAGTTCATTCTAAGCTCCTAAAACCACACACACACACACACACACACACACACATATATATTAATGTACATGTACAAAGCACACACACTATAAATAACACACACATACATTAATGTACAGGAAATAGGCATACACGCCCACAAATAACACACACACACACACACACACACACACACTCATGGTGTTAAGACTGACCAAATACACCGCACACACACACAACAGGTTACAGGCCACCTGATAGACAGTAAATTCACACACCCGCACCCATAAACAATCAAGCAATATCTGGAATGTTAGTCTCAGACACATATCAATAAAAAAGAGATCAGATGATCCTGTTAATAAACAAACAAACAAAAATAAATAAATAAAATAAAATAAAAATAAAACCTTGCTTAGAGGTGAATCAAATCTGGAATAATAATTAAAATAAAATAAAAAGAAATGATCAGACACACAGACATAAGCACCACGCACACACACATACGCTTACATTTACACACACAAGCACGCGCACACACACACTTACACACACAAACACACACATAAGCAAGCACCCCAACCATACACATACACACACAGAATTTAGAAGACCCAAGACAGAACGAATCTAGCAGCCGCTAAGACAACTTCAGTTCCAGTATTCTTCTGAGGATGGGAATTTCTTCCCGAAATATTGAGAAATAAATGACAGGTTAACAAAAAACATCATAGTTACCTTCTTTTTTCTTCACACTCGCATTGTGACAGCCTTCAAAACCAACCAACAAACCAATATATACACAATGCTTCAAGCAAATTACAAAACCCTTTTGTATAAAAATATGTTAAAAATATACTTGTGAAAAGTATGAACATATTTAAGAAATATACTTGTGAAAAGTATGAAAATATTTTAAAAATATACTTGTAAAAAGTATGAAAATATGTTAAAAATATACTTGTAAAAAGTATGAAAATATGTTAACAATGTACTTGTACAAAGTATGAAAATATTTTTAAAATATACTTGTAATAAGTGAAAAATATCTTGTAATAAGTGAAAAATATCTTTAAGTGAAAAATATATTTTAAAAAAGTATTATAAAAATATATTTGTAAAAAGGATAAAAAATATACTTGTAAAAAATATAAAAATATTTTTTAATGTATTAAGAAATATACTTGTAAAAAGTATTAAAAAAAGTTTTAAAGAATATACTGGTAAAAAGTTTTTAAAATATTCTTATAAATAGTTTTAAAAATATACTTGTAGAAAGTATTAAAGATATTTAAAAAATATTTAAAAATATGCTTTTAAATGGTATTTAAAGGCATTTTAGAAAAATATACCTGTAAAAATATTTAAAATATACCTGTAAAAAGTATCAAAAATATTTTAAAATGTATTAAAATATATACTTGTAAAAAGTATAAAAATGTATTAAAGATATACTTGTAAAAAGTATTAAAAAGTATAAAAATGTATTAAAGATATACTTGTAAAAAGTATTAAAAAATATTTTCTAAAAGTATTAAAAATATGCTTGTAAAAAGTATTGAAAAATACTTGTAAAAATATTTTGATATTTTAAAATATATTCTTGTAGAAAGTATTTAAAAATATACTTGTAAAAAGTATTTTAAATCTATTTTTTAAAAGTGTCTACAAATATACATATGAAAAGTATGGTGCAATGGATATAAGGGTTAATAAAGTTCTCATGATAATTACTGACACACTAAATATTCCTCCATATTTTATGGTGCAATGGATATAAGGGTTGAGTTAATACAGTTCTCATGATAATAACTGACTCACTAAATATGCCTCCATATTTTTTAAAAATGTTGAAAAAGTATTTAAAAATATATACTTATAAAAAAATATTTTTTTAAATATTAAAAATGTATTTAAAAAATATACTTGTAAAAAGTATTTTTTAAAATCTACTTGCGAAAGGTACTAAAAAATATTAAAAAGTATTTTTTTAAATATACCCATAAAAAGTATTAAAAATATACCTGTAAAAAGTATTAGAAAATATTTTTTTTAAGTATTAAGAAAAATATGCTTGTAAAAGGTATTAAAAAAACCTTATTGTAAAAAGTATTTAAAATATGTTTTAAAGTATTATTGTAAAAAGTATTTAAAATATGTTTTAAAGTATTATTGTAAAAAGTATTAAAAATATTTTAAAAAATATACATGTAAAAAGTATTTTTTAAATATTTAAAAAAGTATTTGAAAAATATACTTGTAAAAAGTATTAAAAACTATTAAAAAATAGTATTAAATATATACATTATATTATACATTACTTACTATTGTATATACATATTATATATATTTAGTGTGACAGTTATATCTATTGCACCATGTGTTCGAAACACCTGAAGAAGGCCAGAGGACACACCGGATGAAACATTGTGTATATAACAATAAAGATGAGGACAATAGTCTGAATAATCCAAATAATGGAAATTTTCAAGTCTCATCTAAAAAATTCAGACAAATATTCAGACTACTTGGTCATAAATGAAGTCATCACTATTGATTCCCTTAAAAAAGGTGCAATTGTAAACAGAGCTTCCTATTGCCAACCCCTTAGGTAAAATTGAACTTATTTATTGAATGAACCTTGTATGTGTGAATAAAACACATGTTAACTTTTCGATAAAATGAATAAAAACTGTGGTCATTTCTGAGTAAGGCCAGTTGACTTTAGCGATATCATACTGGTTACCTAGTGACCAGTTAAATATATTTCAGGTCACTCTAGTGGTTATTTAATTGCTGGTAAATCTAATATCTTGACCAGTAAGTACTTGGTCACCCACATAAATTGTAAAGAGCTTTCAAAAAAACAATTTTTTTTTTTTGAGTTGAAATTAGAATTGGTCAAAACACTTGAGTTAATTGGGTTCAGTGTGTTTGTTGCTGTTATATATATATATATATATATATATATATATATATATATATGATGCTACATATATTTCTCTTTCAAGTCATATCCTTTTTGAAGCAACTACTCATAGTAATTTCAAAAGATAGCAAAGATAATTTGTATTATTTAGATTTTTCGGACTGTTATTCTCATCTTTATTGTTATACTAGCAAAAAAACACCCTCTGGGTGGTGTAAAAATTAATTTTTGCCATGATCATTCGTAAAAAAATGTAAACAGATCTTTGAAATCTTATATCTTTTTTTAATAATAGACATAAAATTAGTTTTGCTGTCAAAATTCAGATAAATATGTTTTCTTTCTAATGAAACTAAATTTCTAACAGTTAAATTCAAGTTAATTCAAATATACAAGGTTTTTTTTGGCGGGGGGGGGGGGGGCATCAAAACTATACTGTTTTGATTATCATCTGTCATAAAATTTTATTTTACGTCAGACAATAATCACAACAGAAAGTTTTTTTTCACCGTATGATAAAATATAAATTGTTAATTAATTATGTGACTATTTCTTGTTTGTAAATAATTTTCTCATAAAACTCTATATGTTAGATAACTTTAAATGTATATTAGAATAAAACAAACTATATATGAATCAATAATAATGGACATGTATTTATTCGTTGCGGGGCCGATAAGGATGTCGACCCCACAGACGTTTGAATAAGTGAAACGACTGGAGACAATGAAAGAGACAAAGACAGAGGAATTGGATGGCAGAAAGTAACCTGGTGGTCAATTTGTTAGCGAGAATTGACAAAGGTAAATCGGCTAGTTGAGCGTTTGATGTCTGAGGTTGGTCACTCAACGTTCGGTCAGTCTTTCGTTGATCTGGGTGGATAGGTCGTCGGTTGTCGGATAGGTAGCTGGAATCTGGAATCGGGATAACAGTGTGTCTATGGTCGAGTTTGACGTCGTGGTCAGTCGGTAACGGTTTCAGTCTGTGGTTGGATCGGCTGCGAGCTCCGGTCGTAGTCCCGTCAAGGACTGTTCAGGTACGAGCATGAAACGTAACCGCGACGGACCGTTCGCTTAGCATGTGTATTGCTTGGGTCTGATTGGCCACGGTTATGCGGGGTTTCAGACCGGCTTGTACATGTGCACAAATGCCTCGAGTAGCTTGGTGTTTGCTTGGTGGAAGATCGAGTTGGATCTACCAAGCTAGTACCTAGCGTACTGTTGGCGAGGGACGCCTATCCGGTCGTAAGATCCAGATCTTCATGGGATTTCGCTCTAGGATCGCATTCGTGGTTAAGGAAAGACTGAAGTGTAAAGGGCCTACTGGTTAGCTCTGAAAAGAGCTGGGTTTGTTTAGTCTTGAAAATGGCTGGTATTGCTGGACTGGAACTGTTCTTGTCATCACAGCAAAGGACGAGGCTAGTCGTCTAGTGGCAAAAAGGGGCAAGCGTTCAGGAAAGGTGATTCGTCCGGAACAGGAATCAGAATCGTCGAGGTTGCCGGATGGCTGGAACTGTTCTTGTCATCGCAAAATGACTTTCTTATATACACAAAATTTACTGGAAATATCGAATGATGTCAGGCAAAAGGTTCCTTAGCGAGGATGAAATAATGGAGAAGGAATGTGGCTACATGACAGAATCCATGCAAAGGGGTGGAGCTTAAAAAAGCGAAACTGGATTTGTCTTGTCAGACATGTAAGTGTTGGAACGTTTGGAACGTTTTTATGCGTACGTGCTTTAATGCACCCGGGCGTTCTGCGTACGTTCGTTCAGAGAAAGGGGTCAAGGCTTTTTGGCCCCGACATATTAAAACTTGTTTTAACAAACAATGTGGACTGTTTAATGTTGCATACTTAATTTCTGAATATATATAATACAAGGTTGTTCTTTATTCTATGTATTAATGATTTTGACTATGAATTAAATACTCATTGATAAACTTACACAATCCCTGAGGGTATTGTGACATAAGCAGTGATGTATTTTCTGTTACAGACAGACACTGAATCTCCATTATAATAAGCGCCCTCTGACCTACCTGTCAAACTTGGGAGTTTTCATGGAACCTCAAACCAAATTCTATGGATTAAATAAAGGGTTTGGTTCAAAGTTCTATAAAGGCTCCCTATAATGACATTGAGGCTCCTGAGTTCAACGAGAAACACTTGAAGAAGGATAGAGAACACATAGGTCGAAATGCTGTGTATATAGCAATAAAGATGAGGACAACAATAAAAAAAAAAAAGATCTAAATAATATGAAAAATAGAATCATTTTGTGTTTTATCAAATAAAGAAAAAAACAGTTAGCAGATAAAATGTGTGACCACAAAAGCCTCAAAATTAAAGCTTTAAATTATTTTGATTAAAAATTTAAATGAAGATGTGTGAACAGCTGAACAATAAAGTAATGATATCTAGATGTCTAGACAAAATCTGAACAAAGTCTAGACAAGTTAGAGTAAATTTAAAAAAAAAAAAAAATTATGAACCCAATCTTGATACAATTTGAACAACAATTTTGAGTGAAATAGAATTGGGCAAGTGAAGAATCCTCTATTTCTTTTCTTTCTTTTTTTTTTTTTTTCTTTTTTTTTTTTTTCTTTTCTTTCTTTAAAAAAAAATTTTCTTTCTTTTTTTGATTTTTCTTTGTTTGTTTCTTGTTTGTTTGTTTCTTTTTTTGATTTTTCTTTCTTTGTTTCTTTTTTTTGTTCTTTGTTTCTTTTTTTTCATTGTTCTTTGTTTCTTGTTTGTTTCTTTTTTTTTCTTGTTTGTTTCTTTTTTTTTTTGTTTGTTTCTTTTCTTTTTTCTTTCTTTCTTTCTTTCTTGTTTGTTTCTTTTTTATTTTGTTTCTTTCTTTCTTTCTCTTTCTCTTTTCTTTCTTTCTTTCTTGTTTTTTTTTTTTTTTCTTTCTTTCTTTTTTCTCTTTCTCTTTTCTTTCTTTCTTTCTCTTTCTTTCTTTTTTTTTCTTTCTTTCTTTCTTTCTCTTTCTCTTTCTCTTTCTCTTTTCTTTCTTTTTTTCTTGTTTGTTTCTTTTTTATTTTCTTTCTTTCTTTCTTTCTTTTCTCTTTCTCTTTTCTTTTTTTCTTTCTTTCTTGTTTGTTTCTTTTTTATTTTTGTTTCTTTGTTTCTCTTTCTCTTTCTCTTTTCTTTCTTTCTTTCTGGTTTGTTTTTTTTTTCTTTTCTTTCTTTGATTTTTTCTTTCTTTTTTCTTTCTTTCTCTTTTTATTTTCTTTCTTTATTTTCTTTCTTTCTCTTTTTATTTTCTTCCTTCCTTCCTTCCTTCCTTCCTTCCTTCCTTCTTTCTTTCTTTCTTTCTCTTGTTTGTTTCTTTTTTCATTTTCTTTCTATGATTTTTTCATTTTCTTTCTTTTTCTTTTTCTTTTCTTTCTTTCTTTCTCTTTTTCTTTTTTTCTTTCTTTCTCTTTTTATTTTCTTTCTTTCTTTCTCTTTTCTTTCTTTCTTTCTTTTTTATTTTCTTTCTTTCTCTCTTATTTTCTTTCTTTATTTTCTTCATTTCTTTGTTTCTTTCTCTTTTTCTTTGTTTGTTTGTTTGTTTTCTTTCTTGTTTGTTTCTTTTTTCATTTTCTTTCTTTCTTTTGTTTCTTTTCTTTTTTCTTTTGTTAATTTTCATAAACAAGTATTTTGCTCATATATTGCAATTTAGAATTATTTCCCCAATATATATAAAAAATTTGGTAATATACCAGTATATTGGAATTTGAAATTTACCGCCACGTGTGAGAATTAATACACTATGTTTTTTTTTGCTGTTAATTTTCATAATTTAGACAAATCCCTAAGAGAGCTCAATGTATAATAAGTAATAAATTAATTATATACAGAGCAATATTTATACTTTCAAAGAAAGAAAAATTCAACAAACCATCATTTGGTTATTATAATTTTTTTTTTTCTACCAGAACTCAATATGAGTCTAGTCTCATCAGATAGCCTATTACATAAAGGCTGAGAAACACTAGAATAGAGAAAATTTTTTTTTCTTTAATTTCTTTCTCTTTTATAAGACCAATGAAAACTCTTCTCTTTGAACACACCCGCATAAAACCTTATACATAATGACAATAATAACAACAACAGAAAAGCAATCAAATACTTTTTAAAAATTCATATATATATATATATATATATATATACATATATATATATATGTATGTGTGCGTGTGTGTGTGTGTGTGTGTGATTCAAAGTTGAGGAATAAAAGCGGATAAAACACAAAGAACTTCATTCAATTAATATTTTGCCTCAGTGTATTAACAAAGCTTCATCAAAATTCTTATTTTGAGATAAGAAACTGCTATGTATATATATATATATATATATATATATATATATTGAAAAGGTGGATGGAGAAAGGGAGAAGAGAAGGCGGATGTGTTGGAAGGTGCGAGGCAGAGTTAGAGGCAAGGGAAAAATTGAGAAGAAAGAGTGGTAGGAGTCACCAACGATACGATGGATTGCAAGTTCAAAGTTGTGTGGCTGGGATAATTGAAAGACTTGGGCCTCATTCTAAACGAGTATGATATATCGGGCTACGGCCTCTAGAAGTAAAGTTGACAACGTGTGACACATTGACACACTGACATTTGCATCAGCAGTAATTAAAAGTTGGGAATCCAAAATTTCGGGATTGCGGGTCCGGATTCGGCCAAGGATATTTTTTAATTTTCTCCCATTGTGGGCCTCATTCTAAAAGAGTATGATATATCGGGCTACGGCCTCTAGAAGTAAAGTTGACAACGTGTGACACATTGACACACTGACATTTGCATCAGCAGTAATTAAAAGTTGGGAATCAAGAATCTCCCAATTCTAAAAGCGGGCTATCCAACGCGTGACACTTTGACACACTGACATTTGCATCAGCAGTAATTAAAAGTTGGGAATCCAAAATTTCGGGATTGCGGGTCCGGATTCGGCCCAGAATATTAATTTTCTCCCAGAGTGGGCCTCATTCTAAAAGAGTATGATATGTTGGGCTACGGCCTCTAGGAGTAAAGTTGACAACGCATGACACAGACTCTAGCTATATCTATTGGGCTAAGAAGTGGTAGGATTTTTGAATATTTGTTTTGTTGCATTTCTTATTTTTGCAATTTTGTGTATTTTTGCCCAAGTTATGCTTTGTCTGTTTTAATATTGTTCTCTTGAGTTACGATTTTTGTGATGGCTAGCATAAGGTGGAAGAAACCAGGCCTTTGTTTTATGGTCTTTGAATTTGCAATAATTGCTAATTTGAATAAACAGTGTAAGCTCTTACAATGTGTGGGCCTAAGTAGTGATGTGTAGTTGAAGTTGAACATGCCAAACCATTAGAAATCTCACCAACTTCTCTAAATGCACAAACGCCCCTAACATCTCCAATGTAGACATTTACACCATTCCATGCAATGACTGTGACAAAAGCTACATTGGGGAAACACAACAAAACTTATATAAACAAATATGGAGATGCGTGGTCTAATGGTTAGAGTCATTGGAAATGGACTTGTCGACCTGAGATCAATTACTGGACAAAGCTGTTGGCATTTCACATAGCGCTAATACCCTTGGGAAAGGTATTAATCCAATTCTCCCTCCAGCTATGGATAAATAGCAGGGCAGACTGGGCTCTTTAACCATGGCTAGGTAACAAGTCTAGGAGAAGGAAAACTCTGAATTAAAACCTGTTAAACTCCGCTTAAGAAATTGACCTTGTGTCACATTCTGCTCGGGAGGAGGGGTTGGTAGATATATATATATATATGAATAAATCTATGAACTATGCAGATTGATAAAGAGAAACAACACACAAAACACCCTTTTCACTCACATGATAGACTTCGATCATACATTCATCTTCAAACACGCATTGCTACTTAAGCCTGTACAAAACACCAGACAAAGCTCCTCACCATGTCTTCTCTTCGTTATATATAATAATAAAACCGTTTTTATTGTTAATGGAGTGTTGTCTTGTTCTTAGAGTTGCCAGCAACTATGGCAGCTCATTTTCACTAATCTCTCGACCCATCACAAAGATGCTCTGACCATCTCAGTTCTGTGGATCAGAGGAACACAACGTGGCCACAGAAAGCATCAACAGAGCAACATCTTCAGTTTTGGAAATCTTCTGTCGAAGAGATTTTTATCTCAAAATATTAAGAATAAATCAAAGGTTAACAAACAACACCATTGTTACCTTATTTTTCTTTACACTTGCATTGTGATAGCCTTCAAAATCAACCTCCAAACCAATATATACACAATGCTTCAAGCAAATTATAAAACTCTTTTATATATATATATATATATATATATATATATATATATATATACACACACACACACAGAAAGCATCAACAGAGCAACTGGCTGTAGACACACGCGGTAGTCATGGAACTAAGTCATCTTATCAAATACTGTGACTGGCATAGGACTACACCGACAATTGCCAACTCCGCTAACTTTACTTTTTTACTTTTATATAGCCCTAAAGATGTTTTTAAAAAACAAACCCTGAAATGTTAACATATATCATATATAAAAATTTCATCCTCTGAAAATATTTGTTTTTTCTTATTCTATATTTATATACCATTAAATTTATTTCTATTTTTCTTTCATACATACATATATTGGTTTGGTGGTTAGTTTTGAAGTCTATCACAATGCAAGTGTAAAGAAAAAAGAAGGTAACTATGGTGTTGCTTGTTAACATTTGATTTATTCTTATCAAAGGTTAACAAACAACACCATAGTTACCTTATACTTCTTTACACTTGCATTGTGATAGCCTTCAAAACCAACCACCAAACCAATATAAACATAATGCTTGATGCAAATTATAAAATAATTTACACACACACACACACACACACACACACACACACACACACACACACATATATATATATATATAATTTTAGTTACAAAGGTGTTGCATTCTATTTTTTATTTATTTTTATTTTTTTGTATATTTCACAAGAAATAAGAAAATCCTGGTATCTTTGGTTTAGAAGAAAATTAACATTTTATAAAACAATTGTTAGGGGTGTACTTATTTATGGGTGATACTGTAATACTTAATAATATCCATTTGATTGTATAATGTTGATATATCTTAGTTATCCCGTTCTGACACCAGTGTTATATCTTAGTTATCCCATAAAGCGTATGGTTTGCAAGGAAGAATAATGGACAAGATTAATTTGATAAAAATCGTTTATTGAAATAACGAGTGTGAAAATTGTTGTTGTCGCCGTAGATAACGGTAGTAGTTCTCTGGAGTGGCCGAGGGGTCGGTGAGGTGTGGGTATCGTATGATACGTCGGAATCTCTCTTGGCCTGGTGCAAGGCGTGAGGTGGTAGAAGTTGAGTTGATACGGTCACTTGGTGTAGGGACCAAGTCAGGAATATCTCAGTGGAATAGTGATGGTCAGGGAAGGTAGTAGTGGCCGAGGGAGTTGAGTTCGTCAACTTAGGATACTGTTGTAAGTGGATACGGTCACTTGGTGCGGGAATAAAGTCAGGAATATCTCAGCGAGTTGTAGCGGGTAGCGCTGTAGTGGTCAGGGGGGTAAGGATGTCGCCTGGCTACGGTGAGGTGTTGAAGTAAGGCTGAGTGTCCGGGTGGGCGAGGGCGTGCGTGGTGGTGGGTGCGTAGCAGTTCCTTGATCCTCTCGTCTGGTGATATTCTCGGTTCCAGGCCGTCCGTCCAACTGCCGATTCTCAAAATACCCGAGCTTATATGCTGGTAGATGGGCTCCAGAATGCTTTTGGGTTTTTAGCGGGAAGATTTTTCATTGGTTGAAAATCCGGATTCCTTACAATATTATTTTTTGTTTATTTTGGAATTCCTCTCAAGCGTAACTCAATCCGAGCCTATGCGCAGAACTGCGTCGAATTGGTCACTTCGTGAGAGGGTACCATTGAGTTCACTCCGTTTGTTGCCTCCGACTTGAGTTTTGATGTTTTATGCTAGCGAGGTGTATTTTGTGAGTAAGCATTGTGAATCATAAGAGATATCTTCTCTCTGATATAACAAAGCTCCCCAAGATATCAATTTGATTCACAATGTGTATGTATGGTTATGTAGGTGGTGTGTTGACAGATGAATAAATTAGAATTCTTTTAAGACGTGTATGAAATAGGCCTAATATTAGTATTATCGATATAGGTTTTAGTTTGTTTTTATGTTGTTGATGTGGGTTGTGAGTTGACTTATTTGCCCCATAACGAGGTGGAGGCGGGAGATAATGTGCATTCATGTGAGTGTCACATGATGAAAATGGTGAGAATGTTGGTCTTAGTACAAAATTTTTTTGTTTCGCTTCCATTTTTAGGTCAGTCCCTTCGTTGGTTAGGGTGGCGTGCGTTGAATGGTGATTTTGCTTTGGGAGATAGTTTATCGACATCATTGGGTTGATATTCGTGGTTTTCTCTTCACGTGGTTTTGGGAGATTGAAGTTGGAGCTAAGATGTGGGGATAATTTTCGTCTTTCTCTGTGGTGGAGAGATATTTGCTGGTTTACCCCACCGATAGCTTTGGTCGTGTGGTCTCTTTCGCCTGGTGTGGTAGAAAAGTATCGCTTGAAGCTAATTATGATGGCTAACGTGTAGCGCAGAGCGACGAAGACGAAGGCTATTTTATATGGTACATCTACTTTTGGAAGGAGTTTTTCGTTCGCTAACACTAGAGTGGATGTACCTGGATTTGGAAAAAATGGTGTGAGTTTTTCCTGAAGGGGTATTGTCTGGATGGCGATTATGGAGTTGGGGTAAGGCATGGGGAATACAGTCCTGATGCTTATGGATGGTTTGTCATCATCCGTCCGAGCTAGTAGTGGTTGTGAATATGGGCAGTCGCGTCCGTGTGAGCGAGTGGGGTCCAAGTAATTCTTGCTTATAGCGGGTTCTTTAGCGTGCTCGCATTCCTGTGGTGTGGTGGTGGCAATCGTTTGTACGGGATATCCCGTTCTGGTATTTTCGTCAGTAGTAGTAGTAGGGGTCATTATTTTGGTTGTACTGCTGTCGTCAGTCTCGTTGCCATGGGTCGCTATGGTATTTACGTCAGTTTCAATCACTGTGCTGGTTGTGGAATCTTTTGCAGTATGTGCAGTGTTGTGTGAGGCTGTGTTGTCAATCTTGTTGCCATGGGTCGCTATGAGGTATGCCTTTAGTTGTTCAAAGGTGGATGTGTCCTGCTTGGACTCTATCATCTGTTCAAATATGCTGTAGTCGAGTAAATCCTTGGCAGCCTTGACGAATTCGTTCTCAAGGTCAGGATACACGGCAATCTCGGGCGTGACGTGGGTCGTATAGGTCACGTTCAGGCTTGTGATAAATTGATTCACGTCATCTCCCGGACTGAATTCGTTTTTCAGTCTCATAACGTCAAGTATGGATTTGAGACGCCTTGATCTATCTTGGATGTCGACTATCTGGGCTATTGGTGGTATTGTCGGCTTGGCATGATCCAGGGCTTCCATCATCCTGTGTAAGTCGGCTTTCAAAAATTGTATATTTTCTGGTTTTGGGGGTGTGGGGCGAGTTCTTAATTCTTGGAGGAACTTCATCTGGTCTCTAATAAAGTCGAGAATTTCCGAGCGAGTAATCTTGTATAGTCCATATTCTCCATTGCAACACGCTGACACCAATGATATATCTTAGTTATCCCGTTCTGACACCAGTGTTATATCTTAGTTATCCGTAAAAGCGTATGGTTTGCAAGGAAGAATAATGGACAAGATTAATTTGATAAAAAATCGTTTATTGAAATAACGAGTGTGAAAATTGTTGTTGTCGCCGTAGATAACGGTAGTAGTTCTCTGGAGTGGCCGAGGGGTCGGTGAGGTGTGGGTATCGTATGATACGTCGGAATCTCTCTTGGCCTGGTGCAAGGCGTGAGGTGGTAGAAGTTGAGTTGATACGGTCACTTGGTGTAGGGACCAAGTCAGGAATATCTCAGTGGAATAGTGATGGTCAGGGAAGGTAGTAGTGGCCGAGGGAGTTGAGTTCGTCAACTTAGGATACTGTTGTAAGTGGATACGGTCACTTGGTGCGGGAATAAAGTCAGGAATATCTCAGCGAGTTGTAGCGGGTAGCGCTGTAGTGGTCAGGGGGGTAAGGATGTCGCCTGGCTACGGTGAGGTGTTGAAGTAAGGCTGAGTGTCCGGGTGGGCGAGGGCGTGCGTGGTGGTGGGTGCGTAGCAGTTCCTTGATCCTCTCGTCTGGTGATATTCTCGGTTCCAGGCCGTCCGTCCAACTGCCGATTCTCAAAATACCCGAGCTTATATGCTGGTAGATGGGCTCCAGAAAGCTTTTGGGTGTTTAGCGGGAAGATTTTTCATTGGTTGAAAATCCGGATTCCTTACAATATTATTTTTTGTTTATTTTGGAATTCCTCTCAAGCGTAACTCAATCCGAGCCTATGCGCAGAACTGCGTCGAATTGGTCACTTCGTGAGAGGGTACCATTGAGTTCACTTCCGTTTGTTGCCTCCGACTTGAGTTTTGATGTTTTATGGTAGCGAGGTGTATTTTGTGAGTAAGCATTGTGAATCATAAGAGATATCTTCGCTCTGATATAACAATGTTCCACTAGAAATAATAAAATCCTGGTATCTTTGGTTTAGAAGAAAATTAACATTTTATAAAACAATTGTTAGGGGTGTACTTATTTATGGGTGATACTGTAATACTTAATAATATCCATTTGATTGTATAATGTTCAACTAGAAATAATAAAATCCTGGTATCTTTGGTTTAGAAGAAAATTAACTTTTTATAAAACAATTGTTAGGGGTGTACTTATTTATGGGTGATACTGTAAATAATACCTAATAATATCCGTTTTGATTGTATTATGTGCATTAGAAATAATAGAATCCTGGTAGCTTTGGTTTATTAATAAATTGATAGGGGTGCACTTATCTATGGGTAATATTTTTAATAATACCTAATAATTTTTGATTGTATAATGTTCTGCTAGAAATAATAAAATCCTAATATATTTTCTTTTGAAGAAAATTAACTTTTTATGAAAAAATTGTTGGGTGTGTACTTATTTGTGGGTAATACTCTGTGTTGGGGTGAGGGGGGGAGAGAGCTATGATTTGAATAATCCACGGTCCTGAATTTAACCAGTAGAAATTTATGGGACAGTGTGACTTTTCTTTTTGTTTTACTTGTTTGTAACAGACACTACACTTTGATGCAAATGTGTAAAGAGTTTATATAGATATGTTATTTATTTTTGGTACTCTTTGCGGAGAACAGTCCCAGCTTCCTGTTTCAAAAACCACTAGCCGGTGGCTGCTGAAAAAAAAACAACACTAGCTACGATTGAAGTCTGTAGCCAAAGCGGTGTCACTTGCAAAAAAAAACTAGGGTTAGGGTTTAGGGTTAGGGTTGGGGTTTAGAGCTAGTTTAATGGGAAAATAAATAAATAATTTGGGCTCTGTTTTTTCTTGGTCACCCTGTATATAGGGTGACCCAGAAAAAAACAGAACCCACAAATTTTGTAAAAAAAACTGTTAATTTTAACTAGGGGGGGTTTAGGTTTAGGGTTAGGGTTGGGGTTGGGTTTTCGGGAAAAACGCCTTAAGCTTCGGCTACGGACTTCAATCGTAGCTGGTGTATTTTTGGGTTTTTTTTCAGCAGCCACCAACTAGCGATTTTTGAGGCAGGAGGCCGGGACGGTTCTCCGCGAAGAGTACCTTATTTTCTTTTCATAAAGCAAATCCTCTCACTGAATTTTTTCTTGGATAATAGTTAGTTTAAAAAAAAATGCATAAAAATTAATAAATAAATAATAGATAAATAAAAATAAAACAAGAGAGAGAAAGAGACGGACAGGCAAGGAAAGCAAAAAAAAAAAAAGTACAATAAATAAAAAAATAAAAATAATATCAATAATAAAAAGTGATTTTAGAGTTACGCCCCTTGAAACTCTTTAAAATGTTCAAATTAATGATTGTATTCTGCTTTTCCTTGTCTTTTCTACTAGTTTGTAATTACTTTCAGTAATAATGATTCTTAAAGATTAATTACATTTTGTGCGTAATCCATGATTGAACTATTACTGAGTTCTACTTTAATAAAACCACTGAGAGACGAATGGCGATAAGACGTTAGGAGTGAGTTTAATTAATTCCTTTGTTTGTCATAAAATTCAGAAGTTGCTGTTGGTTATTTAATTAGCACTACTACAACGATAAACTGAACTTCACTTAGTGTTGCATTATTCTGTGTGTTTCAGTGTAGTACTAGGTTTATAGTTATTTACTCTTATGAGAACAAAGCATCTGCATAACCTAAATTGCCTTCTTGACTCGAGAGCGCATATAAAGTTTAAAAAAAGTATCTTTTAGTATTTGTGAACTGAAAATGACACCATCTGTGACTATGACCCCCAAGAAGGAGCCTAACCCCGTTTTGTTGGGTGCGATACAGTTTGCTGCCGGGGGAAGTGCGGGTTCGTCTTCTACTCTTGTATATTTTACTTTAATTACATATTATTTAGCCCATTTATTCCAAAAAATTATATCAATAAGAAAAAAAAAAAAAAAAATTCAACCAACATTTTTTTATTTATTTTTTTTTTATACTGCAAGTTTTTTTTTTCTGTTACTATTTTTGTATAATAATATTAAATTACGAAGTTAATGGCATAAATTTAACTTTTTTCTTATATAGAATTCAATTAAATTTAAATTTAATTAAATTCTAAATATTGTATTTACAGTAAGTTACTGAGTAAACTGTACTAAAAGTCTACAACACGAAATTACGTGGATGACATAATAAAACATTATTACACACACGTGTGTGACGAGCAGTAATAGTGTTACTGTAACACCTTTAAGTAAATATTTAACCTCTGTTACTGTTAGCTACGTAAAACAAAATATATATTAAACTTCGTACAGCCGAGTGTTTTTCATTTTATCACCTAACTTTTTTTTTTGAGGACCAACATCTCCAAATTTGACCTTAATAGTTTTAAGCATTTTTCATGTTGAAAAAAACAAAACAATTAAAATCTTTACCCCCCCCCCTCCAAAAAAAGAACACCTTTAGTTTACAAGTCTATAATATAAATGAGTGTTATTTTGAAGTTAAAAAGCTTCCCTTAAATACGAAAATAAAGTGCTCGTTAAAGGTTACGTAAGATAACTTTAAGCAAGGTAACAATATTGTTTTGTTTTTATTTTCTTAAAATTTTCACCCACCATAAAATCCCAAATAAAATTGATGACTAGAAAAAAAAAAAAAAAAAAAAAAAATAAAACATCATTTACATAAATAGCGTACTTGTTTAATTTAATTTAACCAACACTAGATTTATTCTCGTCGCACTTTACTTGGTTGTCTGACTTTAAAAAATATATAAAAAAAAAAACTTACAACTTTGGATTCTTGCTAAAAAAAAAGTCATACTAAGATTGAAATTTATAATAAAATAAGTAATAGTCAAAATATAATTTTTGCTAATGGTAATAATTTTAAGTAGGTAATATTTAAAAATGTATTTTTGAATGTTTTTGTTAGAGCCGTCATATTTTCTCGTATCCGGGAAGAATTATATCTACACGATACATGGCCATTCGGAAATCGAATTAATGATGCTTTCTGACCGAGAAACATACATAAATGATTTTTGTCTAGTTGTTGCACCAGACCAGAAGTATGTGGCATCCAGTGAGAATCGAACGCACATCTAATGGTCTGCTAGCCGAGCACACAAACCATTTACCAGGCGTTAACCTACTTAATAATAGTAAGGGATGATTCTGGTAAAGGTAAACCCAATGAGTAGAGGACGTAGGAAAGAGGGTTGTGAAGGAGGAAAGGAAAGAGGTAATAAATCCTGGCGAAAGGAATATATATATATATATATATATATATATATATATATATATATATATATATATGTGTGTGTGTGTGTGTATGTGTGTGTGTGCAAAAATCCGAAAGGGAAGTAATACATTTTTTTCTAAGTTTTAGTTTTAAAACAATTACCAAAAGTTTTCACCAAATTATTATTCAATGACTTAATTTTATTATGAATAGCTTATTTTATTAAAAAAAAAAAAGCTTAAAAAAATTATTTTTTTCATTAATTAAGAATGCAGGGGGGGGGGATGACCTTTGTTTATTTGAAAAAATTTTTTTTTAACAGTCCCTAATTTTTATATTTCTTGAAAAGTAAGATCATGAAGAACATGTAAAAAATTCAATACCCCCCAAAAAGTGATTTCAAACTTTAAAAGTTTTTTTTTTTAAACACAAAAAAATCATTTATGTAGCATGTTTTTTTAGTTTTAAAAACAACGTTTTTCTTGGAATTGATGCAAAAATGAATATTTTCTCTGATTCACTTGGCCTATTTTTATTCACTTAAAAAATTTAATAGTGAATTTTAAACGTCTGGAAGGTGGCATGTTGAAGATGATATTTAAACCCTAGAACAAGCATTAATGTATTTATCTAAAACTCTAAGTTTAAAAGTTTTGTGCAATATATGTTCTAAGATTTTTGTACATTTAAAAAATTATTACTACTGATAGTTCTTTTTCTGTACAGAAGACTAAAGGGACATAAGTTATTCACCTTTTTTTTCAAAGTATCAGGATCTTTAGTCTGGGCTTGACTCAATTGTTCAGTATGCGTATCCTTGTTGTATTGTTATTTTTTCTTATGTGTTTTGGCTACACTGTGTAACCTTTCTGTAGGAAATTTTTACACATCTAGACTTCCATAATTTATTTTGATATTTAGAAAAGGGGAGATAACTCCATGTTATAAAAACGTTAAATTTTCTCCCTTTTTGCCTATCCATGTAAATAAATTTATATATTTATATATATATATATATATGGTGATTGCCACTTCTTCGCAGAATAAGGCCATTTCTACAAGTAGTTTGGATGTGAGCACGCAGAGAGCCCCCTGATCCAAATTTGTTTTTATGTTTCCTGTCACACATGAACCCATTTCTTGGCTTCCTCTTGCATGCAACCATACATAACTGAGAAGCCCAACCCTCGACAGGCAGGCCCTGCCACACAGGTCACATATATGGTCAGTCTTAGATGTAGGAGATGTGTCCGTCATGTGCCGCTTACACAGAGGCCGCTTTAGGATGGGGTGCTTGAGCTGCCTTACCTCAAATCCTTACAGCTACCATCGGCCTGCTTTTACAAAATAATGTGTACCCAGGCCCCACTTCTGTTAATTGGTCCTCCTCACTGAAGCGGACTTCCGCAAGGCTCAAGATATCTGCCCTATATCGAGAGTTCTCTGCCATGGTACCAGTTAGCCTAGGTTTGTTGTAATATTTTCTTGTTTCTGCCCTGCTAATGTGAACAGCCGCCAGCCACAGGTTGCTGGCCAGCTTGATATTTGTTTAGGTCACCTTTTCTATATCCTTCCCAGATGTCTGGGTGGGCAGTACTACCCAAGGGGCTGCTCAGTCACTCACAACCTTGCCATGTGTAGATTCACTGCTATGTGCTTCCAGTCTGTAAGGCCTGCACATGCCACCGTTCCTCCATCACCATGGGACTTGTAGAAATATCTGCACATGTTGACGTGTTGTGCGCTTGTGCAACACGCACCGCATGCTCTCCTTCCCCAAAGACTAGTATCAGTGACAAGCTGAGGCAAAATGACTGATAGTATTTGGGGAGTGCAGGTGGATGATCTGTTGAGATCTATGGGCCCACCACCCCGAGGAAAAAAAATTCTTAGCTTTTTCCTAAGTTTTAACTTAGTTAAAGTCCACAGGTACCATTTTCTATTAGATTACATTGATAAAGCTATGAAAGCTTAATAATGAAATAAATGCAATATATTTTATGACAAACCAAATACACCGGCATTTAAGAAAAAAGAAAAATAATCACTTAGCTTTCGATAGAACTTTTGCCTGCAACATGATTGTGTCAGTATAACTTTTTGACTGACTCTTTACTTTCAACAATCCATGGCCCACTAGCGAGAAGGGGTTGGGGGTATAGGTTTGGATTCTAGCCATTTTAACTTATTTTAAAGTGAGAGGGGTGAAATAAATTTCTTTTGTTTTGTTTTTTAACGTATCCCTGTAAAAATGAAATGAATTAGGTGCAAAATAATCAAATAAAGCAATTTTACGACAAACTAAATACCGCGATATATATATATATAATCTCCTTGGTCTAGCTTTTCAATAGCGCTAGACCAAGGAGATTGTTTTCTTTGCGTCTGAGGTGGAGCGCCACACCTACCATCAGCTCCTTACTTTACCGCACAGATCCCTGTGCTACTCATACGCTGAGTTGGCGAGGACTGGTATCGAACTAAGAACCTTGTGGTTTCTAGCCGAATGCTCTACCGACTGAGCTAACCCGGCCCCTAATATATATATATATATATATATATATATATATATATATATAAAGATGATGACAGCAAACTCATGTTCGAGTATTGCCATTGCTTGATAAAGCAACAAAAAAGTTGAACAGTGAATTAGACAAATGTAGCTTTTCAGTCTTACACATCTTCCCACATTCACAACAAGTTATTCCAAGGTCCACAGGGTAGTTTATTGGGTCATTTCGCACAGTCTGGTGACTCATCAGGCCAACTCTGCTCAGATACGGCCTTCTGCACTCTTCACACTGTTATAACCTGTTTAGGGGTCAATAAATAAATACTCAACACGGAGATAGAAGTAAAGAACAGATGTATTCAACACATATCAAGTACAAAATGAGGAGGGTTTCATTGGTACACGAAGACATGCACTTGCTACTTCCCACTTGAGCAGCTTTGCTCTGTTAAATATACCCTTTGGGTAAGTCCATTGTTCTGGTCATAGGTGAGTCACCTACAACAAATAGAATAGACCAATTTGATGCTCTTGCTCATCTACTGCTTCATGAACATTCCCCTTGCAAACATTTTGTTTTAAACATTCGTGCTGCATATGATTGGTCTCACATTTGTTTTTGTGCCTTCCTGCAAAGTTTTTCTCCACTGCTCATAATCCAAAGCTTTATTTTCCCAGGTTTTCTCATCTATGCATCACTTTTTCAAGGTTGACTTCAAGAAATCCTTGTACCTCTCATTAGGCTTTTGAGCCAAACACTTTTCATTTGCAAGTTCCCTATAAAGCAGTTGTTTAAGAAGTAGCTCATTGTCCATCCTTACCAATAATCTTCATACAATGACTGCTATTTACACAGTAGCATTGCAACCAACAAAGCCTTCATCAGATGATGACTCTGGGTTCAGGTGTGGTTTCAGGGCTGAAGCATCATTACCACTAAACCAGAGCGCCCCAGCAGTATCTCACGATACCACCAGACTTTGTCGGTTTGATGTCACAATATAGGACTGTCATATTCACACTGATGTGGTTAGAGCTTTCTCCTGGATCTTTTTTATGTATTTCCTCTTGTCTGGTGGAGAAAGTCCAAATTTAGACAAAAATGCCAATGTTAAGTTGGTAACAAATCCCCGGCATCCGACTTTGATGGGAAATACATTTGTCATCCATCCGTTTCTGATGCATTGTTCATGTAGGTCTTCATATTTATGTGAAGATGTGAGATGTTTTAGATGTTTCCTGTACGTAGTCCAAGTTTCCTGTACGTAGTCCAAGTTTCCTGTACGTAGTCCAAGTCTTGCAAGCATAGAGAAGAGCAGATAGAACACATGCAACATAGACTTTGACTTTAGTTGAAATTGATATCCCATGACAACTCCACAACTTTCTGTCTAATTTTCCAAAAGCATAAATCCGACAATATGACGTATAGATATTTACTTTTTTAAATATATATATATATATATATTTAAGAATGGAAATGAGTAACCTACTCGAGTTTCATCGATAGATTCTTCAGGGTTACTTTTAAATTAATCAAGTTACGATTAATCTTAGGTGTTATAAACATGCCCGTTGGAATGGGACTTAAATTTAGTAGAGGAACGCTTGTTTATATTTTCGTAGATCAGGAACGGTTTTTGATTATTGAATTAAAAATTTGGATTAATTTGTGGGAATTATTTTTTCAATTATTATTTAATAAAAGATATGTTATGGGTCGTATTAATAGTTAAAAGGTGAAAATTTAAAATTATTTAATAACTAGTTTAATTTGGTTTGAGAGTATTTAAAAAATACAGTTGTATATGTTACGATAATAGAAGTTTTGGGTAGTTAAATATAGTTAATTATATAAAAAAATATAAAGAGATAAAAGTAAGAATGAAAGTAACGGTAAGCAAAGATGCATTAAAATAATAAAAATTGCCTTGCTGATCCTTAATCAGACCTCATCATCAAGGGTACCAGTCATGTTTAGCGTGCTACCCAGCTACACAAACTTAACTACAACTGCTAACTTCTGGCCATAGATATAGATAGCCGGTTCACAGTATGGTTCACCTGGTGCCGGCTGATACATTAGGACAGTCTTTTTCAAACTAATTGTAAGTCCCAATACACTGTACTGTGAGCAGCTTCAAAGGTGTTCATAAGGCACTGCATATCAGTCCGTGTATGAGCCACAAGATCACAATCATCTTCATAGAGCAAGTCATGAACTATGTTGGTGAATACCTTGGTGTGTGCACTAAGACATCTGTTGAGTATCTGGCCGCCATCCTTGGTTCCAGATGTATTAGAACTTAAAGTAAATAAGTAAGTAAGTCAATAAGTCCTGTGGTACTGTTTCCTTTAGTAAGTGAATAAGTCCTGCGATACAATATCACGTTCCGACGTCCAAGATCCAAGTGGCAATGAGCTAAGGTTAAGAATCAGCTAGTATAAATACAACAACAGCAGCAGCAGCACTGCCAGTGATTGGACAATAGGAATCTTTCCCAGGTCACGTGCTTATAGGCGAGTCTATAAATAGAAGTGACCCATTGATGCACGCCTTATATACTTAAAACTCCAACAACATCTGATGTTGAAAAGCTTCCCAATAGTTCTATAGAGAATATACACACCATCAGAACAATCCTTGAATGCTATTCTAAACACTATGGCAAAGTACAAAGCAAAGAGTGTGGGTGCTGGAATATCACCTTGCTTAACACCGTTTTCCACTGAAATAGGACCTGCTATTTTCCCCCCAATGTTGACCACAGCTTTCAAATCATGCAAGAGCTTTAGAATAGATACAAACTTGTCAGGACACCCAAGCTTTTTAAGAATCTCCCAAAGAGTTTTCCTATTTACGGTATCAAATGCCTTTGTTAAATCAATGAACACTTGATATAATCCCATGCGCTGTTCTACACATTTCTCTTGTAATTGCCTGGCTGTAAAGATCATATCTACTGCCCCACGACCACTTCTAAAAGCACACTGTGACTCAGTTAAAACATCATTAGCAATGTGTTTCAGCATTCTATCAAGCATGATTCGGCATAGCACCTTGCCAATATCTGAAAGCAATGAGATGCCCTGATAATTTCCGATCATCTTTTGCACCTTTTCCCTTATAGAGTACCACCATTAATACATTCTGCCAATCCTGTGGAACACACTCATCATGCCAGGCAGTCTGCAACAAGTCCATCAAGCGCTGCATCATATTGCAGCCTGCACACTTGATGATCTCAGCATATAACCGATCCATGCCAGGTGACTTTCCAGAATTCAGCTTATAGACAGCTGCTTTAACCTCCCAGAGGGAGAGAACATCTGCCCAGATATCTTTGGCTGGGTTGCAGGGAATAGACTGAAAGAACTCCTGATCAACCTCAGAAGACCTATTCAGAAGCTCATCAGAATACTCCCTCCATCTATGAAGAATATTGGAAGGATCTCATTCCTGACCATCCTTTGAGCTCAGTAGGGTGATAGATAGATGAGCTTAGTGGTCCATACACCTGTGACGTGGAAGTGGGCGAGCAGAGGATAATGGAATTCTCATTATCATCTGTGACTCAGTTCAAAAGTCAGAAAATCTGACGATACAGAAGATTTCGAGACTTCTTGGCTGTTAAAGTTTCTTTAGATCGATTTGTCAGATGAAGGGAAAGTTGACCCGTTGACCTCTTGAGTGACACATGGAATAATATCTAAACTGGTGGAACAATTAGAATAATCTAAGGTTCGATAATGTTCTGGAACATTCCACAACGATCTGAGACGAAATATATAAATAGAGCCTCACCTAGAGGATGAGGGGGGATCCTTAGATTTTGCCGAGGTTAGTCGGGGCGAGTGACGCACGTGTTAACTGGGGTCATGAATCGGGATTGGTGTTGCTGATGTGTGCAGCCTGATAATTGATACTTACCATTGGAATAAAGTTAAAATATTACCAAAAGATTTAGCGAGGCTAGCCTTAAAAAAACATGTATTAATGAAGCTGACTCTCTCTCTCTCTCTCTCTCTCTCTCTCTCTCTCTCTCTTTCAAGAACAATAACTTGCATTAATTGAATAAATTTATGAAAAGCAATTCCATCGTCATCTTCGTTACTACGCGAAAGAAATACTATGAGATCTTTTATGAATGGAAGTCCTAGCCAAACAAATAGAACAGATACTTGACTGATACTAAGGAGAGAGATACTTGTCAACAAGTCAAATTGACCGTAACTAAAAACCCACGGCTTTGTAAAATTATACATTTCCCTGACCATAAACGAAAGGAGGAAGGATTCTTTCGTGGACTTGAAGACTGACTACTAGATTCTGTGTATGATCAACAAGCTAACGTGTCGACCCCTGATAGTGGCCAGTGCGTGCATTCAGTGCAGCTGCAGTAGCAAATTTTTCTATTTAACCCATAGATGGGACCCTAACAGGTACTACCTCTCCGGGTCAGAGTGGACCAGGGAGCAATGGTGATGAAGGGGTGCTCCACATTCCCCAAACCTCCAAAACTGGAACCTCACCATCAGATAGAGTTTAACATCATTCCCAGGACATGTAGACCTGCAGCCACTGCCTTCTAACACCCATATGATAAAAAGGGGTTGGGGCTTGCCATAAGGGCAATAGGGTTGGGAAAATCATATAGGTGCTAGGGCTTGACGTGACCAGCCGATTGATCAGAGGTGGCCTCTCTGACTGCCCGTCTAGCCCAAGATAGGGCCAAAGTGGAGTATTGCATGTCATGAACTGCTCATCCACCTGGGCTCTATCCTTAAGCATCACGGGTCGCCACCCACGGCCAACACGTCTTACCCCTCTGCAGAGGTGCAGTCGGTACATTCTAACACCTCAGCCACGTAACACACCGCACACACGCAGTAGGTTGTACAAAACCTTGCTTTTGTGGTATCATAGGCAGGTTATATTTCATCGTCCTTCTGACTCCACCATACGTCCTGGATGTTTCAAAGCTTCCTCTGCACCTCCCCTTTGATTGACTTAAACTCTGTCATCAATTGATCTTACTCACCTTCTGTTAGACCACCCTTGAGATAAGCATGTAGGGACTTTGAATCCAGTAGTATGATTCTCATTGAACCAATCCTGATGTTTACGCTAGCAATACCACCAATACTTTCTCACACACCCCATAAACAGACGTCTTAAAAGCATCCCACGTGTGTTCACAGTCCAACTCTTCCACCTCCTTGACCAGTTCTTCCTTCACAACATTCTTTAGACGACCAATGTTACGTCACTTGGGGACAGTCACACCTGGTCCCCTTATCTTGGGCTTCACAACAAACTGAAACTTAGCATGAACCAATAGATGGTCAGTCTAGCATTCTCCGCCACACATAACACAAACACTACTGATGTCCTTTATATCACGTTTTCTGACCAACACGTAATCTTTCATGTGCCACTGTTTGGAACCAGGATGCATCCAAGATGTTTTGTATTTGTCCTTCTGTTGAAACATGGTGTTATCAACGTAAAAACCCATCTCCGAAAACAAAACTGCAACAACATCAGACCATTGCTCTTACATTTGCTCACTCCGTGTTTACCCATCACAGTCCAGGTTTCAAAATCCCTTCCTACCCTAGCATTAAAGTTGCCATAAAGGATGACCTTGTCAGCAAGGGGGATCCGTCTAAGAAAGAAAGAAAGACAGAAAGAATGGATTGAAAGAAAGAAAGAATGGACCGAAAGAAAGAAAGAAAGAAAGGAATGAAAGAAAGAAAGAAAGAATGGACTGAAAGAAAGAAAGAAAGAAAGAAAGAATGTACTGAAAGAAAAAAAGAAAGAAAGAGAATGAAAGAAAGACAGAAAGAAAAAGAAAGAAAGAATGTAAGAAAGAAAGAAAGAGAAAGAAAGTAAGTAAGAATTCCTGTAATGCAAGATAGAAATCAACTTTGTCATCTTCCATAGTTGGTGCATACATGCTCACAAGGGTCACAAAGTGGCCATTTATCAGAGGTAGTCTCATAGTCATGATCCATAGTTGGTGCATACATGCTCACAAGGGTCACAAAGTGGCCATTTATCAGAGGTAGCCTCATAGTCATGATCCATAGTTGGTGCATACATGCTCACAAGGGTCACAAAGTGGCCATTTATCAGAGGTAGCCTCATAGTCATGATCCATAGTTGGTGCATACATGCTCACAGGTCACAAAGTGGCCATTTATCAGAGGTAGCCTCATAGTCATGATCCATAGTTGGTGCATACATGCTCACAAGGGTCACAAAGTGGCCATTTATCAGAGGTAGCTTCATAGTCATGATCCATAGTTGGTGCATACATGCTCACAAGGGTCACAAAGTGGCCATTTATCAGAGGTAGCCTCATAGTCATGATCCATAGTTGGTGCATACATGCTCACAAGAGTCACAAAGTGGCCATTTATCAGAGGTAGCCTCATAGTCATGATCCATAGTTGGTGCATACATGCTCACAAGGGTCACAAAGTGGCCATTTATCAGAGGTAGCTTCATAGTCATGATCCGATCACTCACTCCACATGGAAGTTCTGCCAGGCTTGAGAGAAGTGCAGTCCTCACAGCAAATGCCACACCATATTCCTTCCTACTCCAGAAAAAAGTGTAGTCCCCAGACAACTGCAAAAACTGCCCCACATCAGCCAGTCTAGTTTCAGATAATGCAACTATACCCAAATCCTAACGCTGAAGCTCCCTTGGTACAAGAGCAGATCTACATTTTGGACATGTGATTGTCAATGGCAAGTCAAGCAATGTCCATACATTCCAATAGCCAATGTTCACTGGCATACATTTCCTCACAGTAGCAGGATAATAACCATGCCCAGGCTGCAGTGCCCTGAGACACATACCAACCAGACCCTGATATTTCCTGAGCCCTTATTGCCATTGACGTTTATATCTTTATTAGTCTTCATTAATATTTGTTTTGCCATTTTAGGCTACAGCCAGAATTTGTGTTATCAAGAATGAAAGATATGTATTGCGTATCAAGCAATGCCTCTGCCTGAAACTTTTTTAAGTGAGGAAAGGCTTTGCACAGAACTAATCCCACTCTCTGAGCGACTGCCACACTGCCGGTTATATCTTAGAGTTTTCCTTCTCTTAGATGCTTGTCTTGGCATCGCTCCTGGTGATTTTATTATGTACCTGGATACGAATCCAAGTATTTTTTTGTCCCCGCATATGTTATGTGCTAGCTGGCTGTCTGAGTGAAAGGCTCCCTCCACCTTTGACAGGTTTTGTTTTTCATTCTGCTGGGTGTCTAGCCACCTTCTTCACCAGACAAACTTGGTGGGGTAACCAGTTTAGTTGCCGATGACCCGACTATGAAACGGGTAGTACTGGGTTACATAGTACCCATAGCACTTTGGGCGACCTGACTACAATATAGCAATAGCATAATCTTTACACATATCTCCCAATCCCACCACCAGAACCTTTCCTTTCATTAGCCCTCAAATGGCTTGTCAAACCCACTGCATATCCACAAAGTCTGATGCAAATATGACATAGGAAGGACATCCTTTCAATTCTATCAGATGGATCAGATGATAAAATTTGATGCTTATGCACCACCATATGTCTCTTAAGACCAGAAGCCGACTTACTGATTTTGTTACAGATTGCACAAGACACATTGTTTGTTTCTGGAGTGTGCATGAATTGTCCCTGATGAGATTTCCTATGATTGACATATCCAGCCTTAGAAAGCAAAATCCAACCACATGTTTGACATTTCCAACCCTCCATGTTCTCACCAATATGACAGGTTTATCCCTTTCAAAGTTGATGCTTGAGGTTTTCATGCTCAATTCTTTCACTGTCAAAACTGGTACCGGCAATCATCCACACAAATTTTCCTGTCAGTTCTTTCCCTGCCAGCTTTTCCCAGTTGATCTATTTTTATTTTTACAAGGTTGCTTTTTAAGCAACCCTTATACCTCTTCCAAGGCTTATGCTGTGACCTTTTGCTATCATGCTATCACATTTGGGCCTATTATGATGAGAGTTTCAATATTTGTGTATCCTGCCCTTGTAAGGACTTCTATGTTAGGTGTGTTGGAATTCCACTTGATGTTGAGAATGCATTTCAAACATTTCTGATGAAAATATTCAACAATTTTCAAATGTCTATGAAACAAAGTCCATGTTTCCGAGGAGTACAATAGAACACTCAACATGCAGGACCTATGAACCTTCAACTTTGTTTTATGGGTAATGCTGGTATTAGACTATAACTGTATAACCATTTTTCAAGCCTTCCATAGGTCACAGATACCTTCTAGATGCGTAGGTGAATCTCAGCATCCAAAGAGCCATCACAAGTCAGTGTACTTCTCAAGTATGTAAAGGTTTCAACAACATGCAAACTTCACAAGTATATGAAAGATTCAACAACATGCAAACTAGTACCATGAATGGTTATAGTTGGTTTGATATACGATTACAATATATATACATACACACACACATACAGGGTGGTCTGAAAGTCTTGTCACTCTTATATATTGCTTTAACTTGCATTATTTTTTGAATTGATAATATAATATATAATATCATTAAAAATGATAATAATAATGATAATAATAATAATAATAATAATAAAATTTTCTATTTCATTTCCAGCGGATTATTTCATGTAATTACAGTTGATCAATTAGGAATTATATTTTGGTAGGGAAGACAAGACTTTTGGACCACTCTGTATGTATGAATATATATATATATATATATATATAGTTTGATCCTTAGATCACGTTTTCGCTGGTCTGGTCCTCTAGTTCACATGAATGATTACCAAATCCTAAAACAATTATTTTACGGGGAAATCTCAACTGGCAAACGTTGTCAGTGCAAACCCAAATTTAGGTTTAAGGACTGCCTCAAGGACACTCTGAAGAACACTGCTATTGCTGTGGAGGACTGAGAGAAGCTAGCTTGTAATAGACCTGGCTGGAGAGACACCATGTCCAACAGAATTAAACACCAAAAATTGAAGCAGGCTATTAGAAAGGGTAATTTTCAGCCCAGCAACGTTCAAAGTGGAGAAGTTCCAACATGTAGTTTATGTGTAAGAGTATGTCTCTCCAGGGCTGGCCTGGTGAGTCATCTGAGAAAACACAAGGATAGAATGTCAAATGCTACTGGCACCTATGATGATAAAAAACAACAAAAAAAACAGGAAATGGTCTTACTCGAACAATAGTTGACAGCCATTATTAATTATATATATATATATATATATAAAAGTAAATAAGCCGTCAGGTGGCCTGAAGTTGGTATCAGCCATTCAGCGAGGGAGTCTATCCCCTTTTCACTAGTGCTAGACTAGATATCAAGAGAATGAGTGAAATTTGAAAGGCACGTATGGAGGAAAAGGCCTAAAAATTTGATTTAATAAAAGTCCTTATTACAAATTAATATCTTCTTCAAGCGTTGATTAACCACATTTTATGTATAGAATCTGGTTAATTAACACTTGAAGATATCAGAAGATCTGAAACACGTGTTGAAAATGTAAAATAATAATAACAATTTAAAAAAAAAAATCCATTTTGCGGACGTTCTTTTTTTATCAAATATTTAATTTTCTCCCATTGCCCCCATAAGAACACCTTATATATATATATATATATATATATATATATATATATATATATATTATTACTAAGCTGTGACCTGCGTGCGACATGCAGGTAACGCGCAAATCGCACGCAAATATTGAAAAGAATAACGTAGCGTTCAACCGTTATTAAACAACCATAACAGAAAAATGACAGAAACACACACAACCTATGTATATATATATGTGTATATATATATATGTATATCAATATATGTATTGATCAAAGCCTGAAGAAGATACCAGAATATCTGAAACACGTGTTGCGTATGTGAAATAAAAAGAATAAAACATTTTTTCTGAGAACGATACATTTTGCGGACCTTCTTTTTTTATAAAATATTACATTTTCTCCCGTTGGAACCAGAACAACATTTTTTATATATATATATAAGGTGTTCTTATGTATCCAATATATATATATATATTTATATATATAAGGTGTTCTTATGTATCCAATATATATATATATATATATATATATATATATATATATAAATAAATATACACATACACTATTGTTATTCTTAAATTTCAAAAGATCTTCTGAAAGGCTCCATGGAGAGTGCGGTCAGTCCATTAAGAAAGATAAAAGAGGATAAAGTAGAAAAAAATTTTACATTTCTTTTTTTGCATACAAGATTATTGATCATATGGAAATCTAATCTCACTAATAAGATAAAGTAGACCAGTTTACATACCTAGGTAGTAATATCTCATCTACAGAAAGCGATTTCAATAGACACTGTTATAGACAGATTATCAACCATATGGAAATCTGATCTCACAGATAAGATAAAGCGAGGATTCTTTCAAGCCATATCCGTATCGGTGCTATTGTACGGCTCAACCAAATGGACCCTAACAAAGGGCTTGGAGAATAAGCTAGATAGGAACTGCACAAAGACGTTATGCGCTGCCTTAAACAAATCCTGGAAGCAGCTGTAAGGCCATTTGCCTTCTGTTACACAAACCATCCGAGTGAGGTGAATAAGACATGTTGGACACTGTTGGAGAAGAAAGGACAAACTTAAAAAGTGACGTTCTTCAGTAAACATCTACACATAGACACATCAGAAGAGACAAAGGGAGATAACAAAAGGATGAAAGAAGAGTAGAAACATGAGTTAATCTTGGTTACTAAAATCTGAGGTATTTCTTTCAGCTAGTAAAATAAGTAATATTTTGATCATTAATGTTGCTTGGTATTTAATGGCATATCAAATCTTGGAGGGTTATTTAATGCCAAATTTTTTTTTTTAAAAAATTTATATGGAGTCCTCATTTGGTTGGTTTAATGGCATATCAAATCTTGGTGGGTTATTTAATGCCAAATCTTGTTTTTTTAAAAAATTTAAATGGAGTCCTCATTTGGTTGGTTTAATGGCATATCAAATCTTGGTGGGTTATTTAATGCCAAATCTTGTTTTTTAAAAATTTAAATGGAGTCCTCATTTGGTTGGTTTAATGGCATATCAAATCTTGGTGGGTTATTTAATGCCAAATCTTGTTTTTTAAAAATTTAAATGGAGTCCTCATTTGGTTGGTTTAATGGCATATCAAATCTTGGTGGGTTATTTAATGCCAAATCTTGTTTTTTAAAAAATTCAAATGGAGTCCTCATTTGGTTGGTTTAATGGCATATCAAATCTTGGTGGGTTATTTAATGCCAAATCTTGTTTTTTTAAAATTTAAATGGAGTCCTCATTTGGTTGGTTTAATGGCATATCAAATCTTGGAGGGTTATTTAATGCCAAATCTTGTTTTTTAAAAAATTCAAATGGAGTCCTCATTTGGTTGGTTTAATGGCATATCAAATCTTGGTGGGTTATTTAATGCCAAATCTTGTTTTTTTTTAAAATTTAAATGGAGTCCTCATTTGGTTGGTTTAATGGCATATCAAATCTTGGAGGGTTATTTAATGCCAAATCTTGTTTTTTTTAAAAATTTAAATGGAGTCCTCATTTGATTGGTTTAATGGCATATCAAATCTTGGTGGGTTATTTAATGCCAAATCTTGTTTTTTTAAAAATTTAAATGGAGTCCTCATTTGGTTGGTTTAATGGCATATCAAATCTTGGAGGGTTATTTAATGCCAAATCTTGTTTTTTAAAAAATTCAAATGGAGTCCTCATTTGGTTGGTTTAATGGCATATCAAATCTTGGTGGGTTATTTAATGCCAAATCTTGTTTTTTTTAAAATTTAAATGGAGTCCTCATTTGGTTGGTTTAATGGCATATCAAATCTTGGTGGGTTATTTAATGCCAAATCTTGTTTTTTTTAAAAATTCAAATGGAGTCCTCATTTGGTTGGTTTAATGGCATATCAAATCTTGGTGGGTTATTTAATGCCAAATCTTGTTTTTTTAAAATTTAAATGGAGTCCTCATTTGGTTGGTTTAATGGCATATCAAATCTTGGTGGGTTATTTAATGCCAAATCTTGTTTTTTTAAAAATTCAAATGGAGTCCTCATTTGGTTGGTTTAATGGCATATCAAATCTTGGTTTGGTGTAAGTTGTAGGAAATGGACATGACAGAGTTCAAATCCTGGATGAGTCTGTTTGTATTTCACATAGTTTTAATACCCTTGGGAAAAGTATGCATCCAACTATTCTCCATCCAGCTATGGATTAAATAATAGGGCAGACTGGGCTATTTAACCTTTGTATGGCAACTAGTCTAGAAGAAGGAAAACTCTGAATTTAAACCTATTAAAGTCTGCTTATAAATTGACCTTGTATCATATCCTGTTTGTGAGAGGTGTTGGTGAATACATATATATATATATATGTGTGAAGAAAGGAATTGAATCCGACAGTATCTAGTATATTATGAAAGAATGAAAAAACACAGGTTTAAATTAGTTAAGTGGTGAGTTTATTGGCCAACGCTGCAGTGTTTCGATCTATCAAGTAGATCATCTTCAGGGCATTTGTTGGTATATGGAAGGTAATAAGAATTTTTTTATCACAGAATAACGAGAAAAGCGAGTGGTAGTCCTTGTTATTCAGTCTGTTAAAAATTTGAGGTTTGAAAAAAAGGAGACGGTTTGAAATATAACGTCAAATATTCTCTTTTACGGTGTGAGTATGGGACTGTGTAAGTGTGTGTATCGAAAAGAAAGCATTTTTTAGGTGTGTGGTTGTGCGTGTGTGTATAAATCTTTTGCGAAACAAACCTCAAGGTTGTGTGTGTGTGTGTGTGTGTGTGTGTGTGTATGTGTGTGTGTAAGTATGGTTACCATTGAGAAACGATGTATGTTTCAGGTAGCAAGAGAATATTCTATAAACTTTTGAATTGCTGTGTGCGTTTGATTCGTAAGAGGAAGGGGGAGATGTCATTTACGCGTCAAATGAAATTTTTATTTCTTTTTTTTATAGTAAGTGAAGAGAAGAAAGCCGGGTGTGTGTGTGGGCTAAAAAGTTATATATATATATGATTTGTTTAACTTCATGTGTATTAATAAATTAGTAGAAATAATTTACATTAACTTCATGTGTATTAATAAATTAGTAGAAATAATTTACATTAACATTTTAGCCCCTGGGTAGTAGAAATAATTTACATTAACATTTTAGCCCCTGGGTAGTAGAAATAATTTACATTAACATTTAAGCCCCTGGGAATGACGTTAAACTCACAATGGTGAGGTTCCAGTTTTGGAGGTTTGGAGAATGTGGAGCACCCCTTCATCACCATTGCTCCCTGGTCCACCCTAACCCGGAGTGGTAGTACCTGTTAGGGTCCCATCTATGGTTAAATAGAAAAACATGAGTTTATAAACAAAATTTGTTATCCATTAAGAATGAATTTATTTCAAAACTTTATCGGCATTAAATGACCCACTGAGGTTGATATGTCGTAAAACAAACCAAACCAAACCAAACCAATCATTCCATGGTCTTTTGGTTCTGAGTGGTTTAACTAAGCTTTCTCTCACTATCTGTTCCCACCATTTGCCTAGCAGCAGGAAGTCAGGGGTCAGACTGACGTCATCAAATGTCACTTGATCTAATGCCCCAGATTTGAATTTAACAACAACTGAATTCAAATCTGTTTCTACACTAACCATCCAAAACCGACAGTATACCCATCAAAATATAACAGGTTGATTAGATGTGGCCTCTTTGCCTGTCCGTTAGCCCAAGTAAGGGCAGAAGTTGAATGTTATCACAGGACCGATAGTACCCGGGTTACAGACAGTTCTGCTACCACAACCCTGTCTTCAAATATCATGGGTTGTCACCTGCTGTTATATATTGCCTTGACCGGCAGTGAACACAGTGGATGAAATTGACAGATATATCCAGTCATAAATAAAAACAACAAAATGGCTACTGGATGACAAGAAATACGTGGGTGTGATACCCGAGGCATAAACACAGGAAATGTGTGGGTGTAAGCCATGACCAATGGAAAACAATTATTTGTATGAATGAAGAACAAGAATGTGGATGAAAAGATGTCTGCAAGAAAACAGTGTGGGTACAACAATGGAGGAGGCATAGCCATGTTGAATGGGAGTTTTAAGACTATATAAAGTCTAGAATTTTTGCTTAAGTTCAGTTCACTGGTTATTCCAACACTCACCAGTTCCTTTTTATGTGTAAACTCTCTCTGGCCACTCTGCCTCACAAGTGTTACCATTAAAGAATAAAAATATAAGATTATATTTTTATGTATGTTTCTTGTTGTTTGCCAAATTCCAGTAGCTGTATACACCACCACTGCTAAAAAGTTATCCCATTGGGGGGGGGGGGTCTTTCCTCTGTGCAGAGGTGCAGTTAGTATATTCTACAGCCCCAGTCAATACGGCAGCCCTCTTATATAGTGAGGGAGATGGATGGAAATAGTGAATTCATTCTTCTTATACCCTATTGGTAGGACTAAGAATATGCAGACTGCACCCTTTGGAGGTGGCTAAGATATTCTTAAAAAGGGGTGTTTTGGGTATGATACCAAACTGTACCCTTTCAATGCCATTACTCCCAGGTCCACCTGTTAGGGACCCATCAATGGGTTAAATAGTTCTATTTGCTAATGATTAGTATTAGAGAAGAATATTAGAGACCATATAACTATATAGACCATAGACCATATAACTATATAAACCATATAACTATGTAAACCATACAACTATATAAACCATATAACTATATAAACCATATAACTGTATAAACCATATAACTGTATAAACCATCTAACTATATAAGCCATGTAACTATGTAAATCATACAACTATATAAACCATATAACTATATAAACCATATAACTATATAAACCATATAACTATATAAACCATATATATACCATACAACTATATAAACCATACAACTATATAAACCATACAACTATATAAACTATAACTATATAAACCATATGACTGTATAAACCATACGACTATATAAACCATATGACTATATAAACCATATGACTGTATAAACCATATAACTGTATAAACCATATGTATAAACCATATGACTATATAAACCATATGACTATATAAACCATATAACTATATAAACCATATAACTGTATAAACCATATGACTATATAAATCATATAACTATCATTAGTTGTATTAAGAAGGGTTACTTGAAGTTACATAGAGGCAGGTTTAGCTCATTTGGTAGAGTATCCGCCTAGGAGCCACAAAGTCCAGAGTTGATACCAGCTCCTTGCTAACTCAGTGCATGAGTAGCTTGGATATGTGTCATAAAGTGGAGAGCTGATGGTAGGTGCAGGGCTCCACTTCACACACAAAACAAACAAAAAAGCAATCTCCCTGATCTAGTGCTAGTGAAAAGGGATAGCAGGGTTCCCACGCATCCTAGAAAACCTCGAAAATGAAATTAAATTGCCCAGGACTGGAAAACCTGTTTTTCCCTAAAAATCCTGGAAAATTTTAATAATCTGAGACAAAATCAATATTATTGTTACAATTAACAAATATATTCTGAATATATATATATATATATATATATATATATATATATATAAATATATATTTTAAACAAAATTTGAGTTTGATATTTTACATTCAAAATTTGATATTTAAAAAAAAATGTAATCAAATATAAACGCATTTCAAATTTCAGGGTAAATATAAAAGATTATTTCCCTCGGATTTCAGTTTCAATTTTTTTTTATTAAACAAAACCTGTCTGAAGAATATGAATAAATTATTCATTTACTATTTTTTTTTATCAGTTTAAAATGATGCACTTGAGGAAAAAGACAATTTTGACTGAAACTTAGAATATTATTAGGTATGTTCATTAACAATTTTAGGTATATTCATTAACTGTAATAATAACATTTGGTAAATTGTAAATACTAGCAAATATATGCACCCTCCGGGTGCAAGTATTTAAGTTTTGATATAATAAAATATCATATTAAATTAGAAAGGCTAATGAAACTGACTAAGAATGCAGATAAAAAGATCTGCAACAGAGGGGGTATAATCGAAAAATAGAACAACTTTGAAACTAACTATTCCATCATTTTCCATTACTCCCCTCTTTCATTGGTAAATTTTCCTAATTTAACTATTTAGTTAAAATAGGAAGTAAAGGATAATATTACAGTTATTTCTTCTTGTAAATAAATTTCTTTTAAGATTTATCCACGAGGTTTTTGTTTATATTTCTTAAGATAAAACCAAACAATTACAAATCAATAATACCAAGCACATATTTATTAAAATAAAATTTTAAATATCAATATGCAAATTAGCCTTCTCGTTCAAACTGTAAACCGCTATTTTGTTGTATATATAAATACAATTGCATGTTATTAGTACGTAGATATGGTCAACAGTATTAATAATGTAAACAATTTTTATTAATAACTGAAGGTTTAAAAGAATGAAATCATGGAGAATTTGACGTAAATAATTAAGGGAATTGTGACTTGAGTAGTAATATAGTTTCGGTTACAGACAGAAAAACACACAATCTCCATTATAATAAGATGTAAGTATGAAACTTATAATAGAATATTTTCAGTCAAAATTTAGCTATTACAAAATAAGTACAAAAAAAGGTTTAATTCAAAATAATGTTTACTTTTGTTTTTTCCACTTATTTGTCAAATAATTGTTTAATTTTTTAAATTAATGCTCCTATGTGCTAGTGTACAATAATTTAAGTAGAAACTATTTTTACTTGTTAAAACAGGGTCTGAAAGTTGTCAAATTTATTTTAACTCTAATGTAGGGATTATTTATTGAAGATAAAAACATGTAGTGTAGGGTCTTATTTTTGCTAAAATTATTTCTTAAAACAAGGAGTAGTGTTGGTGTAGTGTAGGGTCACAAGATATTTTTGCTAAAATTATTTCTTAAAACAAGGAGTAGTGTTGGTGTAGTGTAGGGTCACAAGATATTTTTGCTAAAATTATTTCTTACACAAGATATTTTTGCTAAAATTATTTCTTAAAACAAGGAGTAGTGTTGGTGTAGTGTAGGTCACAAGATATTTTTGCTAAAATTATTTCTTAAACAAGGAGTAGTGTTGGTGTAGTGTAGGGTCACAAGGGAGTAGTGTTGGTGTAGTGTAGGGTCACAAGATATTTTTGCTAAAATTATTTCTTAAAACAAGAAAGTAGTGTTCATGTGGTGGAGGACCACAAGATATTTTTACTAAAATTATTTCTTAAAACAAGGAGTAGTGTTGGTGTGGTGGAAGACCACAATATATTTTTTGGTAAAAATGTCTTAAAACAAGGAGTAGTGTTGGTGTGGTGGAAGACCACAAGATATTTTTGGTAAAAATGTCTTAAAACAAGGAGTAGTGTTGGTGTGGTGGAGGACCATAAAAATTGAATTACAGACAAAAAAGCTCAGCAAAATAATTTACTAACACAATTATAAAAATGATATTTTTATATTTAAATTGCTTAAATCATTGATAATGTTTGCCATTGTTTTTCTTCTTTTTAACAACAAATTTCTAATTTTATTTTTAATAGATAACATTTTTTTTTCTTTACGGAAATGTTTCTTGAATCTGAATATCACTTGGATGTTATTTGTACGTTAATTTTTAATGTATAACATTTCTTTTCTGCTACCTTACAAATATTGCATGTTTAAAGATTGCATAGTAATTCATGAATTAGGACTATTAACTTTTATTAAAATAAAACAATGTTAAGAAAAAATAAAACAGATACTTTCTTAGAATGTCTTTTTCAATGTAAGGACTTTTTGGACCAAGTCACCAATAGGCACCCCAGCTGAGAGCAGTTTTCAAAAAACAGCTTTTGCTTTTCACCGTAAACTTCCGGTTGTTTAACTACAGATGATTTTTCTACAGTAGAATTGCACAGTATGATTTTTTAAACATTAGTTCATGTTTATTAACAAACCAAAGACATGTTTTTATATTAAAATAGTTTTTGATTTTAATAAAAAAATTAGTTATTTCATGTTGTTGTTGTTAATTTAATAGCAATTTTTTTTAAATTATAAAACTTTAAATGTTTAACATGGGAATAGTTAACAGTTTTATGGGAAAATCCTAAATCACGCTCAATCGCTCTGGCACCAGAGCATTACTTGAAAAAATCAGAAGTTTTGCTTATTAATCAGAAGTTGATGAATATTTTTCAACACTTACAATAATCTTTTTTTTAAATTAGGAAAAAATATTAATTTTTAATTCTTAATTTGTTCACATCGTACACATAAATTAAAATTTGATAGGAAAATATTTTTTTAATAAATTCTTTTTAATCAGAAGTTCATTAATATTTTTCAACACTTACAATAATCTTTTTTTTAAATTAGGAAAAAATATTAATTTTTAATTCTTAATTTGATCATATCGTACACATAAATTAAAATTTGATAGGAAAATATTTTTTTAATAAATTCTTTTTAATCAGAAGTTCATTAATATTTTTCACCTTTGATAAATTTTAAAAAAAATGTTTAAATATTAATTTTTTATTTGATTACATAGTACCCATGATCCAAGCAAATCATGTGATATTTTTGAATGATTGAAATTTTGAAAAAGAAAATGTGTAAAATGGATAGAGAAATTTTTTGAGATGTCTGTTCTTTGATGACAAAAGATACTTTAACTACAATTGAAGGGATGAAACATCATCGTCTTTGTGCAAGTAGAATAACATGCGAGTGTTGCAAAGTGATAATAAAATGGACAAAACATTCCAGAAGCCTAGATAAATATGCATGGAATGCCAAAATAAAGACTGTGAAAAATTCAAAAGCAGGATTAGTATTCGGTCCAAATCATTTTTTAAAAACTCAAAACTTTCTCTCCAGACCTGGATATTTGCCATTTATGTCTGGAGCCAAAGAATTTCCCCTCAAAATTCCATGGCCCAACTGAATGTGAGCAAAAAGGCCATAATCCACATTTATAGATCCTTTAGAGCACTTTGTGTGCAATATTTTCTAAATAGTCCTCTTCAACTTTGTAGTACTGGAAATGTTGTGGAGATTGATGAATCATGTTTTTCACAAAATCAAAAATATCATCATGTCAGGCGTACCCTGAAGCTATTATGGGTATTTGGGTTGGTTGATACTAACACCAAACCTGCCATTGGTTATATGGAAATGGTTGAGAAAAGGAATAAAGAGACTTTATTCCCAAGAATAAATAGTTGTGTTACCTAGAAGTACCATTTTCTTGTATGAATGGAAAGCATACCATTCAATTTAGCGTGATTTGGGATTTTCCAATAAAACTGTTAACCATTCCCGTGTTTTCATTAACAGAGAAAATAATGTCCACACACAAACTATTGAGAGCTATTAGAATCGCCTTAAACAATTTATAAAAGTAATGCTCAGGTGCCAGAGATCTCAATTAGATTCCTATTTGAAAGAATTCATGTGGCACAAGAGACACATGGAATAAACTTTACAAACTGTGTGATACCATTTCCGAACAACATCTTTTTATTTAAATAAACATAAAAAATATTTTGTAACTAAAAACTATTTTTTATTTAAATGAACATATCTGCATTTCTCTTCTGATTAAATAAAAACTATTTTAATATAAAAATGTGTCTTTCATTTAAAGTTTCATGATTAAAAAAAAAAGCTATTAAATTAACAACAACACGAAATAACTATTTTTTTAAATTAAAATCAAAAACTATTTTAGTATAAAAACATGACTTTGGTTTGTTAATAAACATGAACTAATGTTTAAAAAATCTTACTGTGCAATTCTACTGTAGAAACATCATCTGTTGTTAAACAACCGGAAGTTTACTCGGATGGTTTGTGTCATAGTCGCTAAACAGATACTTTTTGTGGGCTGTTGCTTCCAGGATTTGTGTAGTACCCATATAACTCTGTGCAAACAACAGATTATTATTAGATAGTTACTTGAAACCATATAATTACTTACAAATTATTAGTATAAGATAGGAATACTAGAAACCATATAACTCTGTGCAAACAACAGATTATTATTAGATAGTTACTTGAAACCATATAATTACTTACAAATTATTAGTATAAGATAGGAATACTAGAAACCATATAACTCTGTGCAAACAACAGATTATTATTAGATAGTTACTTGAAACCATATAATTACTTACAAATTATTAGTATAAGATAGGAATACTAGAAACCATATAAGTCTGTGTATGGAAGTGCGTGGTGTAATGGTTAAAGTCATGGGAAATGGGCTCGGTGCCTCATGTTCAAATCCTGGATGTGGTAATTGCATTTCACTTAGTGCTAATACCCTTGGGAAAGGTATGAATCCTACTCTCCCTCCAGCTATGGATAAATAGTAGGGCAGACTGGGCTCTTTAACCTTGGCTAGGCAACCGGTCTAGGAAAAGGAAAACTCTGAATTCAAACCTGTTGAACTCCGCTTAAGAAATAAACCTTGTGTCACATCCTGCCCGTGCGGACGGGTTGGTAAATATATATATATATGTGAAAACAAATAAAAAAGAGCAATTAAAACATCTATATATAGTTTTTGGAATTTTAAGAATTTTAATGTTGGTTTAAAGGTCGCTGGTTATTTCTTGTGCGTGTTCACAGGTTTTCCTTTTAACTCCATTATATTTGGTGGTCGTGCTGAAAAGGAATTAAAAAAGTGAAAAAGAAGAGACAAAGACAAAAGGTAATTTTAGGATTCAGGCTTTATTCGTGGGTCATAGCTACCTTGTGGAGATGAAATTTCTTCCTGTCCAGTAATTGTGTACTCCGCTTAAGAAATAAACCTTGTGTCACATCCTGCTCGTGTGGAGGGGTTGGTAAATATATATAACTCTGTGCAAACAAAAGATTATTATTAGATAGTTACTTGAAACCATATATTGGCATTTCAGTCTCAGAAGACTATAATAAATTTTTTGGTGCCCTTGAAGTTACAGTGCCTCTTGTGACCACAGATGTCGCATTTGAAGGTTGTCCCTGAAGATGTTGATGTTCCAGTGCTGCTGCATTCTTCTAGACATCTTAGTTTCATGGTGTTGCGTCAGGGTGGTAAAAGACAGATTGGTCGCACCCAGCTGCGATTCAAGGATGTCTGCAAGAATGATCTCAGGTGCTTTGGCATTGCCCCTTTTTTTGTTCAGGACTGCCCTCGGTGGTGGCAGAATCTCAGTAGAGGACTGTTCATGTCAGAAGTCACCCTGACGCAACTTGAAGCCATATAATTGTATGAAAATCAAACATTTACAAATGTGTCAACTTTTTTGTGCAGGTGTCTCTTTGTGCATTCATCAAATATTGTTAAATTGAATTCATTAATAAGTTTCATATTAGACACAACATTAAATTGAATTCATTAATAAGTTTCATATTAGACACAACACTAAATTGAATTCATTAATAAGTTTCATATTAGACACAACATTAAATTGAATTCATTAATAAGTTTCATATTAGACACAACATTAAATTGAATTCATTAATAAGTTTCATATTAGACACAACATTAAATTGAATTCATTAATAAGTTTCATATTAGACACAACATTAAATTGAATTCATTAATAAGTTTCATATTAGACACAACATTAATTGAATTCATTAATAAGTTTCATATTAGACACAACATTAATTGAATTCATTAATAAGTTTCATATTAGACACAACATTAAATTGAATTCATTAATAAGTTTCATATTAGACACAACATTAAATTGAATTCATTAATAAGTTTCATATTCACATTCATATTAGACACAACATTAAATTGAATTCATTAATAAGTTTCATATTAGACACAACATTAAATTGAATTCATTAATAAGTTTCATAGACACAACATTAAATTGAATTCATTAATAAGTTTCATATTAGACACAACATTAAATTGAATTCATTAATAAGTTTCATATTAGACACAACATTAAATTGAATTCATTAATAAGTTTCATATTAGACACAACATTAAATTGAATTCATTAATAAGTTTCATTCATTAATAAGTTTCATATTAGACACAACATTAATTGAATTCATTAATAAGTTTCATATTAGACACAACATTAATTGAATTCATTAATAAGTTTCATATTAGACACAACATTAAATTGAATTCATTAATAAGTTTCATATTAGACACAACATTAAATTGAATTCATTAATAAGTTTCATATTAGACACAACATTAAATTGAATTCATTAATAAGTTTCATATTAGACACAACATTAAATTGAATTCATTAATAAGTTTCATATTAGACACAACATTAAATTGAATTCATTCATTAATAAGTTTCATATTAGACACAACATTAAATTGAATTTTCATATTATTAAATTGAATTCATTAATAAGTTTCATATTAGACACAACATTAAATTGAATATAATTCTTACAAACAAAACTAAATACATTTTTAAGATTTTAATGATTTAACAAATTTTGAAAAATAATTTTGGGAACCACTGATTTGACAAGTCAACATTTATATGGCTAAATTAATCATTTTTACAAAACCAACATTAAAAGAGAAATAACATTAAATTGAATATAATTATCATAAACTAAACTACATATATATCATTTTTACAAAACCAACATTAAAAGAGAAATAACATTAAATTGAATATAATTATCATAAACTAAACTACATATATATCATTTTTACAAAACCAACATTAAAAGAGAAATAACATTAAATTGAATATAATTATCATAAACTAAACTACATATATATCATTTTTTACAAAACCAACATTAAAAGAGAAATAACATTAAATTGAATATAATTATCATAAACTAAACTACATATATATACAGATCCCTGTGCTACTCATACACTGAATTGGTGAGGGCTGGTATTGAACCCGGAACCTTGTGGTTCTTAGTTGAACACTCTACCGACTGAGCTAAGCTAGCCATATTAATAACATGTAAATAAACAAAACTGTATTACTATGGTATTTGTCGAATAAGCAACAGACAACACCCTCCGGGTGTCGTAAAAACTAATTTTTGAAAGACATTGCCTGAGAGGGTGGAAGTTAAAAATTCAATGTCAGAGGGTTTGTATCATAAGTAAGTCAAATCCTCATATATTTATTAAAGGAGTAAAAAAAACAAAAAAAAAAACAATTTGAAATGAAAACTGAGCCCCGTCCCTCTCAAATAAAATGTTACATGCATGTAATAATCAAACAATTATTTTGAATATTTTCCACATCAATTTAACACAAAATCGTAGTTATTCATTTATTCATAAACTTTTTAGTTAACTTCTTGTTACTGTAAAAAAAAAAAAAAAAGATGATAGTAAAAAAACAAATTCTTAAAATTGCTTACTCAAATTTTGGGTGTATATAGCATAAGAATATTGTGACATAAGCTGTGACGTAGAGCTATGACATAGTTTTTGTTACAGACAGAAATACAGACAATCTCCATTATTAATAGATTATTTACCATGCCCCATGTTATGAAAATTCCTGTACTGGCAAGATTTAAAGTATAAATTGTAAGTAAAAGTAAAGTAAATTTGACAGAGTGGCCTATTGTCAGTATCAGCCAGACAGTGGGGGAGTCTATTTACCCGTTTTCACTAGCGCTAGACCAGGTAGATTATTTTTATGTCTGACATGGAGCGCCACACTTCCTGTCAGCTCTCCCACTCTATCACACTAATCAGATTACTCAATCTGCGCTACTCATGTGCTGAATTTGTGGGGACCGGTATTGAACCAAGAACTTAGCGATTCCTATTCGGGTGCTCTATTGACTGAGCTAAACTGGTCCCTAGTATAAATTGTAAATAAAATTGCACACATCTTGACATCCATGCACGACTTGCCATACATTTCTGTTAATTGGCTATGAATTTCAATCAGTTTAATGCCTTCATATAATGAATGCAATTCCCTAAACTCTAGGGATAAAATAACCCTAGATTGGTTGATATGCCATTAGAATCAAACTTTCTGTTATTTTCCTGTATGGTGTTGTCCTTTTATATTTTGCTCAGTCCAAAGAGCATCCAACTAGGAACCACAAGTTTCCGGGTTCAATATTCGTTCTCGTCAACTCACACAGAAACCAAGATTAAAGAAAGTAGAAAATTAAATATATGAGACACAATCATGGGTGTCCCTCATACAGGAATAGACTCAGACAGGTATCCACCCTATCATGATATATATACTCAGAAATAAGTGGGTACCGGCCCCCGACAACTCAGCATATGAGTAGCACAGGGATCTGTGTGGTAAAGTGAGGAGCTGATGGTAGGTGTGGTGTTCCACCTCAGACGCCAAAACAATCTCTTTGGTCTCCTTGGTAAAATCGCTGTCCGGCTGATACTGACTTTAAGCCCCCACCGATGACTTTACTTATTTTTATAACTGTCTCATAAAGCTGACTACTAAGCTCTGCTGGTTTTGCCTGTATAGCAAATATTGTTCTGATATAGGTCCTAAAAATCAAACTTAATGGACCTAAATTCCACCATTGTATGTCACCCCGCCGAAATTAAAAAAATACCAAAAATCAGAGAATTGACAGAATTTAATGAAATTTTCAGTGTTGATATATTACTGAATAAAAGATATAATGCACTAGTTATTTTATTTAATAAACTTTTACATTTTTCAGGTCAGTTAACTTTGAATCATGTATCTTTGAGAATCTGTGTTACACCTCAAAGGTACGTGGTTCAAATTAACTGACCTGAAAAAATGTATGCAGGGAAACTGATAGTTTTAAAGTAAAAGGTATGAAATGTGATAGGTTGAAAGTAGGATGACCAAACAGTGTAGGACTGAAGTAATTGAGGTTTAAAAAAAGCTGTTTTTAGAAACTGCTGATGTTTTTTAGTGGTTGAAATTAAACATTTGTTAATGATAGATAATACAGTTTTGACAATGTCAAAGCAAATATATTTGAATATATATATATATATAGATATGAATTTTATTGATTTTAATCAATAAAATTCATATCTTATAAATAATCAATAATATTGTATGAAGATTATTTATAAGATATGAATTTTATTGATTTTAATCAATAAAATTCATATCTTATAAATAATCAATAATATTGTATGAAGATTATTTATAAGATATGAATTTTATTGATTTTAATCAATAAAATTCATATCTTATAAATAATCAATAATATTGTATGAAGATTATTTATAAGATATGAATTTTATTGATTTTAATCTGTTTTAAATAAGAATTTAAGTTTTTACAAATATAAAGAAAAAAAAGTATTTAAATTACTATCCTTTTGCATTGAAATCCCTTAAATTTATTCTGCCCTGAATTTTTATTTATTTATTTATTTATTTTTTTAGTATAAAGTCATTAAATTTAGAATATGTTATTGAAAAAAAATGTTGATATTTCACTTAATTTTGAAATTGTAAGGCTTCTGTTATTTTTTCTTATTTTATTTTATACTTTTGGATATAATCATATAATTTAAAAGATATTCTGATATCAGAAACCAATAACCAAATTTCTTTGTGATTATATTGGGAATACTTCTTTGTGATTATATTGGGAATACTGTGATTATATTGGGAATACTGTTGTGTATGCACATGTGCATGCCATGTGCAATCTTGGCTTAACAGTTGTTTCTGATTGATGCGTTCACCAAGAATAAAGTTCATTCAGTTATTCAAATTAGTGGTGAAGTTCCAATTATTGAGCTTTGGGAAGTGTAGAGTACCCCTTCATTACTCACAGGTCCACTTTGATCCAGAGTAGTAGTACCTGTTAAGGTCCCATCTATGGATCAAATAGAAAAATGAGTTTAAAAAAAAAGAATTTGAATATCCACCAAGAATGAATAAAACAAAACGTCTTCAGAATAAAGTAATCCAACAAGGGTTGACATGCCACAAAATCCAACCAGCAGAGCCTAGTAGTCAATTTTATGATAGAGTTATAGAAGGACATAAATGACAACAATGCAATGCAGGCAAAAAAAAAAAAAGAAAAAAAAAAAAAAAAAAAGCAGATTTTAAGAGCAAGTCAAAAGGTCAACTAGTAAACGTAGGTCAAGAACTGACCTTTGTTCTGTCAGCTGACCTTACACCTTTGACCAACTGACTTTGTTTCATGTTAATTTTGGTCATGATGCTTTGTATGAGCTGGCCACTCATATTAAAGCAAACATAAGAGTTCATTATAGTATTATTTAAAATGTTGATAAAATTAACACTATATGTGCCAATAACTGCCTTACTGCTTCTAGGTGTATATTCATTAATAATGATATTTTAAGTTAGAAAATATTTGTTTGTCTGCTTTCATCATAGCCAAATAATTTGGCTGTTGTATGCTGGCCAATGTCAAAGGTGACTATGAGTGTAACAATCTTTTGCAGTTATTACTATCAGGTAATTAACTAAATATCAAAAAAGGATAAGTCCTTTTATTTATAGTTTTGATTTGACTGGAACATTGAACTGATTTGCAATAGGCAGCCAATTGTTGGTCATATTTATAGTTGTGGATGGAATTTTTTATTTGACTTCAGGGTAATTCCATCTAAAATCATCCAGGCCATGTCACCCACCCCTGTCAATTTTCTGCACTGGAACATTGAACTGATTTGCAATAGGCAGCCAATTGTTGGTCATATTTATAGTTGTGGATGGAATTTTTTATTTGACTTCAGGGTAATTCCATCTAAAATCATCCAGGCCATGTCACCCACCCCTGTCAATTTTCCGCCCTGTCGGTGGGGTGTTAGGATGCACCGACTGCACCTCTGGGAATGACGTTAAACTCTATCTGATGGTGAGGTTCCAGTTTTGGAGGTTTGGGGAATGTGGAGTACCCCTTCATCACCATTGCTCCCTGGTCCACTCTGACCCGGAGTGGTAGTACCTGTTAGGGTCCCATCTATGGGTTAAATAGAAAAACATGAGTTAATAAACAAAATTGTATTATCCATTAAGAATTGATTTATTTCAAAACTTTATCGGCATTAAATGACCCACTGAGGTTGATATGCCGTAAAACCAAACAAACCAAACCAAACCTGTAAATTTTTCTGAAATTTTTACCAGGTGTGGCTGAGTTATGTCAATTTGTAGCTCTCCAAATTTGGTTGTGCGAAAAATGGCGACTTTTTGTAATTTATTTTTGTCTGTTTGTAATCTATTTTTTTTTTCTGAAATTTTTTCCAAGTTTGGATTATGATAAAGTTGGCCAATTCCCAAAATTTGAGCTTCCAGTTTCAAAAATTGGCGGAGTTATGTCAATTTTTAACTCTCCAAATTTGAGGGGGGCATGAAAAATGGCGAATTTTTGTAACGTATTTTTGTCTGTAAAATGAGTTCTAGAGCTTCCCTACTCCTAAAAATTGGTTTATAATAGCATTTTGGCAAAAGGAATCCAAAAATCTTAAAGTTAACCAATTTTAAATTATTAATAGATCAATAGTGTTGGAAATTCCATGTTAAATCATGCAGAAAAAAAGAAAAATTGTCACTCATGTCAACCATTTAATAAAGTGTAAATGAAGCAAAATACCTACTTTAACATAAATTGTAAAAATTTCAGAAAAATTGAACGGGGTGGGTGAAAATCTTACTTTTTTTCTGGTTGACTTAACATGGAATTCATTTGTAACAGTTTGGTTAGCTTTATTTGTTTAATGGCATATCAAATCCTTAAGGGTTATTTAATAATCAAATTTTATTAATTTGTTTGATTGGATTTATTTGTTTAATATATAAAAATTATGATTGGTTTAGTTTATCTTATTATAATAGAGATTATGTGTCTGTCTGTAACCAAAACTATGTCACTGTCAAAATCCCTTAGTTATTTATGTTATATTCTCATTGATTATTAAATAACCTAGGAGTAAGGCAATAAAGGGGGTAATCCATAATACCCATAGTCTCATTACTTTACGTAGTTTAGTGTCATACCCAGGACTTACAGAGGAAATTAAAATTATTTTCTATTTTCTTAGGATTTTTAATTGGTTGTATCAAAACTGATTTATGAGATTTTTTACAATAAATAGTAGGGCAGACTGGACTCTTTATTCAAACCTGTTGAATTATTTTCTCTCCAGCTATGGGTAAATAGTAGGGCAGACTGGGCTATGTAACATTGGTATAACTACTGGTCTAGGAGAAGTAAAACTCTAAATTCAAACCTGTTAAATTATTCTCTTTCCAGCTATGGGTAAATAGTAGGGCAGACTGGGCTATGTAACATTGGTATAACTACTGGTCTAGGAGAAGTAAAACTCTAAATTCAAACCTGTTAAATTATTCTCTTCCAGCTATGGGTAAATAGTAGGGCAGACTGGGCTATGTAACATTGGTATAACTACTGGTCTAGGAGAAGTAAAACTCTAAATTCAAACCTGTTAAATTATTCTCTTTCCAGCTATGGGTAAATAGTAGGGCAGACTGGGCTATGTAACATTGGTATAACTACTGGTCTAGGAGAAGTAAAACTCTAAATTCAAACCTGTTAAATTATTCTCTTTCCAGCTATGGGTAAATAGTAGGGCAGACTGGGCTATGTAACATTGGTATAACTACTGGTCTAGGAGAAGTAAAACTCTAAATTCAAACCTGTTAAATTATTCTCTTTCCAGCTATGGGTAAATAGTAGGGCAGACTGGGCTATGTAACATTGGTATAACTACTGGTCTAGGAGAAGTAAAACTCTAAATTCAAACCTGTTAAATTATTCTCTTTCCAGCTATGGGTAAATAGTAGGGCAGACTGGGCTATGTAACATTGGTATAACTACTGGTCTAGGAGAAGTAAAACTCTAAATTCAAACCTGTTAAATTATTCTCTTCCAGCTATGGGTAAATAGTAGGGCAGACTGGGCTATGTAACATTGGTATAACTACTGGTCTAGGAGAAGTAAAACTCTAAATTCAAACCTGTTAAATTATTCTCTTTCCAGCTATGGGTAAATAGTAGGGCAGACTGGGCTATGTAACATTGGTATAACTACTGGTCTAGGAGAAGTAAAACTCTAAATTCAAACCTGTTAAATTATTCTCCTTCCAGCTATGGGTAAATAGTAGGGCAGACTGGGCTATGTAACATTGGTATAACTACTGGTCTAGGAGAAGTAAAACTCTAAATTCAAACCTGTTAAATTATTCTCTTTCCAGCTATGGGTAAATAGTAGGGCAGACTGGGCTATGTAACATTGGTATAACTACTGGTCTAGGAGAAGTAAAACTCTAAATTCAAACCTGTTAAATTATTCTCTTTCCAGCTATGGGTAAATAGTAGGGCAGACTGGGCTATGTAACATTGGTATAACTACTGGTCTAGGAGAAGTAAAACTCTAAATTCAAACCTGTTAAATTATTCTCCTTCCAGCTATGGGTAAATAGTAGGGCAGACTGGGCTATGTAACATTGGTATAACTACTGGTCTAGGAGAAGTAAAACTCTAAATTCAAACCTGTTAAATTATTCTCTTTCCAGCTATGGGTAAATAGTAGGGCAGACTGGGCTATGTAACATTGGTATAACTACTGGTCTAGGAGAAGTAAAACTCTAAATTCAAACCTGTTAAATTATTCTCCTTCCAGCTATGGGTAAATAGTAGGGCAGACTGGGCCCATTAACCTTGGTATGGCAACTGGTCTAGGAGAAGGAAAAATGAATTCAAGCCTGTTAAACTCCACTTAACAATTGACCTTGCATCGCATTCTGAAATACTAATAATTTTCAAACCTATATGACTCTGGACCAAAGTGACCTGGTAGTGATACCAATAAAGAGGTGACCCCAGAGCTCTAGAACTGTAGTCTCACCACCGGAATGAAGTTAAGTGTCATTCCCAGGGCACAACTTATAAAGGGAAGAGACAGTATAAACATAAGAACAATTATGGATTAATCATTTAAATGAACGTTATAAAAAGGACTTTGAAGCTAAATGCATTGAAGTGTGACTACAAAAGCAGTTTTTGTTTGGTTTTGCTTTTATTGTTTGGTTTTTCTTTTCCTGAGAATTACAGACAGGTGTACAAAGAAGAAATGCACACCTTGCATTTACCTTTATGTATAGGTAATTTTTACATGCAACGGAACGAAACGTTAGTAAAAACTAAAACAAATGTCCATGGTCTTCAAAAAGAAAAATGATGCTTAAAATGAAAATTATTGCCAAAATACACATAAATAACGGACTTGCATACTTCTAGATGGTGGCCCACAAAATACTGAAATATTTAAAAAAAAAAAAAAAAAAATGACCTTTAGGCACCCCTTTTGCGATCTTGATTCATAAGGACATGTTTTTCATTTACACCGTCAAAATCCGGTTGTTTGTTAACAGACAATTTTTAGATTTTAAAAAAATATTATAAAACCAACCCCTAACCCCTAACAAACAACCAGATTTTGACGGTGTAAATGAAAATCATGTCCTTATGAATCAAGATCGCAAAAGGAGTGCCTAAAGGTCATATGGTCCAAAAGAATTAATCACTTTCTTGTTTTTAATTTAATTTTTATTTTATTTTTCAGATATCATAAATAACCTAAACAAATTGTAATTGTCAAGTTGTAATGTGAAAATAACAAATTGAAATAATAGAATTTAATTTTATTCATTCTTTTAGAAGTCTGTTGATGATGATGATGATGATGATGATGATGATGATGACATCACTCTATGTCGTTCAACAATTGTGGACCCTCTGGTGGCTAGTTAGTCCAATATTGGACTTGTAGATGTGGTAGTAGTAGGATTGAGGTACTTACTACTCACAGGGGCTGGGTTAGCTCAGTTGGTAGAGCGTTTGGCTAGAAACCACAAGGTTCCTAGTTCGATACTGGTCCTCGCCAACTCAGCGTATAAGTAGCACAGGGATCTGTGCGGTAAAGTAAGGAGCTGATGGTAGGTGTGGTGCTCCAGCTCAGACGCCAAAATCAATCTCCTTGGTCTAGCGCTATTGAAAAGGGGATAGACTCCCTCGCAGACTGGCTGATACCGACTTTAGGCCACCACGACGACTTTACTTACTACTCACATAAATTCCCAACACAAACTGGGGCTTGGGTGCAAGCGCTGGGGTTTCAGGGGAGGCTTGCCTTTCGTGAAGTGACTCAATACTACCTGAGACAGCACCCTGCAGCAGCTTGCCAGCCCAGTCGTCTCAGACTTTCACCTGCCACTGGACCAACTGCGAGACTGCCAAGATACTGGACTGGGATCTATGCAGCCTCTTTCCACTTGAAATATCTCACGCACAAGTTTCACTGCATTGCTACCTTCGGTAATTTATGAGGAAATGCATCCCGGTCTCCTGCCTCATAAATTGCTACACGGTGACTATTAAAATAACAACCCCAGCTACAGTGTTACTTGAAAGAAAATAACCAACTTAGGGTGTTAAATGTTTTTTTTTTGGGGGGAGCTTCTCTTTTTTGTCTTAATTCTTATTTATTTATCATAATTTGTCATAATTCTTATTTATTTATCGTAATTTGTTAATTCTTATTTATTATCGTAATTTGTTGTAATTCTTATTTATTTATAGAAATTTGTCATAATTCTTGTTCATTTATCGTAATTTGTCATAATTCTTGTTTATTTATCGTAATTTGTCATAATTCTTGTTTAGATATGAAGATGGATATCTATCTATCTATCTATATTATTTTGTTCATATCTATCTATATTATTTTGTTTGTTTATCTATCTATCTATATTATTTTGTTCATATCTATCTATATTATTTTGTTTGTTTATCTATCTATCTATCTATATTATTTTCTTCATATCTATCTATCAATCTCAGTGTAGTGAGAGAGGAGACCTGCCTCGTGCAACACGGTGTGACGGAGAGGGTGGCGGGCGTGAAGACTTGCCGTATTCTCGAAGGAAGCGCCATCTCCCTGCCATTTTTGTGATCACGAGATCAGGGGGGAGTGTAGTGAGAGAAGAGACCTGCCTCGTGCAACACGGTGTGACGGAGAGGGTGGCGGCGTGAAGACTTGCCGTATTCTCGAAGGAAGCACCATCTCCCTGCCATTTTTGTGATCACGAGATCAGGGGGGAGTGTAGTGAGAGAAGAGACCTGTCGCAACACGGTGTGACGGAGAGGGTGGCGGGCATGAAGACTTGCCGTATTCTTGAAGGAAGCGGGCTAGGCTTTGCCTGGCGTGTAGGACTGACCTAGAGTCGAACCTGCTTCCTTCAGAATGTGAGAGCTGTGGACAATCGGTGAAGTAGGAAATGGCATAGTGGCCTGGATGTGGGTGGTCGTGCCGTGCTGGCGAGTGTCGCACATGCTACACGGACAATTATGAGTGAGGAGCCCGGATGTGGTGAAATTGGGGTGTATTTAAAGGACATTCTCACAGACCAGGGAGAACGACTGACTGCAGTAGTATTTTGTTGTCAAGACAGATTGGATTTTAGAGCGAGATACAGTTGGGAGTGGTTGGACTGTCGATTGAAGCCTTGAGTCAGACTTGACTGTGACCCCCCCCCCACTGATTAGACTCAGTCTATTCCAATCTATATATCCATCTTCATATCTAAACAAGAATTACGATAAATAAACAAGAATTACGACAAATTACGATAAATAAGTAAGAATTGCGACAAAAAAGAGAAACCCCCCCTAAAATACATTTAACGCCCTAAGTTGGTTGTTTTCTTTCAAGTAACACCGTAGCTGGGGTTGTTATTTTAATAGTCAGCGGGTAGCAATTTTTGAGGCAGGAGACCGGGACGCACTTCCTCATAAATTAACCTACCTTCAACTTACAACATTTTATTCATTATACATCAGACTATTCTTAATCCCAGCTGAATTCCTTTTGTATCAGTTTGCTGTGTTCATTTATATGATTGTTTCATCACTGTCATCACACAATCTACAATTGCTGATCTTTTTCCATTGTCATGAGATTCTGAGATTTCTCAGAATATCATCTAATAATAGCAAGGGGGGTTGACTATTTGTTGAAAAAAGAAAACGAAAAAAAGTTAAATAAATAAAGGGAAAGGTAAGAGTTGCTGCCCTTGGCAGAAAAAAAGAGGTTAATTCCCTTAGGTTTGTTTTGAAAAAATACTCGGGAAAAATTTGACTGAGACAGACGATAGAATTCACAGACGGTAGTTCAGAGACGACAGAATTCAGAGACGAGTCAGTTGAGAACGGGTTTTGGAAGTGACGGTTGAATCAGAGATATTTGAAGAAAAAAACGAATTGATTTGAAAGGGAAAGGAATGATTTAAGGAAACGGATTTAAAGAAAAAAAAAAAGAAGAGGAACTTATATTGACGAAGGGTTTGAAAATAAACAGACACTTCGTGACATCCATATTATCAATTTTTGTTTTGATATAATTAATCCTTATGGCATTATTTTGTGCTGATGTTAATAATTTCAATTTCTCTCTTAAATTTTCCCCTTCTTAACCATTTCCAGGTCATTCCATAGTAGAATTTCATATTAGGTGATCAATATTCTGCAAGTTAAATCTTCACTGAACATCAGAGTGTTAATAGGTGGTTCATGTACAGGCCTGGATTGTTCCAGTATGTATTTTGGTCAAGCTAATTCCCTGGACTGATTGGCTGCTAGTTTTCAATGCAGACACTTTAATCCACAGATACCCATTACATGGCTATGTCCTGGTAGTTAGAACAGGATATTCAGTTTTATATATTAATTCTCATGTTCCTTAATTGCACGACCGTTAGAACAGGGTCTGTATTGGATTACAGACTGTCCCTTGTTTTTTGTCTTGAAACTGAAATATTGATTACAGACTGTCCCTTGTTTTTTGTCTTGAAACTGAAACAGACTGTCCCTTGTTTTTGTCTTGAAACTGAAATATTGGATTACAGACTGTCCCTTGTTTTTGTCTTGAAACTGAAATATTGGATTACAGACTGTCCTTGTTTTTTTGTGTCCCTTGAAACTGAAATATTAAGACTGTCCCTTGTTTTTGTTTGAAACTGAAATATTGGATTACAGACTGTCCCTTGTTTTTTGTCTTGAAACTGAAATATTGGACTGTGAAAACTGAAATATTGGATTACAGACTGGTCTTGAAACTGAAATATTGATTACAGACTGTCCCTTGAAACTGAAATATTGGATTAAGACTGTCCCTTGTTTTTTGTCTTGATTTCCTTAGCTTGTTAAAGTATCCATACAGTTGTTTTGTTTACCATTTTTATTTCCTAGATTTGTTGTTTGTTATTTTCCTGTTTGTTCTTCAGTTATTTCTGTTGATGTTACCATTGTTGGCTTCTGTAATCAGTCTTTCTTTGCCATTTATATTCTTCAAGTCCTTGAATGATTCGATCTATGTAATCCTCAATGATGACAAGTAATTTTTCTCCTACTTTTCTAGACATTTAGTCTACCTTGCTTTTGAGAAGTTTTCTTATTCTTCAGAGGTTCTCTTTTTTTCTTTTTTCTTTTTTCTTTTTTAATCTTCGTTTGTCCCAGATATTTCTAATTTTCTTTTTTATTTAATTTTTTTTAAATGTTTTTGTGACAGAACACAAGTTGAGTGACAGGCATGAGAACTTGCCGTAATTTCAAAGGAAGCAGGCTAGGCTTTGCCTGGCGTGTAGGACTGACCTACGATCAGGCAACAATTTAGCGTGGGCACCGGAATCGAGATGCCACTGTCCCGTATGTGAACGCCAGATGCCCGGATGATAGCTGTGGGCATTCCAGCAACTGGGATTGAGTTGACAGCCCCATATGTGAAGCACAGACGGCCGGATGATAGAAGCAGACCTGTGTATAAATAGAAGGAAACACCCAGAAGCGGTGAGTACAGAAACGAGTGTTGTTACGGTAGCTTCTAGAGGATTCGACGACGACGAAGGAAAAGAAGAAGAAAGAAGAAGAAGAAGAAGTTGGTGTTTGCAAAGAGAAAGTTTAGCCTGCGAGAAGGCATTGGACTCACTTCTTTTTTGCCCCCCCCCAACAAAAAACTTGTTGAGTTAAATCTTTATTTTCCCTCTCTATTTTATTTCCTTATTGGGCATTTCTCTTCTTCTGTTGTTTCTTCTTTTCCATTTTTAATTATATTTGAAATGAATATTGAATTATTAATTATCCAAATCTCTTTTGTATCTAATTAACCCCTCCATAAGAAGAGAGTATGTACAAACAGATTATTATTTCAAAGTGGTCAATATTTGAATTAGTATTAATTATCCAAATCTCTTTTGTATCTAATTAACCCCTCCATAAGAAGAGGAGTATTGACAAACAGATTATTATTTCAAAGTATGTATCTAGAATATTTGAATAGTATTAATTATCCAAATCTCTTTTGTATCTAATTAACCCCTCCATAAGAAGAGGAGTATGTGACAAACAGATTATTATTTCAAAGTGGTCAATATTTGAATAGTATTAATTATCCAAATCTCTTTTGTATCTAATTAACCCCTCCATAAGAAGAGGAGTATGTGACAAACATTATTATTTCAAAGTGGTCAATATTTGAATAGTATTAATTATCCAAATCTCTTTGTATCTAATTAACCCCTCCATAAGAAGAGGAGTATGTGACAAACAGATTATTATTTCAAAGTGGTCAATATTTGAATAGTATTAATTATCCAAATCTCTTTTGTATTAATTAACCCTCCATAAGAAGAGGAGTATGTGACAAACAGATTATTATTTCAAAGTGGTCAATATTTGAATAGCATTAATCCTGTGTTTGTCTACATAGTATTGTACTGAGAATGAAGTGTTATTTTGATGAGTAGGAAGTTAAGAGAACCATCCAACGACCAAGTTGTTAAAATAAGAATAATGTTTATCAATTTCCAGGACTTGTTGAAGTTTCCCTGATGCATCCGTTGGACCTTATCAAGACCAGATTCCAAATCCAAAGAGGACCGGAGGATCCAAATCATTATAAATCTTTATTTGATTGCTTTAAGAAGATTTCAAAATCAGAAGGGTAAGGGGATTTTTCTTTTCTTTACTTTATCTACAAAAAACAAAGAAACTTAGGTTAAATCCTACTTAACGGACATAAATTCTACCATTGTATGTCACCCTGCTGAAATACTAAAAAGGGTAAGGGGATTTTTCTTTTCTTTACTTTATCTACAAAAAACAAAGAAACTTAGGTTAAATCCTACTTAACGGACATAAATTCTACCATTGTATGTCACCCTGCTGAAATACTAAAAAGGGTAAGGGGATTTTTCTTTTCTTTACTTTATCTACAAAAAACAAAGAAACTTAGGTTAAATCCTACTTAACGGACATAAATTCTACCATTGTATGTCACCCTGCTGAAAGACTAAAAAGGGTAAGGGGATTTTTCTTTTCTTTACTTTAACAACAAAAAAAAACAAAGAAATTTCTCCAGTATGACTTGTTTGTCTTACTTGGATGGTTTGTATGATAGGAGGTAAGTGGCCATACAGCTGTTTTCTAGTTGGGGTGCTGTTTCCAGGATTTTTTCAAGAAAGAACACCGCATCTTTATGTAGTTCTCATCTAGCCTTTTTTTTCCCCAAGTGTTTTGTTAGTCCAAGTGGTGTGGTATATATGTATATATTTATGTATATAGGTAATTCCATGTCAAATCATCCACAGTATGTCACCCACCCCCTTCAATTTTTCTGAAATTTTGTCCAAGTATGGATTATGATAAAGTTAGACAATTCCCAAAATTTGAGCTTCCAATTCCAAAAATTGGTGGAGTTACGTTGACTTTTAGCTCTCCAAATTTGAGGTGGTTGCGAAAAATGGCAACTTTTTGTAATGTATTTTTGTCTGTAAAATGAGTTCTAGAGTTTCCCTACCCCTAAAAATTGGTTTATAAAAGCATTTTTGCCCATTAAATTCAAAAATGCTATAAAAAAATCTTAAAGTCAACCAATTTTAAGTTATTGATGATTTCTGATTTTTTCCTAGCAAGATGAATATCCCCTATGTGGCACTACATCTTCAACAACAATTTTTTCTATTATTATTTCACATATATTGAACATTATTTGTACCAAAAAGATAGTTTAATATTTGCTCAGAATCGAAGCTACAAAATTTTGCAAAAATTTGTTGAAATTTTGCACTTTAATTTTTCTGAAATTTTGTACAGGTGTGCACTATCTTAAAGTTAGCCAATCCCCAAAATTTGAGATTCCAATTTAAAAAATTGGCAGAGTTTTCCGATTCTAAAAATTGACATAACTCCAAATTTGAGTGGGGTGTCCTAAAAATGGTGACTTTTTGTAATCTATTTTTGTCTGTAAAAAGAGTTCTAGATCTTCCCTACTCCTAAAAATTGATTTCTAAGAGCATTTTAGCCCAATAAATCCAAAACTGCAGTCAAAAATAGATTACAAAATGTTGGCATTTTTCGCGACCCACACCAAATTTGGAGAGTTAAAAATCGACATAACGCTGCCAATTTTTGGAATTGGAAGCTTAAACTTTGGGGATCGTCTAATGTTAACAGTCCACACCTGGAAAAAAATTCAGAAACATCGAAGGGGGGGTGTGTGTGTGTGTGTGACAATTTTATTTTTTTCTGGATGATTTGATATGGAATTACCCATATGTATGTGTATATGTATGTATGTGTGTGTGTGTGTGTATATGGTGTGGTATATGTGTGTATATGTATGTATATATATGTGTGGGTGTATGGTGTGGTATATATGTGTATATGTATATATATATATATATATATAAAGTTTGAGTTTTCACTTCCGCTGTCATTTATCGCTACAGAAAAAATTTATACACACACACACACACAACCACATACCTAAAAAATGCACAATGTTTCCTTCAATACACACACTAACAGCGCTACATACTCACACCTTAAAATAGAATATTTGATGTCATATTTCAAAACCGTCTCCTTTTTTCAAACTTCAGAAAATTTTTTAAACAGACTGGATAACATGGATTACCACTCACTTTTTCTCATCATTCTGTGATATATAATTTCTTATCTTATGCCCTGAAGATGATCTATTCAATAGATCGAAACACTGCAGCGTCGGCCAATAAACTCACCACTTAACCCATTTAAACCTGTGTTTTTTCATTTTTCTTGATATATTACATATATATTGTGTGTGTGTATGATGTGGTATATATGTGTATATGTATATATATATATGTGTGTGTGTGTATATGTGTATATATGTGTATATGTATATATATATGTGTGTGTGTATATGTATATATTGTATATGTATATATATATGTGTGTGTGTGAATATTGGTATATATGTGTATATGTATATATATATATGTGTGTGTGTATGTGTATATATATGTGTATATGTATATATATATGTGTGTGTGTATGATGTGGTATATATGTGTGTATATATATATAATATTGTGTGTATATGTGGTATATATTGGTATATGTATATGTGTGTGTGTATATTGGTATATGTGTATATTATGTATATATATGTGTGTGTATGTGTGGTATATATATGTGTATATGTATGTATATATATATGTGTGTGTGTATGGTGTGGTATATATGTGTATATGTATGTACATATATGTGTGGTGTATGTGTTATGTAGTGTTATTATGTATGTGTGTGTGAATATATGTGTATATATATGTGTGGTTGTATGTGGGATATATGTTGTGTATTATGTATGTTGATATATATATGTGTATATGTATGCATATGTGTGTGTTGTATGGTTGGTATATGTGTGTATATGTATAACATATATTGTGTGTGTGTATTGTGTATATATTTATATGTATAATATATGTGTGTTGTATGGTTGGTATGTTATGTGTATATGTATGTATGTATTGTGTGTGTGTTATATGTGTGTATGTATGTTATATGTATGTATGTATGTGTGTGGTTGTAATATAGTGGATATGTGTGTATATTATGTATATAATGGTGTGTGTTGTTGTATATATGTGTATTATGTATATATATTGTAGTGTAATGTGTGATGTATGTATATATATATGTGTTGTATGGTTGTATATGTGTATATGTATGTATAATATGTGCTGTGTATGTGTGTATGTATGTTATATGTATATGTGTATTGTGTATGTGTGTATATGTGTGTATGTATGTGTATATTATGTTATGTGTTGTTGTGTATATGGTGGGTATATGTGTATATTATGTATGTGTGTTTTGTTAATTATGTATATATATGTGTGTTGTATGGGTGTTATATATTGTGTTATATGTATTATATATATTGTGTGTGTTATGTGTTATATATATGTGTGTATATGTATGTACATATATGTGTGTGTGTGTATGCTGGGTATATATGTGTATATGTATGTACATATATGTGTGCGTGATATGGTGTGTATGTATGTATGTGTCATTATATATGTTATATGTATGCATTATGTGTGTTGTGTGTGTGTATATGTTGGTATATGGTATATGTATGTATATATATGTGTGTGTATGATGTATGTGTATAATATATGTGTGTATATGTATGTATATGTATTATATATGTGTGTGTATGTGTGTATATATTGTATATGTTATAATATGTGTGTGTATGTGTAATATGTGTATATTATTATATATGATGTGGTTGTGTATGTCTATAATGTATGTGTATATGTATGTTATGTGTGCATGATATTATTTGTATATGTATGCATTGTTGTGTGTGTGTATAGTATGTATATATGTGGGTAATTTGTGTATATGTTGTATATGTATACATATATGTTGTTGTATGGTGTGGTATATATGTGTATATATGTGTAATATGTATGTATATATATGTGTGTGTTATGTGTGGTATGTATGATATGTATTATGTGTGCATAGTATATATGTATAGTGTATTGTATGTTATATATATGTGTGTGTATGTTGATATATGTATATTGTATATTGTGTATGTTGGTATATATGTATGTACATATATTGTGTGTGTGTATGTGGTATATATGTGTATATGTATGTATGTGTTGTGTTGTATATGGTGTTATATGTGTGTATATATGTATATATATGTGTGTGTGTATGTTGTATATATTATATGTGGTAATATATGTGTGTGTATATTGTGTATGTATGTATATGTATGTATGTGTGTGTGTGTTTGTGTATATGTGTGTATGTATGTGTATATGTATGTATGTGTGTGTGTTATATATTGTGTGGTATATGTGTATATAATGTGTATATATATGTGTGTATGGTGTGTATATAAATGTGTATATGTATTATATATATGTGTGTGTATGTGTGTATATATGTGTATATGTATATATATATATGTGTGTTTGTGATGTGTTATATATGTAATATATGCTATATATGTATGTGTGTGTGATTGTTGTGTATATGTATATATATGTGTGTGTGTGTATGTGTATATATTGTTATATGTATATATGTGTCTGTGTATGGTGTGGTATATATGTGTATATGTATATATATATGTGTGTGTGTGTATGGTGTGGTATATATGTGTATATGTATTTGTGTGGTATATATATATATATATGTATATGTGTGTATATATGTGTTTATGCATGTATATATATGTGTGTGTTTGTGTGTATAAGTTAAAGAGCCCAGTCAACACTACTATTTTACCTATAGCTTGAATGTCAGGGGAGAATACCTTTCTCAAGTGTATTAGCGCTATGTGAAATGCTACCAGCCCTGTCCAGGATTTGAACTTGTCTCACCGTGCCCTTTTCCTCCAACAATAATGATTACACCATTAGAGAGATAAATGTATGTGAATATTTACATACACATATAAGTGTGTGTGTGTGACCATTATGAGAGAAAGAATCCAGACACATTTGGATATGATTTTGATATAGTATAGGTTAACTAGCAAAAAGAATCTGACCAAATGTAACCATATGTAAGTACTCTTAAGTAATTTAGCACCATTTCAAGCTTAGTACATAAATATATTTAATTGAGCCTAATGTATGCATATATGTGTGTTTTTAAGGGAGGGGGTAATTTCCTGTCTGTCTGAGTTTGAAAATCTTACTACAAAATATCATTAAATTACTGAGCCATTTTTCTTAAAATCTTATAAGTCAATTTGAAACATTTTATTAAGAAACGGGGTAACTTTTTTCTTTTTAAGTCAATTTGCAACATTTTTTTAAGAAATGGGGTAACTTTTTTCTTTTTAAGTCAATTTGCAACATTTTTTTAAGAAATGGGGTAACTTTTTTCTTTTTAAGTCAATTTAAAACATCTTATTAAGAAATGGGGTAACTTTTTTCTTTTTTTTAAATATCTTAAATAAGGTAAAATTTTCTAATTCATTCACCTGAAATAAACAGATACTTTTCTTATTATGATCTTAAATCATTAAAACCAAATAAAAAAAAAATAAATAGAAAAGATTAGCTCAGTCGGTAGAGCACTTGCCTAAGAATCTCAAGGTTCCTTGTTTGATGCCGGCCTTCACCAACTCAGCGTATGAGTAGCAAAGGAATCTGTGCGATAAAGTAAGGAGCTGATAGTAGGTGTGGTGCTTCACCTCAGATGCAAAAACAATCTCCTTGGTCTAGTGCAAATGAAAAAGGGATAGAATCTCATGCTGATACCGACTTCAGGCCACCCCAACAAGGAGGAGAGAGTTGAGTGACCTAGGTTACTGGGTGAGTTAGTGGAAAGGGCAGGGGGGGGAGGATATTTTTCTAACTTCAGAAGTATAGATAGATTTTTTGACTTTAGAGGTATAGGTAGATGAAAACGAAGAGTAGGAGTGAGAGTCTATGTGTGGGCATTCTTTTTTGTTTATTTAATTAATTTAATTAATTAATCATTAACCATTTTCATGTTGAGTAATAATTTTATTTTCATGAACTATCGTTTTTGCGATCGATCTGTCAACCTAGGTCACTCAACTCTCTCCTCCTCATCTGCTGCTGACATCAAACACACCAGAACTTTACCTCCCTTCCTTAACCCACCCCTGTGCTCATCCACTCCCATCCTCTCCCCACTTCCTGTATACTACCTCACTTCATTTATGTCTACCCCTATCCTCCCTCCCTTCACTTCCGTCACTTATACTTGCACAAAATTTTGCTTTCAATAAAAATCATTCGACTGAAGATGTCCGTATGAATTCGGACGAAACGTTTCAACTCTCTGATTTGTTTTGAGTTTTCATTTCTTGTTCACCATCCTTCTACCCACCTCATATATATATATATATATATATATATGTGAAGAGAAATGGAAGTGAATCCGACGGTATGTTGTATAGTGAGAAATTTGAAAAAACACAGGTTTATATAAAATGTGATAAAATTTAAAATTTTACCCATCATTCAAGTAATTTCAGGTATTTCACTCATAGAAATAAACTGGTAAAGAACATTTTTACTAAGTCAGGGCTTGTGCTATAGTCTCAGCACCCCCTCTTCTGGATCTACAATATGGGAGGCGGGGCTCCACTATACATTTTAAGTGTTATAAAGTAGTATTTATATAGAATATTAAAGGGCCCGTTTAGCTCAGTTGGTAGAGCGTTTGGCTAGAAACCACAAGGTTCTTGGTTCAATACCAGCCCTCGCCAACTCAGTGTATGAGTAGCACAGGGATCTGTGCGATAAAGTGAGGAGCTGATGGCAGGTGTGCCGCTCCACCCCAGATGCAAAAACAATCTCCTTAGTCTAGCACTAGTGAAAAGGGGATATACTCCCTCACTGATTAGCTGATACTGACTTCAGGACACCCCAACAACTTTTTTTATATAAAATACAAATTCTATTGTAACTTAATTGCATACACTAAGACCCTAAAACCATGTCAAAATATCTACTCACTCAAAGGGGTGTCCCTGACCCCAATGAGGGGACTTAGGGATTCTATATCAATATTCGGCTGAACTTGCACAAAGGTGTCAGAATTAATGTGACCCTGAAAAAACAGAACCCAAATTATTTATTTATTTTCCCATTAAACTAACCTTAAACCCCAAGCTCTAAGCCTAACCCTAACCCCTAATCCTAAACCCCCCTTGTTAAAATCAACAGTTTTATTACAAAATTTGTGGGTTCTGTTTTTTCTGGGTCCCCGGTATATAGGGTGACTCTGAAAAAAACAGAACCCAAATTATTTATTCATTTTCCCATTAAACTAACCCTAACCCCAACCCTAACCCTAATCCTAACCCTAACCCTAGACCCCCATAGTTAAAATTAAGTTTTATAACAAAATTTGTGGGTTCTGTTTTTTCTGGGTCCCTGGTATACAGGGTGACTCAGAAAAAAACAGAACCCAAATTATTTATTCATTTTCCCATTAAACTAACCCTAAACCTAATCCTAACCCTAGACCCCCATAGTTAAAATTAACAGTTTTATTACAAAATTTGTGGGTTCTATTTTTTCTGGGTCACCTTAATTTTGACACCTTTGTGCAAGTTCAGCCCAATATTCTATAATATCCAGGGAAACCGTTAAACTCAAGTCCAGCACAAAGCACTACTGAAACCTGCCTTCTTCCAGGGCTCCCAAGCAGGCTTAGCCCCCCTGGTTGGAGGGGGTGTTTCGGGGGTAGTATGCACTTGCACTGACTAGGGTCTCCTTTTATGAATTTCAGAGAAAGAGAGAAATAGATTGTCTGGGGTTTGATTTCAGGAAGTTTCAGATAACATGAAGGGAAGGTCAATGAGTGTAACTGACCCAGATATGTCTTTCAAAAATTCCTTTTAATTGGCTAGCACCCCAGGAAGGAATAGGGTAGATGATAAATTTTATAGATGCTTGTATCTGAATGTATGCTAAGACTTGGTCATATGTTGTTTTTTTTTAAATTATTTTATTATTTTCTTTTTTTTTTTTTACTTACAACTGAAGTGATAATGGTCCTGACTAGAAAACTTGTCCATTTGATAAATTTCAAATGCAAAAGACAATGAAAGCAATTTTGAAAAACATCCTTGTAGCTAATGAATATTTGATTAACAATTAAGTCTCCTTGATTTTGTTAATATTTCCATGTTTATTGCCATCATCCTCACAATATTATCTACATATAGAAAGGATGAAAGTAACTGTGAAAAACATCCTTGTAGCTAATGAATATTTGATTAACAATCAAGTCTCCTTGATTTTGTTAATATTTCCATGTTTATTGCCATCATCCTCACAATATTATCTACATATAGAAAGGATGAAAGTAACTGTGAAAAACATCCTTGTAGCTAATGAATATTTGATTAACAATCAAGTCTCCTTGATTTTGTTAATATTTCCATCATCCTCACAAATATTATCTACATATAGAAAGGATGAAAGTAACTGTGAAAAACATCCTTGTAGCTAATGAATATTTGATTAACAATCAAGTCTCCTTGATTTTGTTAATATTTCCATCCTCACAATATTATCTACATATAGAAAGGATGAAAGTAACTGTGAAAAACATCCTTGTAGCTAATGAATATTTGATTAACAATCAAGTCTCCTTGATTTTGTTAATATTTCCATCCTCACAATATTATCTACATATAGAAAGGATGAAAAACTGTGAAAAACATCCTTGTAGCTAATGAATATTTGATTAACAATCAAGTCTCCTTGATTTTGTTAATATTTCCATGTTTATTGCCATCATCCTCACAACATTATCTACATATAGAAAGGATGAAAAACTGTGAAAAACATCCTTGTAGCTAATGAATATTTGATTAACAATCAAGTCTCCTTGATTTTGTTAATATTTCCATGTTTATTGCCATCATCCTCACAATATTATCTACATATAGAAAGGATGAAAGTAACTGTGAAAAACATCCTTGTAGCTAATGAATATTTGATTAACAATCAAGTCTCCTTGATTTTGTTAATATTTCCATGTTTATTGCCATCATCCTCACAATTTATCTACATATAGAAAGGATGAAAAACTGTGAAAAATCCCTTGTAGCTAATGAATATTTGATTAACAATCAAGTCTCCTTGATTTTGTTAATATTTCCATGTTTATTGCCATCATCCTCACAATATATCTACATATAGAAAGGATGAAAAACTGTGAAAAAATCCTTGTAGCTAATGAATATTTGATTAACAATCAAGTCTCCTTGATTTTGTTAATATTTCCATGTTTATTGCCATCATCCTCACAATATTATCTACATATAGAAAGGATGAAAGTAACTGTGAAAAACATCCTTGTAGCTAATGAATATTTGATTAACAATCAAGTCTCCTTGATTTTGTTAATATTTCCATGTTTATTGCCATCATCCTCACAATATTATCTACATATAGAAAGGATGAAAGTAACTGTGAAAAACATCCTTGTAGCTAATGAATATTTTATTAACAATCAAGTCTTGATTTTGTTAATATTTCCATGTTTATTTCCATCATCATCATAATATCATCTTGTCCCATGTTGTTATATCTGTACTGGCCAGTTTGAAAGGCACAAGCTAGAGAGAGAGGTTACAAGATAAAAAATCACAACACAAATTTTGATGTCAGGACACTAATCGAGGAGGAATTTGTGACACTTTGTGGTGGAGCAGTGGGCACTTAAATCTATGTCGTCAGTTGGTAATAAATTCTGTTAAGTCAAATTTTTCTCTGAGTAACATCACTTTCAGATCAAAAGGTAAATTTACTAAGGAATGTTTGCTACAAGCACAGAATGCATCAACATATGGTTAGATTTTCACAATGACCACCATCACTGGAGATTATTAGGCTAGGACAGGAAAAATAATTAAGTCATTTTCTTGTGGGATGTTGCTTCCATCACTTGCTCAAGACAGTTGTGGTGCTGATGTTGGCGGTGGTCAAATATTTCTCTGAGTAACGTCACTTTCAGATCAAAAGGTAAATTTACTAAGGAATGTTTGCTACAAGCACAGAATGCATCAACATATGGTTAGATTTTCACAATGACCACCATCACTGGAGATTATTAGGCTAGGACAGGAAAAATAATTAAGTCATTTTCTTGTGGGATGTTGCTTCCATCACTTGCTCAAGACAGTTGTGGTGGATGTTGGCGGTGGTCAAATATTTCTCTGAGTAACGTCACTTTCAGATCAAAAGGTAAATTTACTAAGGAATGTTTGCTACAAGCACAGAATGCATCAACATATGGTTAGATTTTCACAATGACCACCATCACTGGAGATTATTAGGCTAGGACAGGAAAAATAATTAAGTCATTTTCTTGTGGGATGTTGCTTCCATCACTTGCTCAAGACAGTTGTGGTGCTGATGTTGGCGGTGGTCAAATATTTCTCTGAGTAACGTCACTTTCAGATCAAAAGGTAAATTTACTAAGGAATGTTTGCTACAAGCACAGAATGCATCAACATATGGTTAGATTTTCACAATGACCACCATCACTGGAGATTATTAGGCTAGGACAGGAAAAATAATTAAGTCATTTTCTTGTGGGATGTTGCTTCCATCACTTGCTCAAGACAGTTGTGGTGCTGATGTTGGCGGTGGTCAAATATTTCTCTGAGTAATGTCACTTTCAGATCAAAAGGTAAATTTACTAAGGAATGTTTGCTACAAGCACAGAATGCATCAACATATGGTTAGATTTTCACAATGACCACCATCACTGGAGATTATTAGGCTAGGACAGGAAAAATAATTAAGTCATTTTCTTGTGGGATGTTGCTTCCATCACTTGCTCAAGACAGTTGTGGTGCTGATGTTGGCGGTGGTCAAATATTTCTCTGAGTAATGTCACTTTCAGATCAAAAGGTAAATTTACTAAGGAATGTTTGCTACAAGCACAGAATGCATCAACATATGGTTAGATTTTCACAATGACCACCATCACTGGAGATTATTAGGCTAGGACAGGAAAAATAATTAAGTCATTTTCTTGTGGGATGTTGCTTCCATCACTTGCTCAAGACAGTTGTGGGCTGATGTTGGCGGTGGTCAAATATTTCTCTGAGTAATGTCACTTTCAGATCAAAAGGTAAATTTACTAAGGAATGTTTGCTACAAGCACAGAATGCATCAACATATGGTTAGATTTTCACAATGACCACCATCACTGGAGATTATTAGGCTAGGACAGGAAAAATAATTAAGTCATTTTCTTGTGGGATGTTGCTTCCATCACTTGCTCAAGACAGTTGTGGTGCTGATGTTGGCGGTGGTCAAATATTTCTCTGAGTAATGTCACTTTCAGATCAAAAGGTAAATTTACTAAGGAATGTTTGCTACAAGCACAGAATGCATCAACATATGGTTAGATTTTCACAATGACCACCATCACTGGAGATTATTAGGCTAGGACAGGAAAAATAATTAAGTCATTTTCTTGTGGGATGTTGCTTTCAAGAGTTTCTCAAGACAGTATGCAACTCCTTGTGTAACTCCAATCTAACTCTTTCTCTAAATGCTTTTCTTTGGGTCTAAATGATGCATCCGTGCAGTAGCACGGATACGGCTATGACAGGACACTATTTTATTAACAAATAAATATTTTGATACTATTAAAAAAATAGATTTTCACTCAGTTGGTAGAATAAAAAGATTGATAAATATTTTTACGTGTTTTTCAGAATTTTGGGTTTTTACAAAGGTATTTTGCCACCAATTTTAGCTGAAACGCCAAAACGTGCCACAAAATTCTTCACTTTTGAACGGTATAAAAACATCTTTTCCACAGGACAATATGTGTCTCAACCTGTTGTAAGTATTTTCTATTTTTTTTTTTTAAGTCATAAAGAATTAGATCTGGTAAGCATGGAAGGTATTGCACTTGCAGAAACCTGTTTTGCCATAAATATTTCATTAAAAAAATATCCAAACAGGATTCATCTCAAATGATAAAAATGTGAATACCATTGTGTCACATTTTTTTCAACTTTACTCCTTGAAGCCATAGCCCAACATATCATACCATTTTGGAATCAGTTCGACTCTGAGCGAATTAGAAGCATTGGTATTAATAGTCAAAGTAGATTTTGTTGTCATTATTTTTCCAGTCCAAGGGATTTATCATTTAGGTGTTTGTACGATGAAGCTAGTCAAATATAGGATCCAGGATTAATCTGTAGAGTGTAGTGCACCTTTCTTGGATCCATTGATATATGGTCCGGATCCATTTGATATATGGTCCGGATCCATTGATATATGGTCCGGATCCATTGATATATGGTCCGGATTCATTGATATATGGTCCGGATCCATTGATATATGGTCTGGATCCATTGATATATGGTCTGGATTAGTCTAAAACCTTCCACTCTATATTATATAGAGTTCCTTGGTCTTTCTACTTCTGTTCACAGTTTTAAGAGTTTTTGAGTAAATCAACCACGTTAAAAGGAAACAACAACAACAAAAAAACGTCATGCATGCATGCATGCATGAGGTGTGACATGTGGAAGAATAAAGTGAGAACAGCTCAATGTTATGCATAACAGGTACTACCATTCTGGGTCATAGGCAGATGGGTATCTGATTTATATGAAATTTTAATCATAATGCATTTAAAAGTAACAATAATACAAGTTCCAATAAGAGATTGATGAAGCAGACAGAAAAAAAAAAGATGTTTTTGAGACAACACAAAATCAACAACCCTAAAAGGAAAAAAAATATTTTCCAAGTGTTATTTTTAACATCATGCATGCACAGGCGATGTGGGGTGGGTGGGGTGGGTGACAGGCGGGGTGGGTGGGGGTGACATGCGGATGAATGAAGCTAGAACATGATTCATAATAGAATATTCATTTGGATGTCATTTCAAAGGTGATTTGTCTGATGATAAGCATCTAATGTATTGAAACCAGTGGTAACAAAAAGCCATTAAATGTATAGATTATAATAATAAATATAGCTCTTACAGCTGTAATCGAGCACTTTATTTTCCTTCTTCCAATATAATAAATCCCTATATATATATATATATATATAATATATATATATATATATATATAGGGCTGGTTTAGCTCTGTCAGTAGACCGTCTGGCTGGGAATCACAAGGTTCTTGGTTTGATACCAGCCCTCGATGACAGCATATGAGTAGCACACGGATATATGCAGTATAGTGAGGAGCTGATGTTAGGTGTAGTGCTCCGCCTCAGTTGCTAAAAACATTATCCTTAGTTCAGCACTAGTGAAAAAGGGATAGACTTTCTCACTGTCCGGCTAATACTGACTTTAGGCTGCCCCATGATATACACATATATATATATATATATGTTTAAAAAGTTGCTCATAATAATACTGTACTTTACTTTTTATTTTCGTAATGTTTAAAATATATTCTAAATTTTAAAATATATTATAATTTTTAAACTATATTATAATTGTTGTTGTTGTTTTTTTCTTGTTGTTACTGTTATTATTATCATCATTATTATTGTTGTTATTTTGTTGTTATCATTTCACTCCATTTGAGTTTTTCATACCTGCCGTAGCCGGTGCTTCACTGGGGACTGAGTGACAACAAGTCTCCTCAGGTCTCCCGGACTCTTCTAAGTATTCCAGCTGATCTCAATAATGCTGTAGTCTGGATGGTCTTGATCCTTCCTCTCATTTCCAATTCATCCAGGCTCTTTTTCAACCCCCTGGAGATTGTTCCAAGGGCCCCAGTTACAATTGGTATGACCTTCACCCTCATGTTCTACAGTTTTTTCAGTTCTCTGGCAAGGTCCAAGTATTTGTTGATCTTTTCGCTCTCTTTTATTATCACTTTGTGATCGGCTGGGATGGCAAAATCCACGAGATGACAAGTCTACCTCTTCTTGTCAATCAAAACTAGGTCTGTATTATTATTATTATTATCATTATTTACTCCTTTTGAGTTTTCACATCAGCATTAGCTGATGGTCTTTCACTGGAGTCTGAGTGACAGCAAGTCTCCTTAGGTCTCCAGGACTCTTCTGAGTATTCTGGCAGAGTGCAGTGTTCTGAATGGTTTCAACCCTTCCTCTGATTTCCAAACATTCCAGACCCTTTTCCAATCCTTTTGGGACTGTTCCAAGTGCACCAATTACAATTGGTATCCCCTTCACTTTCATATTCCATAACTTTTTAGTTCTCTGGCAAGGTCCAGATATTTGTCTATTTTTTTCATTTTCCTTCAGCTTCACGCTGTGATCTGCTGGCACTGCAAAATCCACCAGTTGACAAGTTCTTTCTTTTTTGTTTCTCAACACTAGGCCTGGTCTTCTTGCTGGGATAAGGTGATCCGTTTTTATTTCTAAGTCCCAGAGAATTTTATGCGTTTCTTTCTCAAGAACAGATTCTGGTTTATGCATATACCATTTTGTTGTGTGGTCAAAATTTAATTTTTTGCATAATTCCTAGTGGATCACCTTCCCAACCCAGTTGTGTCTAGTTTTGTATTCTCGTTGTGCTAGTTTGCTACATTCGCAGAGTATATGGTTTACAGTCTCATCTCTATTCCTGCAAGGTCTACATTTACTATTTTGTTGGGTCTTATCAATTTTCGCTTTGATGTAGTTTGTCCTTATGGCATTATTTTGTGCAGCAATTATGAGTGATTCAGTTTCTCTTTTGAGGTTTCCTTTTCTTAACCATGTCCAAGTCTTTTCATGTGCAACCTTTTTATTTGTCGTTTGAAGTGTCCATATAATTGTTTTTCTTCCCATTTTTGTTTTCTAGTCTTTGTTGTTTTTCTGTTTGTCCATCTGTCACTTCTATTGTTGGCCACCATAAGTAATTTGTCTTTGCTCTTTCTTGTGTAATCCTCAAGTTGTTTTGATAGTGGTTTCTATGCATTCCTCTATGTTGGCAAGACCTCTTCCCCCTTCCTTTCTGACACATATAATCTATCTCTGTCGTCTCTAGGTGAAGAGCCTTGTGCATGGTCATTAACTTTCTCGTTCTTTGGTCAATCTGTCTGAGTTCTTCTTTTGTCCATTTTAAGAATGGTCCTGAGTATCTTATAATGGGGACGGCCCAGGTATTGATTCCTTTGATCAGATTTCTGCTGTTAAGTTTGGTTTCTAGAAGTTTTCTAGTTCTCCTGAGATATTCTTTTTTAACTTTTCCTTTCATTTCTTCTTCTTCTTCTTTTTCTTCTTCTTCTTCTTCTTATTATTATTGTGAGACTAATCTCTTTGAAAGGTACTAACTCTGGCTGGCCTCTTCTCTGGACTTACCGAAGCTGTCATCATTAACCCATTTGAAGTTGTTAAAGTTAAACTGCAAGCTGAAAGAGATGACATCCGAAAGGTAAATATTAAAAAAAAAAAAGAAAGAATTCAGAATGTGATTTAATTTGATAAACTGTCATAGTGAAATGGTATATGATAGAAAAAAAAAATAATGAATGGATTTTAGACAAACATTATTGAAAGAAATAAAAATCTTTGAATTTGAATGTTATTATTTATCAATATATCTGGAATAGTAACTGTGATATAGTACCTAGATAATGAGAATGGAATCATTTTTCTTATAAATAATGTCTGATGAAACCTTGGAAGAGAGAAACAATGAGGTCTCATGGGACTTCTTAATTCAACCTAACAATTGATAATTACACTGCTCACCTTGTATCCTTGCTTAGTAAACCTTTTTCGCTATCATTAATACCAATTGTGTTTTTTCCTATTATTTCTCTGTTAACTCTGATAATCAAGTTACAACAGTGTTTTAATTTGATAAACTTTAAATGAAATCTTTAAAAAAAGTTTGAAAAATTTATATCTTAAATGATATCTGTGTCAAGATGAAAATTTTAAAACACACAGAAAAGTTATTAAAATTGAATATTGAATCATATAATAACACTAACACGTTTAAATACTATTTTTGACTTTGACATTTTGTAGTTGTTGTGTGTATTTGATATCTATGTGATATCACATTATAGGAATAATTAAAAGATATGGATACGTATGTTTTCTGACGGAAAAATCAAATTTGTATTAAAAAAAGTCTTTGTCTTAATATGGCAACCAGTCTAAGAGAAGGAAAACTCTGAATTCAAATTGACCTTTTATCACATCCTGTTCATGACAGGGGTGGGGGAATAAATATAGAGTGGGCAATTTAGTTTTAATATAGCAAGCAGTTTTGGAAAAGGAAAGGTCAGAGATTAAACCTGTTAAACTCTGCTTAAAATTGACCTTGTATTCTTCTCATGCAAACAAGTCACCATAGAACATACATCCCCACTCCCATCATAAGTCACCATAGAACATATTTCTCTACCCCCATCATAAGTCACCATAGAACATATTTCTCCACCCCCATCATAAGTCACCATAGACATATTTCATCATAAGTCACCATAGAACATATTTCTCTACCCCCATCATAAGTCACCATAGAACCCCCACTCCCATCATAAGTCACCATAGAACATATTTCCACATAGAACATATTTCTCCCCCCATCATAAGTCACCATAGAACATATTTCTCCACCCCATCATAAGTCACCATAGAACATATTTCTCTACCCCCATCATAAGTCACCATAGAACATATTTCTCCATCCCACCCATCATAAGTCACCATAGAACATATTTCTCCACACCCCCATCATAAGTCACCATAGAACATATTTCTCTACCCCATCATAAGTCACCATAGAACATATTTCCCCACTACCATCATAAGTCACCATAGAACATATTTCCCCACTCCATCATCACCCATTCATAAGTCACCATAGAACATATTTCTCCACCCCCATCATAAGTCACCATAGAACATATTTCACCCCATCATAAGTCACCCCATATTTCTCCACCCCCATCATAAGTCACCATAGAACATAGAACATATTTCTCCCCCCATCATAAGTCACCATAGAACATATTTCTCCACTACCATCATAAGTCACATAGAACATATTTCTCTACCCCCATCATAAGTCACCATAGAACATATTTCTCCAACCCCATCATAAGTCACCATAGAACATATTTCTCTAGCCCCATCATAAGTCACCATGGAACATATTTCTCCACCCCCATCATAAGTCACCATGGAACATATTTCTCCACCCCATCATAAGTCACCATAGAACATATTTCCCCACTCCATCATAAGTCACCATAGAACATATTTCCCCACTCCCATCATAAGTCACCATAGAACATATTTCTCCCATCATAAGTCTCCATCATAAGTCACCATAGAACATATTTCCCACCCCCATCATAAGTCACCATAGAACATATTTTCCCCACTCCCATCATAAGTCACCATAGAACATATTTCCCCACTACCATCATAAGTCACCATAGAACATATTTCTCCACCCCCATCATAAGTCACCATAGAACATATTTCCCCACTCCCATCATAAGTCACCATAGTAAGTCACCATAGAACATATTTCTCTACCCCCATCATAAGTCACCATAGAACATATTTCTCCACCCCCATCATAAGTCACCATAGAACATATTTCCCCATTCCCATCATAAGTCACCATAGAACATATTTCTCTACCCCATCATAAGTCACCATAGAACATATTTCTCCCACTAATATAAGTCACCATCATATTTCTCTACCCCATCATAAGTCACCATAGAACATATTTCTCCACCCCCATCATAAGTCACCATAGAACATATTTCTCTACCCATAGTCACCATGAACATATTTCCCCACTACCATCATAAGTCACCATAGAACATATTTCCCCACTCCCATCATGTCACCATAGAACATATTTCTCTACCCCATCGTCACCATAGAACATATTTCTCCACCCCCATCATAAGTCACCATAGAACATATTTCTCTACCCCATCATAAGTCACCATAGAACATATTTCTCCACCCCATCATAAGTCACCATAGAACATATTTCCCCACTCCCATCATAAGTCACCATAGAACATATTTTTCTACCCCATCATAAGTCACCATAGAACATATTTCACTAGTCAACATAGAACATATTTCTCTCCCCCATCATAAGTCACCATAGAACATATTTCTCCAACCCCATCATAAGTCACCATAGAACATATTTTCTTAGCCCCATCATAAGTCACCATGGAACATATTTCTCCACCCCCATCATAAGTCACCATGGAACATATTTCTCCACCCCCATCATAAGTCACCATAGAACATATTTCCCCCACTACCATCATAAGTCACCATAGAACATATTTCCCCATCCCATCATAAGTCACCATAGAACATATTCCCCACTCCCATCATAAGTCACCATAGAAAATATTTTCCACTACCATCATAAGTCACCATAGAACATATTTTCCCACCCCCATCATAAGTCACCATAAAACATATTTTCCCCATTCCCATCATAAATCACCATAAACATATTTCCCACCCCATCATAAGTCACCATAAAACATATTTCCCCATTCCCATCATAAGTCACCATAAAAACATATTTCCCCATTCCCATCATAAATCACCATAAAACATAAGTCCATACATATTTCCCCACTCCCATCATAAGTCACCATAGAACATATTTCCCCACTCCATCATAAGTCACCATAGAACATATTCCCCACTCCCATCATACTCCCATCATAGTCACCATAGAACATATTTCCCCACTCCCATCATAAGTCACCATAAACATATTTCCCATCCCATCATAGTCACATCACTCCCATCATAAGTCACCATAGAACATATTTCTCCACCCATCATAAGTCACCATAGAACATATTTCTCCACCATAGAACATATTTCCCCACTCCCATCATAAGTCACCATAGAACATATTTCCCCATATTTCCCCATACCATCATAAGTCACCATAAAACATATTTCTCCACCCCCATCATAAGTCACCATAGAACATATTTCTCCACTCCCATCATAATCACCATAAAACATATTTCCCCACTCCCATCATAAGTCACCATAGAACATATTTCTCTACCCCATCATAAGTCACCATAAACATATTTCTCCACCCCCATCATAAGTCACCATAGAACATATTTCTCCACTCCCATCATAAGTCACCATAGAACATATTTCCCACTCCCATCATAAGTCACCATAGAACATATTTCCCCACTACCATCATAAGTCACCATAAAACATATTTCTCCACTACCATCATAAGTCACCATAGAACATATTTCCCCACTCCCATCATATAAGTCACCATAAACATATTTCCCACTCCCATCATAAGTCACCATAAACATATTTCCCCACTCCCATCATAAGTCACCATAAAACATATTTCCCACCCCATCATAAGTCACCATAGAACATATTTCTACCCCATCATAAGTCACCATCATGTCACCATAGAACATATTTCCCCACTACCATCATAAGTCACCATAAACATATTTCTCCACTCCCATCATAAGTCACCATAGAACATATTTCCCCACTCCCATCATAAGTCACCATAAAACATATTTCCCCACTCCCATCATAAGTCACCATAGAACATATTTCCTATTGACAATAAACCACTTTGTCGACTTTAATTTTTTATACCTTTAACAAGAGTATTAGTGCTATGTGAAATGTGAACAGCCTTGTCCAGGATTTGAACACCTACAATGATAATCATTACACCTTTGTGCCTCCACTTTTACATTGCATTCATTTAAAATTCTTTATTGAAAAGAAGAAAAAGAAAAATGATGCTTTTTCTTTTGTCTTTTAGATAAATTCTCATTGTAATATTTTCTTTTCTTTCCACCAATAGCAAAAGACTACTATACAAACTGCAAGAGAAATTCTAAACAAAGAAGGTTTTGGTAAAAATGGCTTGAACAAAGGTCTCACGTCAACCCTTGGTCGTCATGGTGTCTTCAATATGATATATTTTAGTCTCTATCACAACATTAAAAGTATCTTACCTGATACAGAGGTTAGTATGATATCAACAGTGGTAAACAAATGAAATGAAATATCAAATGAAAAAAAAAAAAAAAGAAGAATTTACTAAGTATTTGATAATTTGCTTTCAAAAGTTTCTATTTTTGTTCATCTACGTTTGGTTGCATTTTTTTCCGGCATATCAACTCACTCTGGGTTATTTAAGGCTGAATCAAATTTTGATAAAGAAAACACTCAGATTGAATTACAATACCTGCTATTGCTTAAGTGGTCACCCTATTAAGTATCGAACAGCTCATTGCTACTTAACTTCGGTCATCTAGTGGTTTGTTTTGTTTTACAGCATATCAACCCATTTTGGGTCATTTAATGTCGAATCAAGTCATTTTGATAAACAAAGGACCCAAGTTGCTTACAATACCTGCTGTTGCTTAAGTTGTTAGTCAATTAAGTATTAAACTGTCTCATTGCTACTTAAATTCAGTGATCCAGTGGCAACTGGTTCTTTCAGTATGACTTGTCCATAATAGATAGATAGATAGATAGATAGATTGGTTGTTTTGTTTTATGGCATATCAAACCTTTTTTTTGCGGGGGTTGGTGGGTGGGTAGTGAACTGGTACTTTCAATATGACTTGACTGTTATCATTTTACTTGGAGAGATATTTTTCCTTTCTTTTGCTTGTTATTGTATTCTTATACAGGGCAACAATTTTGAACATAATTTCTGCTGAGTTAGATTTTTCACTTGATTTAGATAGAATTTGGCTGATTTAAAAACTGAATATAGTTTTTTTCTATCACATCAAGTTTGTTTTTCTACAGCTTACTCTCAAAATAAGGACAATTGTCTATTGGTTGATTCCTCCAGTCAAAAGGAAAACATACCATTGCTAATGAATTTGATATAAAAATCCATTGCTGATAAATTTATAATAAAAATCCATTGCTGATAAATTTATGATAATAATCCATTGCTAATAAATTTATGATAAAATCCATTGCTAATAAATTCATGATAAAAATCCATTGCTAATAAATTCATGATAATAATCCATTGCTGATAAATTTATGATAAAAATCCATTGCTGATAAATTTATGATAAAAATCCATTGCTAATAAATTCCATTGCTAATAAATTTATAATAAAAATCCATTGCTGATAAATTTATGATAAAATCCATTGCTGATAAATTTATGATAAAAATCCATTGCTGATAAATAATAAATTTATGATAAAAATCCATTGCTAATAAATTCATGATAATAATCCATTGCTAATAAATTTATGATAAAAATCCATTGCTAATAAATTTAATAAATTTATGATAAAAATCCATTGCTAATAAATTTATGATAAAAATCCATTGCTAATAAATTTATGATAATAATCCATTGCTAATAAATTTATGATAAAAATCCATTGCTAATAAATTCATGATAATAATCCATTGCTAATAAATTTATGATAAAAATCCATTGCTAATAAATTTATGATAATAATCCATTGCTAATAATTTATGATAAAAATCCATTGCTGATAAATTTATCCATTGCTAAATTTATGATAAAAATCCATTGCTAATAAATTATGATAAAATCCATTGCTAATAAATTTATGATAAAAATCCATTGCTAATAAATTTATGATAAAAATCCATTGCTAATAAATTTATGAATAATCCATTGCTAATAAATTTATGATAAAAATCCATTGCTAATAAATTTATGATAAAAATCCATTGCTAATAAATTTATGATAATAATCCATTGCTAATAAATTTATGATAAAAATCCATTGCTAATAAATTCATGATAATAATCCATTGCTAATAAATTTATGATAAAAATCCATTGCTAATAAATTTATGATAATAATCCATTGCTAATAAATTTATGATAAAATCCATTGCTGATAAATTCTATGATAAAAATCCATTGCTGATAAATTCATGATAAAAATCCATTGCTAATAAATTCATGATAAAAATCCATTGCTAATAAATTTCAAACAAAAATACACTGTTAATAAATTTATCATAGAAATTGCTAATTAATCTTATGATTAAACTTTTTTTTCTTCTTGTATTCTTCCCTAGGATAAAACTGTTGATTTTCTTCGAAGATTCACAATTGGTTTTGTATCTGGAGTCATTGGATCTTGTACAAATATTCCTTTTGATGTTGCTAAGAGCCGGATACAAGGACCACAACCGGAACCAGGTGTTGTTAAGTACAAGACATGTTTCCAGACAATGAAGCTGGTAGCCAAAGAAGAAGGGTAAAAACACATATAATTTTACAAACTATTAGTACTACCATTACTAAATATGATTCGTTACTTAGTATTAGAATACTATTACTAACTTTTTTGATTATTTATTATAAGAATTAATAACTGCTATTTGTTACTTAGTATTGAAATAAGTAACTATTATTAATAACTATAATTTGTTAGTATTATTTGGATTATTTGGACTATTGTCTTCATCTTTATTGTTATCTACACAACGTCTCCAGAAGGTTCCCGAGTCTGACAAGAAATATCTGAATGTTGGAGGGCACATCGGCTGAAACATTGTGTATATAACAAAAAAGACAAGGATAATAGTCTGATTGATCCAAATGATACAAATTATCAAGCCTCATCTCAAAAATTCAGAAAAATATGGTTTGTTACTTAGTAATTCCTATGAGTAACTACTGTTGATCACTTAATGTAATAATTAGTGACTACTATTTGTTACTTAGTATTAAAATAAGTAACAACTATTAGTGACTACTATTTGTTACTTAGTATTAAAATAAGTAACAACTATTAGTGACTACTATTTGTTACTTAGTATTAAAATAAGTAACAACTATTAGTGACTACTATTTGTTACTTAGTATTAAAATAAGTAACAACTATTAGTGACTATGATTTGTTACTTTGTATTAGAATTAGTAATTACTATGGCTGGTTCAGCTCAGTCGGTAGAGCGTTCAGCTAAGAATCACAAGATTTTTGGTTCAATACCGGCTCTCGCCAACTCAGTGTATGAGTAGCACAGGGATCTGTGCGGTAAAGTGAGAAGCTGATGGTAGGTGTGGCGCTCCACCTCAGATGCTATAACAATCTTTTTGGTCTAGCGCTAGTGAAAAGGGGATAGACTCCCTCGCTGTATGGCTCCTACCGACTTTAGGCCGTCCCGACGACTTTACTTACTTTTTTTTTTTTACTTATTAACAGTAACAAAGAATTAGTATTAATAAAATAGATAGGACTTAATTATAGGTCAAGTCAGGCGTATTTCTTTTTTATTGGTACGATATAACTCACTTCACTCTGTAACATGTAGCAGATAGTAAATGGATGCTGCCAAATAACTCACATTACTCTGAGAGTACTAACTGGTCACATGATCTGCAACACTCTTAATTGTTATTAAGAACACAATTTATGATATTTTTGTGTTAAAGCATGCAGTTGTATTGTTTTCGAAAAAGTTTCTAAGATTTGTTTATTTCGCACGGAGACTTTCAAAATGGCTACCGGCTTGTTTCAAAGTGAAAGTCAGTTGGCTAAATTCCTAGTATAAAATTATCTGAAATGAACTTAATTGTTATTAAGAACTCAATTTATGATATTTTTCTGTTAAAGCATGCAGTTGTATTGTTTTCGAAAAAGTTTCTAAGATTTGTTTATTTCGCACGGAGACTTTCAAAATGGCTACCGGCTTGTTTCAAAGTGAAAGTCAGTTGGCTAAATTCCTAGCATAAAATTATCTGAAATAAACTTAATTGAAAGTCAAGGGAGGTTACTCTAATTGCCTTATTTGCTAGGAATTGTGCCAACTAAAGGTGAAAATTACCAAATTCCCATCTTATTTTATCTCATCAGATTTCTATATGGTCAATAACCTATCAATAGCACTCCATACTCATGGTGTAATCATTATTGTCATAGGAAATGGACTAGAGTTCAATCCTGGCTAAGGCTGTTTGCATTTTCATTTAGTGCTAATACTCTTGGGAAAGGTATGCATCTGACTACTCTCCCTTCAGTTATAATTAAATTAGAGAGCAGACTGGGCTCTTTAACCTTGGTTAGTCAACCAGTCTAGGAGAAGGAAAACTCTGAATTTAAACCTGTTAAACTCTGTTTAAAAAATTAACGTTGTGTCACATCCTGCTTGTATGGATGGGTTGGTAGATATATATTAAAATGTAAATAATAAGCTTTAGCTTTGCCTTTTTTTTTATTTAGTTTGTCAAAAGTTTACAAATAAACAAGTACCCTATTGGATTAGTAGGTATTATTGCATAAATGAATCCTGGTCTCCTGCTCTAAAAAAAAAAAAGCTAAGTGGTGCCTGCTGAAAATCCAACCTGCGCTACTAATGAACTCCATTGCTGTTTGAAGGCGTTTTTTCCCGAAAAGTTAATATTTTACCGCCCCTCTTTTCTCGACAAGTAAATGTGAATAATTTACTCCCCTCTTTAAAATATTATTTTTAGTGGTTTGAACATGTTTATATTGACAAATTCCATTTTTTTTAGTGGTTTGAAGGTGTTAAAAGTAAACCACCACCCAGGGTTTTTTTTTATCAACAAGGAAATGTAAATATTTTAACCCCACCTCCTTTAGAATATTTTTTTTTTCAGTATTTTCATTTTATTTTAATTCAAAACAACTGTCATGTATTTTCAAATAAATACGATTGAGTTTCGAAAATAAAAACAATCAATACATTATTAAATAAAAAATGAAAATATTTAGATATTCTTTTTTTATTTTAATCTAAAATACTGCTTTCATATCGCATTAACTTTTTGAAAAAAACACCTTAACACAGCTAGGGAGTTCAATTGTAGTATGGGTCAGATTTTCAGCAGGCACTGTTTGGCGGTTTTTTTTTTAGGGCAGGAGGCTAGGACGCATTTATGCGATATGCACTGGATTAGTGGTCCTTCAATTCATGAATCCAAAATAGTGGGATGTCATATCACACACACACAATACATATATATACATACACACACACTCATATATTTTTCCCTTTGTACAATCTACAATTCAAAAATAAATTTTAAAAATATTATAATAATAATTACAACTTTAACTAATGAATTTTACACACACACACACACTTTCTTGTCATGTACTTAAAATAAAAACAAATGAATAAATAAACATACACACACACGCGCGTTCTCACTTACACACACGATCACACAAACACCCAACAAAAATAATTAATCTACTCACATTTCCATACACGCTCTCTCTCTTTCTCTCTCATACACGCACAGCATAAGAGAATGTTGCAATCATCAGGTGAAGATGTTTCAAATGCATTTGAAACATCTTCACCTGATGATTGCATCGAATAAAACCAATATGGTCGTGAATGTTTCTTTGTCACCTAATAAATAGATATGTAAAACCTTTATATATTTAACTTATTATATATATATATATATATATATATATATATAAAACATGCATATAAATCGTATGTATTTGTGTGTGTATATATATACATATATATACTGTGATGCAATGATAATACTGATTGCTAATAAAATCATTCTTTTTTTTTTTAATTGAATGTCCTTTTTTTTATTAATATTAATACAATTTTGATTTTCTTTTCAGATATTTAGCTCTTTACAAAGGGCTTCTTCCTAAAGTTTTACGACTGGGTCCAGGTATTTTGACATTTTCCCATAATTACTGAATGATACATACTTTAATTGTAAATACAATATATCTATTTCAACACTTTCTTTTAGTTATTAATATAAATTGAATATATAGGCCATGCCATTTAGGCTACGGGCCCAAAGGCCAAAAAGGCTCTAGTTTTTGATTTAATTTGTAATTTTTAGGGTGGGAAAAAAAAGCGGCCAAATGAATGCTTATAGACTCCTGAATATCACACTATTTTTTTTTATGCGTAAATGTTGCACATATTAAAGTTTTCCGTGGGTACCACCAATTTTCCCCGTGAAATTTACCCCACCCCCCTACTATATTTAACATAATAAAACTTGCATAAAGGTTAATATTATCTTTAAAAAATTTTATTCACTCGAAAGAAGAAGCATTAAACAAACTCCTAATTATTTAAAAAAAAAATTTTCGGCTTACAAAAATAATGCAAATTATAAACGAAAAACAATGTTTACATTTTTTCACCGTTAAATCAATTGAAATTTAACATAGCCAAAATAGGCTACGGGCCCAAAGGCCAAAAAGGCTCTAGTTTTTGATTTAATTTGTAATTTTGAGAGTGGGGGAAAATAAAAAGCGGCCAAATGAATGCTTATAGACTCCTGAATATCATACTATTTTTTTTTATGCGTAAATGTTGCACATATTAAAATTTTCCGTGGTTACCACCAATTTTCCCCGTGAAATTTACCCCCCCCCTACTATATTTAACATAATAAAACTTGCATAAAGGTTAATATTATCTTAAAATTTTTTTATTCACTCGAAAGAAGAAGCATTAAACAAACTCCTAATGATTTTTAAAAAAATCTTTCGGCTTACAAAAATAATGCAAATTATAAACGAAAAACAATGTTTACATTTTTTCACCGTTAAATCAATTGAAATTTAACGTAGCCAAAAACAAGTTAAAATTAAAATACACATAGAACATTTATTTTCTTGTGTGTTTACATTATACACTTCTTCTTCGCTTGAAGCAGACACAAATCAATTGAAATTTAACGTAGCCAAAAACGAGTTATAACTAAGTTTTTAAAAAAAAAAATTAAAATACACATAAAACATGTATTTTCTGGTGTGTTTACATTATACACTTCTTCGCTTGAAGCAGACATGTTGAGTGATAACTCATGCTACGGTGATCGTGATTGGTTAATTTTATCAGCAGTCAATGAAAGATGTATTCTGATTGGCTACTTCGTTGTACGCAGCTAACTAAAATTTTTAGCATCTAATTTGTGTATTTAAATATATATTATTAACTAACATGAAAAAATGGTAACTCAACCAAGATACAGATATGTTTCTCATGATTTTATACATATTTCTCTAAAAAATAATGCCCACCGCATATTTTTACAAGTTAAAAGTCATCTTTTTCGCCTTGGGAAACCGACCTAATTTTCCTCAACTTTATATAAATATATATATATAGTAAGTAAAGTCGACGGGGCGGCCTAAAGTCGGTATCATCCAGTCAGCGAGGGAGTCTATCCCCTTTTCAATAGCGCTAGACCAAGGAGATTGTTTTTTAGCATCTGAGGTGGAGCGCCACACCTACCATCAGCTCCTTACTTTACTGCACAGATCCCTGTGCTACTCATACGCTGAGTTGGCGAGGATCGGTATCGAACTAGGAACCTTGTGGTTTCTAGCCGAACGCTCTACTGACTGAGCTAACCCGGCCCATATATATATATATATATATATATATATATAAGTAAAGAAATAACAAAAGACTTAGAGATTTAGCATTATAGTCTATTTCAGGGAGCTTAGACAAAGTGTCTAACTCTCCCGACTCATCAGATGCGAATCATTATAAATTTGCTCTGTGACTAACAATAAGAGCACACATTGAGCTCTCAAACTGTGACAGGTTTTTTTAAATAAAACTCTTGTGTCATAAGGAAGATTTCTTCTCTGGACTTTTGGATTATATATATATATATATATATATATATGGTGGAGATGTGAAGAACAAAAGAACAAAACTCAGACAGAAGTGTGTAGGATATATTTCGCTAGAACATTGAGCTCAGCATCATCAGTCATTTTAATGAATTATCAGGTTGTCATACAAGTGTTTTATAGAAGGGGTAGTGTGGCAGGAGGAAGTGGATAGGAGAAGAGGTCAAGTGGGTGGGTAAGCTTTAGTGAGGAGAGGTTTTGAATGATCAAGCAGGAATCATTGGAGAGGAAGAGAAGGAAATCAGAAGGGGAGAGATATAGAGATAGTAAGCAGGGTGAAAGTAGAGAGATATATTGTAAAAGAAACAGGTTAGGGGCGGAGGTGGGTGGGCCTTCTTGGAGAGAAATTTGATCAAAGCAGCAGCAAAAGGGAGTAATAAAAGGGGGAGTGGTTGGGTAGGAGAGGGTTAGGGCAGTGTAGGTCACTGAGTGTGAGGGAAAAGGGGTCAGAAGAGGAAGTTTGGTTAATTGTAGGGGATTGGGGAGGTGGTTAGGTGAAAGGGAGAATATTCTAGCCAATCTCAACAATGCTGTTGTTCATTTTATTTGTTTTATTTATTATTTGTTTATTTATCTTATTATATATCATATATATGTGATAATATAATAATAGGTATGTAGGAAAAGCACCTCGAGATAAAAAGCTAAAAGCAGCCATCCAAGAAGATAAACTTCTGAAGTAGAAAGAACACTTAAAGAATCTGTTGGGGAAACTCTCTTTAAAATCACAGATAATAATCAAACCTCCAAAAATCTTTAATAGCTAACTAGAAATCAAGCTAGGACATTTTCCTATAGACAAACTTGATGAAATCTTAAAAACAATAAAAAATAGAAAAGCTACAGGCTTTGAAAAAAATTATCCTGTGAAGTATAAAAGATAAGGAAATTTGATGACATACTTCTTTGATTATGTCATACAAAATACAAAAATATAAAATATAAACAAAATACAATTGAGAAATCGACAAAAGGTTGCATACTCTCATTTCGCCAAAAAGGCGACCCCTGTATCGCTAAGAACTACAGAGGTATAACTATTACAGCCATAACTGCTAAGTTTTGTAATGACATCCTTCTCAATTGCATCCAACCTGAAGTAGAGAAAATTCTTAGGAAAAATCAAATCGATCCACAACTTCTCAGATCCTGACTATTCGTCAAATCATAGAAGGGGTTCGAGCAAAGAATCTTGAGGCAACACTTCTATTTGTTGATTTCTCCAAGGCAATTAAATCCATACACAGGAAAGGTGTAGCAAATACTACTAGAATATGGACTCCCCAAAGAAACTGTTATCACTATTGTTACTAGAGTCCTTCAAAGAGATACATTAGCAGCATATATATTTATAGTATGCTTAGATTACATATTTCATAAAAGAAAAAAGCTTAATTCTAAAAAAGATGCGTTTCTGTAGTGAAATGATTTGCAATGAATTTTTATAAATGCTTTAAATATTTGCTGTCTCACTGTATTTGCAAACATGAGTCAAAATCATTCCTTTTTTTTTTTTTTTTTTTTTTTTGGTGGGGTGGGTGCAATGATTTTTCTGTAACCTCTTGTATTTTCTTACTTTCCTTACATTAATTTTCTTACTTTATTTTCTTACTTTCTTACTCTTTGTACTTTCTATATTTATGCATTTTCTTTTAATTTCAGGTGCTGCTATTATGATGATTGTTTATGAAAACGTCTTTGAAATCCTGAAAGCAAAAATATAAAGAAAAAAATGTCAGTCTTGAACTTTCTTGGCTTTCACTTTCACTTTCACTTTGTTTATTTTTTGAGCAGACTTCAGTAAATTGTTATATCTTAAAGATGAGTTTGAAAAATACTTTATTGTGAGTCAACTGTATCATTAAGAATTTGATTGAAAGTGTTACTTTCTTTGTTGTTCTTTTGCCACAAGAATTCACAAAGATATTTTATCTAGCATATTTGCTTGGGTTAAATCAAACTTAACGAACCTAAATTTCACCATCATATGTCACCCCGCCAAAAGAAAAAAAAATACCAAAAATCAGGGAATTAACCGAATTTAATGACCTGAAAAATGTAAAAGTGTTGATATATTAATGAATAAAAGATATAAGGCACCAGTTATTTTATTTAAAAACCTTTACATTTTTTGGGTCAGTTAACTTTGAAGCATGTATCTTTGAAGAGTAACACAGATTCTCAAAGATATGTGGTTCAAAGTTAACAGACCTGAAAAAAGTAAAAGCTTTGAAAAAAAAATAACTGGTGCATTATATCTTTTATTCATTAATATATCAACACTGAAAATTTCATTAAATTCGGTTAATTCCCTGATTTTTGGTATTGTTTTCTTTCGGCAGGGTGACATATGATGGTGGAATTTATGTCCGTTAAGTAGGATTTAACATTTGCTTGAATGCCATACTGCTATTTATTTTATCTTGTTCTGAGGCATATACCTCCAAAAACCCACTATTTTTTGGTCAATTTATCCATATTATACTTAGGCCTTATAAAAAGGCTTTCATCCATCTCTATAGTCATACCAGGCCCAACCTCTAGTGTTTTTTCTTTAAAAAGGAAAGTGTCAGTATAAACATTGCTTATACTTAGGCCTTATAAAAAGTCTTTCATCCATCTCTATAGTCATACCAGGCCCAACCTCTAGTGTTTTTTCTTTAAAAAGGAAAGTGTCAGTATAAACATTGCTTATACTTAGGCCTTATAAAAAGGCTTTCATCCATCTCTATAGTCATACCAGGCCCAACCTCTAGTGTTTTTTCTTTAAAAAGGAAAGTGTCAGTATAAACATTGCTTAATAAGTTTCTACAGTGTAGTGTTCTGAAATTTCCAACTCTCATTGGCAAAATAGACCGGTGGTCATTTCATACGACCAGGCGGAAATAAATATTATGACCTGCTGATAAGTCAGATGACATAATGCTAACAAAATTCTGACTCACAATTAATCATTTTTCAAACATATTTATCACTTAATGGTCTTATTTTTTAGGGATTAACAATTTACTGAACACCCCGCCCAAAAAAATCAAAATGAAAGTGAAACGGTGAAGAAAGTTCAAAAGTGAAAAAAAAAAACAAAAAAAAAAATTGAGTCTTATGATTATTCTCCAAGGCTGTGTGATTAAAAAAAAAAAAAACTTAAACAAATCATGAAGAAAATTTAAAAAAAAATTGATAGTTTTTATATTTACAAGGGGCGGCTGAAAAGTTCCAAGACTGACCAAGATACTCTTATAAAATGTGACCAAAGGAGGTTTATGTTTCAGCATAGTCCCCTTTGCAATCCACAGATTTCTTTGATGGATTGTTGCAGTGTTTGTATGCCATCGGTGAAAAAAACCCCAAAAAACCTCATCAACAGCATAAATGACGTCATAATATGAACTTTACTCAGTCTATTAACTTTTCAGCCTAAATCAATTCATATAAATCAATTCAAATGAAAGAAACGTTCCGGTAACAATTGAAAATCTTTAATATTATTTTTATTATTCTTAATTTAAAATTTTTGATTATTCTAAGTCACTTTTGAATCTCTTACCCACCATGTTTAATTACTGTATGGTTCCCACTAGTTCACCAAAGTTAAGCAGCGATGATCCTATTCAATACTTAATTGGGTGCCACCCCCCCTTAAGCAACAGCAGGTACTGTAAGCAACCTGAGTCTTTTGTTTATCAAAAATGACTTGATTTGGCATTAAATGACCCGGAAAGGGTTGATATGACATAAAACAAGAACAACCAAACTAAACTAATTATTGTATTGAAAATCTTTATATGATTCTTAAGTCTAAGTTAAAATCACAGTAAAGACAACCCAAAGCCAAACCTTTTTAGACCATATTTTTCCAATGCAGGTGTCATTGGGGAACAGGAAAAGTTTTGGGAAGCCATTACATTTACTAAATATAGGCATTTAAAAAAAAAAATAGGTGTAAGTGTAACGTGAAGCCAAACCTTTTTAGACCTTATTTTTCCAATGCAGGTGTCATTGGGGAACAAGAAAAGTTTTGGGAAGCCACTACATTTACTAAATATAGGCATTTTTTTAAAATGGGTGTAAGAGTAACCTGAAGCCAGACCTTTTTAGACCATATTTTTCCAAAGTCTGGCCCATTTACCAAAACTTTTCTTGTACCTCAATGACAGCTGCATCAGAAAAATATTATCTAAAAAAGTTCAGTTTTGGATTACCCTTACTGCACATTTGATCTGGACTACTTTTTCATGATTTAATAATATTTTATGGGCTTTAAAATAATGTTGGTGTATAAGAATAAATAATAATATTGTTTTTATATTAATTCTAAATTTTATAGGCTTTAAACTACTTGTAACAAAATTTGATAGATATTCTTATTTAAATCAAAATCTTTTTTGGACAATATGACCTTTAGGCACCCCTTTTTGATCTCTATTCAGAAGGACATGTTTTTCATTTACACTGTCAATATCCGGTTGTTTGTTAGGGGTTAGGGTTAGGGGTTAGTTTTATAATTAAAAAAAACAACTCTAAAAATCATCTGTTAACAAATCGGATATTGACATAACAAACTGGATATTGTGTAAATGAAAAACATGTCCTTCTGAATCGAGATTAAAAAGGGATGCCTAAAGGTCATATGGTCCAAATCTTTTGTGACACAGGATTTTGTTTTTCAATAAATAAAGAGTATTTGTGTATTTCTTGCTATATCTAATGTCTTTTGAAAAAAAAGAAGATTTTTGCTTAAAAATCGTTGTGAATACTGTTGTTTTTGGCACCTTTCCATCCACTAAGGACGATAGGGTAGTGTAACCCCCCTCTCCTCCCCCCAAAAAATTATCTGCATCTGCACACAAACTGTAATGCTTGCTGGGCCTGCTGTTTTCTCTCTTTGCTGTGGAGGCTACTCTCCTCTATTACTCTCTTTAACATTATGTTTGTGTCAATGTGGCATATCCTCATGTCTCTCCCACAGACATTTTTAAAGTGTAGTCTTTCACTAATTATAGTATGACTGATAAACACATATCTCTTATTGTTATTATGGCCTCTTATCAACCATAGAATTTACATATCATATATGAATGAATAATATAGTAAATGTTGATTCTACATTTCTTTGTTAAAATATTCATATAATATCTCAATGGTTGCCCTTTGTTTCTTTAATTGTTTACTAAAAAGTATTATAAACCATTATAAATTCTTTTTTTCCTTTCTAATTATCATGAATACCTAATAATTTTTAGACTGGTTCTATTTGTCTTTTTTTGTCAATATGATAAATATCTAATTATTATCATGAATACCTAATAATTTTAGACTGGTTCTATTTGTCTTTTTTTGTCAATATGATAAATATCTAATTATTATCATGAACCTAATAATTTTTAGACTGGTTCTATTTGTCTTTTTTTGTCAATATGATAAATATCTAATTATTATCATGAATACCTAATAATTTTTAGACTGGTTCTATTTGTCTTTTTTGTCAATATGATAAATATCTAATTATTATGAATGCCTAATAATTTTTAGACTGGTTCTATTTGTCTTTTTTTGTCAATATGATAAATATCTAATTATTATCATGAATACCTAATAATTTTAGACTGGTTCTATTTGTCTTTTTTTGTCAATATGATAAATATCTAATTATTATCATGAATACCTAATAATTTTAGACTGGTTCTATTTGTCTTTTTTTGTCAATATGATAAATATCTAATTATTATCATGAATACCTAATAATTTTAGACTGGTTCTATTTGTCTTTTTTTGTCAATATGATAAATATCTAATTATTATCATGAATACCTAATAATTTTTAGACTGGTTCTATTTGTCTTTTTTTGTCAATATGATAAATATCTAATTATTATCATGAATGCCTAATAATTTTTAGACTGGTTCTATTTGTCTTTTTTTGTCAATATGATAAATATCTAATTATTATCATGAATGCCTAATAATTTTTAGACTGGTTCTATTTGTCTTTTTTTGTCAATATGATAAATATCTAATTATTATCATGAATACCTAATAATTTTAGACTGGTTCTATTTGTCTTTTTTTGTCAATATGATAAATATCTAATTATTATCATGAATACCTAATAATTTTAGACTGGTTCTATTTGTCTTTTTTGTCAATATGACAATAATTTTAGACTGGTTCTATTTGTCTTTTTTTGTCAATATGATAAATATCTAATTATTATCATGAATACCTAATAATTTTTAGACTGGTTCTATTTGAGTTTTGAAAGATCCTGTTGCCAGGTTGAAGATTTTAGTAATGGTTTATAGAATGTTTCACCATAGAATTTTTGATATCATCCTAAGATAGCATAAACAGATAAAGAAGACTGGACACTAGTTGTCAAGAGAAATAAATGACATTGTAGAATGATAGTTGGTTGAATATATAAGTGTAAGGAAAATTGCCCTTTAGAAGGCAAATGCCTAACAAAAATAACAGTAAATACCTACTTGTAAAAGTCCATAATCTCACTGATAAGAATTGAAGTTAACTTGATTGCCTGGAAAAGTCTGGATTGAGTAAAAGAATGAATGTTCTTAGTACATGAGAGATTACTGAATCTTCTCATCAGTGGTTAAGGTTGATGGGTGTCCTTAAGGAGTCATGCTTGTCTGGCCACTTTTAAACTTCTCTATCCACTCATACACACTTTTATGCTGTAGTGAAATGTTCCAGTTTTGGACTAAAAGCCTCCAATAAATTTCATCTTATGACAGACACTTATATATATATATATATATGAGGAAAAATAAGTAAAGAAAAGAAAAGTAAATGGATAAAATGAATTTAATCAATCACTTACACATGTGTTTCGGTCAGTTTATGTGTGTGAAAATATTTCGCACACATACAAGAATCGACCTTCATCAGAGTGAATATTTATTTTTATGAAACATCTCAATAAATAAAATTTTACGATAACATCTCAATAAATAAAACAACTTGTACAAAATTATCTATATATATGTGGTCCCTTTTTTAATCGACAACTTTTTTAACATTTCACCGATTTTTTTTTCAAAACATAAACTAAACTCCGAGAAAAATATTCAACATGTTATTGATAAATAATAACACTTTATTTTTTATTTTATTTATTATTTTTTGTAACAATAAAAAACTACTTTGTACCACAACCCCTCAAAAAACAAAAAAACAAATATCCTATTCATAACGGTCTATCTCAGCTATTTCTCAGCATTCCAAATTTAAAAAAAAAAAAAAAAATTCGATTTTCGAATATTTCCAAAAATCTCTTGTTTTTTCCCAACGAATTTTTTCATAAAAATAAATATTCACTCTGATGAAGGTCGATTCTTGTATGTGTGAAATATTTTCACACACATAAACTGACCGAAACACATGTGTAAGTGATTGATTAAATTCATTTTATCCATTTACTTTTCTTTTCTTTACTCATCTTTCCTCATATTGTCGGAGTCAATTCCTTTTCCATTTTTACATATATATATATATATATATATATATATAATCATACAGACATTTGATTAATATATATATATATATATATATATATATATATATCTTTCATCTTGTGACAGACACTCCTTCTGGCCAGAGAAATTGGGTCACTTCCTTGGTGCGTATTGCTAGTGGAGTGGCCATGTTTACATTGTAAAGGCAGCAAGCAAAATGGTGTGATCAGGCTCAAACTTTGATCATGTGACCATAACAGTGTTAACTATAAGCATTGTATGTGCAGAATGTAGTGTGACAATAATAAAAAATATATGGTGAAAGTCTGGATAATTTTTTACTCTCCCTCATAGATAGAAAGATAAGATACTATTTGCACATACAGTACACATACATAGAAACACATAAGTACATTCGGTTGATACCTAAAATTTATGGTTATTTGATGAGTTTCTGATGTGGAGTATATTGAAGAAAATGTTTCATTCATTGTTCTGTCTTGGTAAATATATATATATATACAGACAGAGATAGATAGATAGAGAGAGAGAGAGCGAGAGAGAAAGAGAGAGAGAGAGAGAGAGAGAGAGAGAGAGAGATAGAGATAGATAGAGAGAGAGATAGAGAGAGAGATAGAGAGAGATAGATAGAGAGAGAAAGGGAGAGAGAGAGAGAGAGATGCCATTTTTACTACTGACTGATTGCTTATAAAATTCCAAATCGAAAATATGAAGATTTTTTTTCAGATTTCAGATAAGGGACACTTTAAAAAAGGTAAATGGTTATTTTTCCATTTCTTATCGTCAACTCGAGAAAAAAAAAAAAATCTATCCAAAAAATACAAAAGTAAAGAGAGAAAATATCTCTTTTTCTGTCTCTTTTTTTTTTTTGTTGGTAAAGACAGCAAGCAAAATGGCACAACCAGGCTCAAACTTTGATCATGTGATCACAACTGTGCCACCTATAAGCACACGTGCACAGAATTCTGTGTGAGAATTATATGGCAAAAGTGTGGATAATTTTTTACTCTCCCTCATATTATGATCAATATTTTAACAGCCACTTGAATATAAATATACATGAAAAGGTTAAATAATAATAGAGAAATAATTCTTAAAGAATATTTGAAATTGTAAACTAAACTTTTTTACCTATTTCTTAGAAACTCCCAATTAGTAGTGTCAGTGGTGTAATGGTTATTGGCAAAGGAAATGTACATTGTGAACCGAGTTAAAATCCTGAACAAGGCTGTTTGCATTTCACATAGTACAAATACCCTTGGGAAAGGTATGAATTCAATTATTCTTCATCCAGCTATGGGCAGACTGGGCTCTTTAACCTTGGTATGGAAATTGGTTTAGAAGAAGGAAAACTCTAAATTCAAACCTGTTAAATTCCACTTGTGTTGCATTCTGTTTGTAGCAGAGGGGTTGGGTAAACAGAGACTGATTTATTTAGCTTTAATACAGTAACCAGTCCAGGAGAAGGAAAACATTGAATTCAGGGTTAAAATTGACCTTGTGTCACATCCTGTTCATGGTGGAGTGGTTGGGTATATTCACACTGGATTCTTTATCTTGGTATGGTAACTGGTCTAGGAGAAGGATAACTGAATTCAAACCTGTTAAACTCTGTTTATGAAATTAAGGTTGTGTCACATCCTGCTTGTTGCAAAGTGATTGGATTAAATCGAACTTAATGGACCTAAATTCCACCATTGTATATCACCCCGCCACAGGAAAAAATTACCAAAATTCAAGGAATGAACCAAATTTAATGAAATTTACAGTGTTGATATATTAATGAATAAAAGATATAATGCACCAGTTATTTTATTTAAAAACTTTGACATTTTTTCAGCTCAGTTAACTTTGGACCACGTATCTTTGAGGAGTAACACATGTTATGTTTATACCTGCTTAAATAGACAGCTGTTAGCCGCAGTAAGCTGTAAGAATCTGTGTTAATTCTCAAAGATATGTGGTTCAAAGTTAACTGACTTGAAAAAAAATGTAAAAGTTTTTAAATAAAATAACTGGTGTATTATATCTTTTATTCATTAATGTATCAACACTGAAAATTTTATTAAATTCAGTGAATTTCCTAATTTTTGGTATTTTTTTTTCTTTTGGTGGGGTGACATACAATGGTGTATTTAGGTCCATTAAGTTCGATTTTAACCAATGATTGGGTAAATACATACAGAAAAAAAACAAAAACAAATTACTTCAAATTTTGTGACATATCTCCCGATTTATAATTTTTAAATAATGTGAAAATATCATATCAAAATTGTGACATATTCTGAATATCACCTAATGAATAAAATTAAATGATCTATTTATGGAAGAAATCCTGAAAATTAATGTACACTTTTTTTATATATCTTTATAATAATATTAAGTTGATACAAAAATGTCCAGTATTATATCTGACAGAAATTTTCTTTCATATAAATTCATTGCATCATTATTCCCTAATTTAAGTATTTTCCTTTACTTGTGCCCCAGCTATGGGTAAAATAGTACCACTACTGTTCTTCTACAAGGATGGTTTTGGAGGCACCCATGGTGTAATGGTTATCATCATAGGGAATGGACATGGCAACACGAGTTCAAATCCTGGATGAGGCTATTTACATTTCACACAGCACTAAAATCCTTGTGAAAGGTATGAATCTGACTATTCTCCCTCCAGCTATGGGTAAATAGCAGGGCAGACTGGGCTCTTTAACCTCTGTTAGGCAACCAGTCTAGGAGAAGGAAAACTCTGAATTAAAACCTATCAAACTCTGCTTAAAAAATTGACCTTGTGTCACATCCTACTTGTGCGGAGGGGTTGGTAAATACATACTCATCTCAAAAATTTATCTTGTATTACATCCTACCTGTGCCAGAGGAGTTGGGTATATATATATATATATATATATATATATATGTGTGTGTGTGTGGAGAAAGGTAGACAAACATGGGATGTTGTAGAATATGGATGTTTATTGTAGGTGTTCTACAACATCCCATGTTTGTTTACCTTTCTCAACAGCCATTTTCTACAACATCCTGTGTTTGTCTACCTTTCTCCACATACTGTCGGATTGATTTCCTTTTATTTCTCCCATATATACATATATATATATAATGGAATTTGATAATTTGCTTTTGAAGCATTGTTAAGTAAAGTATATTATTATTTATATTTTTGAAGGCAATTACAATGCGTATATCGTATAAAATTCGATAATTATTGAAAATGATCATGACAAGCAAACTCGGCGAATAATGAGTGCAACGTGTGGAACACTGTACACGTGCTTCAACCTTATTAGGTCTCATCAGCAGTCGATACCAAGATATTAATTTCAATTATTATTATTATTGTAAGTTCATACGGAACCCATTTTTTAAAACTTTCTTAAGTAATGTAGAAAGGAATATTACAATTGACATCACTTTTTTTCTCTGTTGAGCAAAAAGAGAAATAAATGTTTCAATGTTCCTTTTCTATATGGAACTTATTTTCCTACTTTTCTGAAATTTTCCTAACCTTGCTAAATGATATTATACACCTGAATAAGTAATAAAGTGCCAATCAAATTTTAAAGTTACTTTCAAACAGGTGTTATTAGTATTGGATAGGAATACTTAAAACCATTTAAAAGTCGTCAGGGTGGCCTAAAGTTGGTATCAGCCAGACTGTGAGCAAGTCTATCCCCTTTTCACTAGCAGCAAACCAAGAAGATTGTTTTTTTAGAATCTGAGGCAGAGTGCCTAACCTACCATCAGCTCCTCACAGATCCCTGTGTTACTCATATGCTGAGTTGGTGAGGGCTGGTATCGAGCCAGGAAGCTTGAGGTTCCCAGCTGGACACTCCACTGACTGAGCTAAACTGACAAAGTGCCAATTAAATTTTAAAAACACTTCTAAGATTTCCCTAAGATGGTGCAAAATATGGTGCTGGAAATTTTTGTATATCTTTGAAATGATTTTATTTTTGCCACTGTTTTATGGCAAATAATTTTTTTTTTTTTGTAATTTTGAACGGAAATAAAATTTTTTCTTTTTTCTTGGATAAACATTTGTTTTTATTTTTTTAAACTTTTGCTTGGACTGGTGCACACTACGCATTTGCAGTTGAAACGTTTTTTTTTTTAAAGACTGGTCAATCTGTAATTACTCTATAGAGAGATTTTCTTGCTCATTTCATGTTACATCAGAATCATGCTGTTCTGGATAGAAAATCAATGCTACTATGGATTGAAAATTCTATCTGGAACAGCATCATTCTGATGTAACATGAAATGAGCATGAAAAGTTTTGTGCTGGAATTACAAATAAACCATTTCTCTAAATTTTTCGAGATAAGGCTTGATAATTTGGATTATTTGGATTATTCGGACTGTTGTCCTCATCTTTATCATTATCTGCATAACATTTCCTGATTACAACATGAAGTTCTCCTGAGTTTGACAAGAAGGTTCATGAGTTCGAAGAGAAAGTTCCCAAGTTTGAGGAGGGAGTTCCAGAGTTCCTGAATCCGAAAGGAATACCTGAAGATCAGAAGACACATTGGCCGAAATGTCTGTGACCTGGGCACTTCCTGCAGTTTCACTAACATCTGCTCTGGGTTTGGTTGTCCTGTCGGTCTAAATGCAAATGCCCTCCAGTCTCCAGCCCTTTACAGATGCCCTCCAGTCTCTAGCCCTTTACAGAGCCTTCCAATCTCCAGCCTTTTGCAGAACAGATGCGCCTTTTGCAGATGCCCTCCAGTCTCTAGCCCTTTACAGATGCCTTCCAATCTCCAGCCTTTTGCAGGATGCCTTCTCCAGCAAATGCAGAGTCTCCAGCCCTTTACAGATGCCCTCCAGTCTCTGGCACTTTACAGATGCCCTCCAGTCTCCAGCCCTTTGCAAATGCCCTCCAGTCTCTGGCCCTTTACAGATGCCTTCCAATCTCCAGCCTTTTGCAAATGCCCTCCAGTCTCCAGCCCTTTACAGATGCCCTCCAGTCTCTGGCACTTTACAGATGCCCTCCAGTCTCCAGCCCTTTGCAAATGCCCTCCAGTCTCTGGCCCTTACAGATGCCTTCCAATCTCCAGCCCTTACAGATGCCCTCCAGTCTCTGGCACTTTACAGATGCCCTCCAGTCTCCAGCCCTTTGCAAATGCCCAGTCTCTGGCCCTTTACAGATGCCTTCCAATCTCCAGCCCTTTACAGATGCCCTCCAGTCTCTGGCACTTTACAGATGCCCTCCAGTCTCCAGCCCTTTGCAAATGCCCTCCAGTCTCTGGCCCTTTACAGATGCCTTCCAATCTCCAGCCCTTTACAGATGCCCTCCAGTCTCTGGCACTTTACAGATGCCCTCCAGTCTCCAGCCCTTTGCAAATGCCCTCCAGTCTCTGGCCCTTTACAGATGCCTTCCAATCTCCAGCCTTTTGCAAATGCCCAATTTTCTTTGTGTACAACGGCATGTTAGTCTTACAAAAGTCACCATGGCTATCTCTGATATGAATGGCCAATATTCTTAATAAAGGCCAAAATAGATTGAAAAATCGTTTTGTAAGGAGTTATTTGAAATCAACCATGGAAATCACTTTCCCAACTGCTAAAGTACACTGAGAAAGTTTTTCCACCTGCAACAATATTACAGCTGTCTCCAATCAATGAACCAGTTTACTCATTTCTTGTCTGATGCATGTCTGTGTTCTTGTTAGCAAGATCAAATATAACTTCCCTCGGTGTGAGAAGGCAGGCCTTAAATAATAATTAACTGCCCTGACCAAGATTGCATATCCAGGCCAATCACAATGTGTAAATTTGCATACACACCGACTGAGTAGTCTGACTTTGAGCCACAACTCACAATCAGGAGGCTGCAAGTTCAATCTCCACTACAAGATATTTGTCAATAAGAACTATCAGTCAAACAGTTGGACACTAATGCCAAGTTGTATAGTATTATAAGAATTATTGAATATTAGTTCATAACCAACACTAATTCCTTATAATGCATTAGTGCATCCATAGATACACTAACACTGAACATTCAGTAAGAAAAGACAACACCGAGTCCTTATAATGCATGAGTGCATCCATAGATACACTAACACTGAACATTCAGTAAGAAAAGACAACACCGAGTCCTTATAATGCATGAGTGCATCCATAGATACACTAACACTGAACATTCAGTAAGAAAAGACAACACCGAGTCCTTATAATGCATGAGTACATCCATAGATACACTAACACTGAACATTCAGTAAGAAAAGACAACACCGAGTCCTTATAATGCATGAGTACATCCATAGATACACTAACACTGAACATTCAGTAAGAAAAGACAGACAATTCATATGAACAATGCACATATAAATGTGTAGTGAGATAGAAGGGCAAAATTCACGAACCTGCGATGAGCCAACAACAGTCCGTCGATCAAAGAGACAGCGGATGGCATGTTGCACGTGTGGGTGGAAGAAAAACGTGACGAGTCCGACTAGTTGTGGCGGTAAAAATCGTGAGTGTCCTTGAGGCGGAAATTTATAGTGGCAAGTCTCGTAGTTGGCGAGACAAGAGTTGTGACGTCTCGGCCAGACCGAGTATAAAAGAACAGTGGCGAGGGAGCAAAGGACGACGACCTTATTTCTTTTAAGATCTTCACAAGTGTTACGGTGTCTTTGGTAGAGGTGAATTTCATTAACTAATTAGAGGGGGGAAAATAAATATTCAACTCAACAAGTCCTTGTTGAGGGGGGTGGGGGGCAAAAAGAAGCGAGTCAAACACCTTCTCAACAATGTCATCATCAACATTTTTAGCAGCTGAAAATCGCAACTCACTTCTCGCCGTCACCCACTTCTACTTATACTACTGTTTCCCCTTAACATCCGGGCGTCTGCGCCCCACACACGAGACTGTCGAGCCAATCCCGTCCGCCAGAATCATCGCAGCTATCATCTGGGCACCTGGCACTTACATCCGGGACTGTAACATCTCGACTTTGGTGCCAATGTGTCGCTCGTTCACATTCTGAAGGAAGCAAGTTCGATTCTACAGTCCTACATGCCAGGCAAAACCTAGCCCGCTTCCTTCGAGAATACGGCAGGCCTTGACGTTCGCCACTCACCTCGTGTTCTCTGTCACATAAACATAACATGTAATAACAAATAACTGAATACATAAGTCCTAAACAAATTAAGTGTATACTGTATGTTCCATGAATAAAGTGGAATCTTTTTTCTATACATATATAAAGGGCAGTTGGTATGTATGTATGTATGTATGTATGCAGACATTGCTGCCCTTTGTATGTATGTATGTATGTATGTAATCCAGTACTACATGTTTCATAGTCAGGTTATTGGCAGCTAAACCGGTTACCCCACCAAGCTTGTCTGGTGAGGAGTGTGGCTAGATACCCAGCGGGATGAAAAACACAACCTATCAAAGGGTGGAGGAAGCCTTTTGCTCAACAGCCATCTAGCACATAACATACTCTGGGACATATAAATACCTGGATTGGTATCCAGGAGCGTAGCAAAACCACCGGCACACATGACCCACCAGCATGTTCAATACGCTCTGGTGTCCAGCAACGTAAGTCCCAGTCATGGGTAAATGACATACGCAGACAGAATGGGCTTGGTCAGTCGAAGTGAAGGCAACCCATCTAGGAGAAGGAAATCTCTGATATAAAAACCATCCAGCAGACAACCATTCCAGCCATCCTGTTGGTCTACAGTTTGAAATATTGCCAGCTATCTTGCTTCTGCTTGTTGGATATTAACCTTTTGAACCGAGAAAGGGACTTAGCTGTCAGGCAAAGCTATGTCCCGGTATAATGTCTGTACAGATACTCCTTCAGACAATAACATGTCTGTCCAAGAAGTCCTGTGGCGATGGAAAGGTGGTGACGCGTGTAGGTCTGACAGGCCAGAATCATAGGCAGCATTAGGCTTATCTTAACATTACTTCTCACAACAATACAATGGCCGTTGTGTATTCGGTGGAACCTTTTGTGACTGAGCAGCCTTTCCAGGATAGCGCTGCTCACCCAATGATTGTGGGAGGGGACAAGAAAATGCATCCTAAATAAAGCTACCATTGATCTGCTGGTTAGCTTACTGCAGCTAACGGCTGTCCGTTTAAGCAGGAATAAATTTGTGTTACTCCTCAAAAATATGTGGTTCAAAGTTAACTGACCTGAAAAATAGTAAAAGTTTTAAAATAAAATAACTGGTGCATTATATATTTTATTCATTAATATATCAACTGAAAATGTCATTAAATTCGGTTAATTCCCTGATTTTTAGTATTTTTGTTTCTTTCGGTGGGGGTCATATATGATGTTGGAATTTAAGTCCGTTAATTTCGATTTAACCCAGTATCATGCACTTCTTTTGAAGAAACATCAGTGTCATGAAAAGTGAATGACGAGACTTTGTGTGTAGGTCCAGGCAAATATCTGTTGTCTAAAAAGACTGACAAATGCCATATGACAAATGCCATATGTTGCAATTAAATGCGATAGTCAAAAGCACAAGATAAGAAATGAATTATCAGCATTTAATGAAACTAGAAATTGAATAATTAGAAATGATGGCAAAATGAATTCATCTTCATGCATCTCTTTATCACTTGGTTTCTGTGGCATCCTATAAGGATGAAATAAAGTTAGAATAGTATTAAACATGAATACAATTCAAAAGTGCATAAAACCATAAAAGTTGGGATAAAAAGAAACAAAAATAAGATGGAATAAAACTAGTAATAAAATAATAGTAATAATAAAGAGTGTATCTTGCCAGAGTGTTTGGGATAAAAAGCAACAATAATAAGATGGAATAAAACTAGTAATAAAATAATAGTAATAATAAAGAGTGTATCTAGCCAGAATGTTTGGGATAAAAAGCAACAATAATAAGATGGAATAAAACTAGTAATAAAATAATAGTAATAATAAAGAGTGTATCTAGCCAGAATGTTTGGGATAAAAAGCAACAATAATAAGATGGAATAAAACTAGTAAAAAATAATAGTAATAATAAAGAGTGTATCTAGCCAGAATGTTTGGGATAAAAAGCAACAATAATAAGATGGAATAAAACTAGTAATAAAATAATAGTAATAATAAGAGTGTATCTAGCCAGAGTGTTTGGGATAAAAAGCAACAATAATAAGATGGAATAAAACTAGTAATAAAAAATAGTAATAATAAAGAGTGTATCTAGCCAGAGTGTTTGGGATAAAAAGCAACAATAATAAGAATAAAATAAATAATAATAATAAGAGTGTATCTAGCCAGAATGTTTGGGATAAAAAGCAACAATAATAAGATGGAATAAAACTAGTAATAAAATATAATAGTAATAATAAAGTGTATCTAGCCAGAGTGTTTGGGATAAAAAGCAACAATAATAAGATGGAATAAAACTAGTAATAAAATAATAGTAATAATAAAGAGTGTATCTAGCCAGAGTGTTTGGGATAAAAAGCAACAATAATAAGATGGAATAAAACTAGTAATAAAATAATAGTAATAATAAAGAGTGTATCTAGCCAGAGTGTTTGGGATAAAAAGCAACAATAATAAGATGGAATAAAACTAGTAATAAAATAATAATAATAATAAAGAGTGTATCTAGCCAGAATGTTTGGGATAAAAAGCAACAATAATAAGATGGAATAAAACTAGTAATAAATAATAGTAATAATAAAGAGTGTATCTAGCCAGAGTGTTGGGATAAAAGCAACAATAATAAGATGGAATAAAACTAGTAATAAAATAATAGTAATAATAAAGAGTGTATCTAGCCAGAGTGTTTGGGATAAAAAGCAACAATAATAAGATGGAATAAAACTAGTAATAAAATAATAGTAATAATAAAGAGTGTATCTAGCCAGAGTGTTTGGGATAAAAAGCAACAATAATAAGATGGAATAAAACTAGTAATAAAATAATAGTAATAATAAAGAGTGTATCTAGCCAGAGTGTTTGGGATAAAAAGCAACAATAATAAGATGGAATAAAACTAGTAATAAAATAATAGTAATAATAAAGAGTGTATCTAGCCAGAGGTTTGGGATAAAAAGCAACAATAATAAGATGGAATAAAACTAGTAATAAAATAATAGTAATAATAAAGAGTGTATCTAGCCAGAGTGTTTGGGATAAAAAGCAACAATAATAAGATGGAATAAAACTAGTAATAAAATAATAGTAATAATAAAGAGTGTATCTAGCCAGAGTGTTTGGATAAAAAGCAACAATAATAAGATGGAATAAATAAAAAAGCAACAATAATAAGATGAATAAAACTAGTAATAAAATAATAGTAATAATAAAGAGTGTATCTAGCCAGAGTGTTTGGGATAAAAAGCAACAATAATAAGATGGAATAAACTAGTAATAAAATAATAGTAATAATAAAGAGTGTATCTAGCCAGAGTGTTTGGGATAAAAAGCAACAATAATAAGATGGAATAAAATAATATAATAATAAAGAGTGTATCTAGCCAGAGTGTTTGGATAAAAAGCAACAATAATAAGATGGAATAAAACTAGTAATAAAATAATAGTAATAATAAAGAGTGTATCTAGCCAGAGTGTTTGGATAAAAAGCAACAATAATAAGATGGAATAAAACTAGTAATAAAATAATAGTAATAATAAAGAGTGTTCTAGCCAGAGTGTTTGGGATAAAAAGCAACAATAATAAGATGGAATAAAATAATAGTAATAATAAAGAGTGTATCTAGCCAGAGTGTTTGGGATAAAAAGCAACAATAATAAGATGGAATAAAACTAGTAATAAATAATAGTAATAATAAAGAGTGTATCTAGCCAGAGTGTTTGGGATAAAAAGCAACAATAATAAGATGGAATAAAACTAGTAATAAAATAATAGTAATAATAAGAGTGTTTCTAGCCAGAGTGTTTGGGATAAAAGCAACAATAATAAGATGGAATAAAGTAATAATAAAGAGTGTATCTAGCCAGAGTGTTTGGATAAAAAGCAACAATAATAAGATGGAATAAAACTAGTAATAAAATAATAGTAATAATAAAGAGTGTTCTAGCCAGAGTGTTTGGGATAAAAAGCAACAATAATAAGATGGAATAAAATAATAGTAATAATAAAGAGTGTATCTAGCCAGAATGTTTGGGATAAAAAGCAACAATAATAAGATGGAATAAAACTAGTAATAAAATAATAATAGTAATAATAAAGAGTGTATCTAGCCAGAATGTTTGGGATAAAAAGCAACAATAATAAGATGGAATAAAACTAGTAATGAAATAATAGTAATAATGAATCAATCATAATGAATAATCTGGGAAATATAATGAGAAAGAGAAATAGGAAGGAAAATGCACAGATCATACATAGCAGTAATGGCTAATCTGTTGTCAGCAAGACTAGCTACTAATCTTCTCATGTAGTCAGTATCTTGTTATTAATACCTTTTTTACAGGGAAATATAATAAGAATAGGAAGAAAAATGATGAGGACAATAGTCTGAATGATCCAAATAATCCAAATTATCAAGCCTCATCTGAAAAATTCAGAGAAATAGTGTAGATAACAATAAAAATGAGGACAATAGTCTGAATAATCCAAATAATCCAAATTATCAAACCTCATCTGAAAAATTCAGATAAATACCACTAAGTTTAGTAAATATCTCAAGTGCAATGAGCCAAATCTCAGGACATTTATACTGTAATTCAATACTTTAACCTCAAACCTGTAAGTATAGTAAATAAAATCTCAATCTTATTAGCTCAATCTTTTTCTGACCACTGACCTGCACACACACACACACATACACATACACTAATGGTCAAGTTGTGCTAAAAGCACAAGTTCCCACTAGATCACTGAAGTTAAGCAGTGATGAGCCTATTCAATACTTAATTGGATGATCACTTAATCAAAAGCAGGTGCTGTAATCAACCTGAGGCCTTTGTTTATCAAAAATAATAATTTGGCATTAAATGACCTGAAAGAGGGTTGATATGCATTCTCTTGCTGGTGGTGGGATGTTATATATTGTTAACTGAAGGCTTGATTCAGCATTAAATGACACCAAAAATGTTAATATGTCATAAAACAAAACAACCATTCTTTATCTTACACACACACACACACACACACACACACACACTCCCTCTCTCGCTTTCTCTCCCCTCCCCTCTCTCTCTCTCTTTCTCTTTCTCTCTCTTTTTCTTTCTCTCTCTCTCTCTCTCTCTCTTCTTTCTTTTCTCTCTCATCCATTCTATTCTTTCTCCCCATTTCTTTCTCACTGCAATCAAGTCATGGTGAAAGCACCAGATCACCAAAGTTAATCAGCATTGGGTAATTTTCATCTTTAGTTGTTAAAATTCCTGGCATAAAATTGTGCGTGTGCATTATCTGAAATGAACTTAATTGTTATTAAGAACACATTTTATGATATTTTTGTGTTAAAGCATGCAGTTATATTGTTTTCGAAAAAGTTTCTAAGATTTGTCTATTTTGCACAAAGACTTTCAAAATGGCTACCAGCTTATTTCAAAGTGAAAGTCAGTTGGCTAAATTCCTAGCATAAATTTATCTGAAATGAACTTAATTGTTATTAAGAACACATTTTATGATAATTTTATGTTAAAGCATGCAGTTGTATTGTTTTCGAAATGATTCTAAGATTTGTTTATTTCGCACGGAGACTTTCAAAAAGGAATGAAGCCATCTATTCTTCCCTCTGCTATGGATAAATAGTAGGGCAGAGTGGGTTCTTTAACCTTAGTCAACCAATTTAGGAAAGCTTTACTCTGCTTAAAAACTGAACTGGTGTCATATCTTGTCAATTGTAGAGGGATTAGGAAAATATATAGCCAAGCTTAGTAAATCACAATTAATGAGTTTGATCCTAACTGGGTGCCCCATATTTCTGGCTTTGTGTCAAAATAAGTTAAACTTAGTAAATGACAATTCATCAGTAAATTTGGATGGTAGTAGTGTCAAAAGTGTGAAAGGCCATTAACACTACATTAAACCGCCCTGTCAGCTGGAGCGATAGAATACACCGACTGCACCTCCGCAGAGGGGTAAGACCCCCTTAATGGTGGCCACCTGTTGGCTGTGGGTGGCGACCCGTGATGCTTAAGGATGGAACCCTGGTTGCTGAGCAGTTCATGACATGCAACACTCCACTTTGGCCCTTACTTTGGCTAGACGGGCGGTCGGAGAGGCCCCTTCTGATCAATCAGTTGGTCACGTCAAACCCAAGCACCTATATGATTGTCCCGAACCTATTGCCCTTATGGCAACCCCCAACCCTTTTTATCATATGGGTGATAGAAGGTGGTGACAGAGGGTCTTCATGTCCTGGGAATGACGTTAAACTCTATCTGATGGTGAGGTTCCAGTTTTGGAGGTTTGGGGAATGTGGAGCACCCCATTCATCACCATTGCTTCAAGGTCCACTCTGGCCCAGAGTGGTAGTACCTGTTAGGGTTCCATCTATGGGTTAAATAGAAAAACATGAGTTTAAAAAAATTGAGTATCTATTAAGAATGACTTTATTTCAAAACTTTGTCGGCATTAAATGACCCACTGAGGTTGATATGCCATAAAACAAAACAACCCAAACCAAACCAAATCAGAGTGGACCTGGGAGTAATGGCAATGAAAGAGTACTCCACACACCACAAAAAATAATGATGAAGGGATAGATATGATATAATAATATGATAATGATATATGATAAATGAATAAATAAATAAACATTCCTTATAATAAGTTGTCGTTGGGGGTGGTCTAAAATCGGTATCAGCCAGAAAGTGAGGAAGATTTGAAAGATGCAGTATTTTGGCAGCCTACAATGGATGCAGGCAGTTTATTCCATGCCTCAGCAACTCTGAGTGTGAAAAAATGTTTCCAAATGTCATGACTGGTATCTTAATAACAATTAAATTAATTTCAAATAATGCATAAGCACAATTAATAACACATTTTATGATATTTTTGTGTTAAAACATGCAGTTGTATTGATTCAAACAAATTCGTATTTCCAATGTAGCTTTATGGTGAAATGAAAATGGCTGACCAAAACATAATGGCTTCCTCAAAATGAAACAAACTAGGGGAGATTACTCTCATTTATGTAGCTAATGTTAAGATTATCCAAATCTCATAATGAATTACATTTATATCAGTGCAGCAATGTTGGTCCCATGATGTCAGAGTGTTTGGGAAATGATTTAGAGAAAAAGACACATACACCAATCTATTCCTCAGACAAATAAAGGGCAGGGCATTGCCTGTTATTGAAGCGTTCATGAATGGAGGGAAGTGTGTAACCCTAGTGGACTGGCTGCTCACAAACACTGAGGAGTAAATCAGTATGTCATTTTTGGACAAGAGTAGCTTTCTTTTTTTTCATGCATATCATCATCATCATCATCATCATGTACATCATCATGAGGATCATCATCCTAATCATCACCATCCTCCTCCTCCCCATTATCATCATCATTATCCCAACATCATTGGTTGGAGTGACTTTTTCTGTTCTTATACATCATCAGCATCCATCTCCTCCACCTCCTCCGCCTCCTCATTATCATCATCATCATCCCAACATCATTTGGTTGGAGTGACTTTTTCTTTTTCTTATACATCATCAGCATCCATCTCCTCCTGCTCCTCCTCCTCATTATCATCAACCCAACATCATTTGGTTGGAGTGACTTTTTCTTTTCTTATACATCATCAGCATCCAACTCCTCCTCTCCTCCTCCTCCTCCTCATCATCATCATCATCATCATCCAACATCATTTGGTTGGAGTGACTTTTTCTTTTTCTTATACATCATCAGCATCCATCTCCCCTCCTCCTCCTGCTCATCCTCCTCCTCATTATCATCATCATTATCCCAACATCATTTGGTTGGAGTGACTTTTTCTTTTTCTTATACATCATCAGCATCCATCTCCTCCCCCTCCTCCGCCTCCTCATTATCATCATCATCATCCCAACATCATTTGGTTGGAGTGACTTTTTCTTTTTCTTATACATCATCAGCATCCATCTCCTGCTGCTCCTCCTCCTCATTATCATCATCATCAACCCAACATCATTTGGTTGGAGTGACTTTTTCTTTTTTCTTATACATCATCAGCATCCAACTCCTCCTCCTCCTGCTCCTCCTCCTCCTCATTATCATAATCCCAACATAATTTGGCTGGAGTGACTTTTTCTTTTTCTTATACATCATCAGCATCCAACTCTCCTACCTCCACCTGAAGGTGCATACTGGCAAATGAATCCGAACAGATGAAATACCATACCTCCTCATTTATTTTAAATCTCCCTAACAATTACATTATTGTTAGTTATGGAGTGTAATATACTTTTCATTATCTTAACTTATACATCATTACAGCTAATTCCTTCACTCCTCTCTCCTCTCATCTCTCACTTGCCTACTCATTATCATCATCCCAACATTCATTTGGTTGGTAAGTGACTTTTTCATTATTTATCTTATACTAATTCACTATATACTAGCATCATCACTCCTCCTCCTCCTGCTCCTCCTCCCCTCATTACATCATCCCAACATCTATCTTGGTTGAGTGACTTTTCTTTTTCTATTATATTATATATCAATCTAATTCAGCATACTACTATCGACCTCCTCTATAATATATGAAAATACCTTATACTATCCTTACCTTTGCCCTCTCTCCTCCTTTCATTATCATTATCATCCTAAACATACTAAATTTTGGTGGAGTGATAATCTCTTATTTGACATTCCAATCAATTACTATATATATATGATGAACACAATCTATCTAACTAAAACTTATATATCACCATCCTCTCTCTACTTACTTCTCTATCTCCCCCTTACCTCCACATCATCATCTGGTTTGGCTTGCACCTTTCCTTCTTCATGTACTATACATCATTACATCATATCAATCTATCTATTTTTTGACTTTTGCTTTAATAAGGGTATATTCATTCAATATTGTACAAGAATAGAGATATAGAAGTTATTTAGCTTTTATTTTCAAATATTATCACTTTTACTTTTTTTTCTTCTATAACTTATATTATGAATTACATAATTAGATATGAGATATTTAGTAAATAAATTTAAAATGTAATAATAAAAATTAAATAAATTGAATTAAATTATNACGAGAAGAGATTAAAAATAATGTAAAATAAAGAGTGTATCTAAGCCAGAGTGTTGGGATAAAAAGCAACAATAATAAGATGGAGTATAACTATATAAAGATAATAATAAAGAGTGTATCTAGCCCAAGTGTTTGGAAAAAGAAGCAACAAATAATAAGGTAAATATGAATATGGAGTGTATTGCCAGATGGTTGGGATAAATCACAACATAAGATGACGTAATAAAATTAGTACATAAGATGTATCTAGCCAGAGCGTTTGTGAAAAAAGCAACAATAATAAAGATGGAATAAAATAGTAGTAAAATAAGTGTAATAATTTAAAGAGTGTTCTAGCCAGAGTGTTGGGAATAAAAGCAACAAATAAGATGGAATAAATAATAGTAATATACTAAGACGTGTATCAGCTCAGAGTGTTTGGGATAAAAAGCAACAATATAAGATGGAATAAAACTAGTAATTAAAAATAATAGTAATAATAAATGAGTGATCTAGCCAGAGTGTTTGGTAAAAAGCAACAATAATAGGATCGACATAGAAAACTAGTAAAAGATAATAGTAATAATTAAAGAGTGTTTCTAGCCAGCATGCTTTGGGATAAAAAGCAACAATAATAAGATGGAATAAAATAATAGTGATGAATAAAGAGTGTATCTTAGCCAGACGTGTTTGGGGATAAAAAGCAATCAATAATAAGATGGAATAAAGACTAGTAATGAAAATAATTAGTAATAATAAAGAGGTGTTTCTAAGCCGAGTGTTGGGAGAGCTAAGAAGCAATATAACTAATAAGGATGGAAATAAAATAATAGTAATGAATAAAAGAGTGTATCTAGCCAGGAATGTTTGGATAAAAAAGCAACAATAATAGATGGAATAGAACAGTGAATAAAAATAATAAAGTAATAATACAAGAGTCGTATCTAGCCAGACAATGTTGGGATAGAAAAGCAACAATAGATGAAGATCGAATTAGAAAACTAGGTAATAGAAATACGAATTAATGAATCAAATCATAGAATAATCTGGAAACTATAATGAGAAAGAGAAATAGGAGGAAAATGCACAGAGTATACATAGAGTAATGGCTTTAAATCTGTTTCAGCAAGACTAGCTACTACATCTTCTTCAGGTAGTCCAGTATGCTTGTATTATAGCCTTTTTTACAGGAATATAATAAGAATAGGAAGAAAAAATGATCGAGGACAATAGTGCTGAATGAATCCAAATAATCCAAATTACAAGCCTCGATCTGAAAAATTCAGAGAAAATAGTGTAGATAACATAAAAATTGAGGACAATAGGTCGTGAATATCCAAATATATCCAAATTATCAACGCTCATCTGAAAATTCAGAAAATACATAAGTTAGTAATATTCTCAGAGTGTGCAATGAGCCAAATCTCAGACATTTATACGAATTCAATACTTTGAACCTCAACCTGTAGTATAGTAAAGTAAAATCTGCAATCTTATTAGCTCAATCTTTTTCTGACCACTGCCCTGCACACACACACACACACTTACACATACACTAATGGTCAAGTTGTGCTAAAAAGCACAAGTTCCACTAGATCACTGAAGTTAAGCAGTGATGAGCCTATAAATACTTAATTGGATGATACTTAATCAAAGCAGGTGCTGTAATCAACCTGAGGCCTTTGTTTATGCAAAAATAATAATTTGGCATTAAATGACCTGAAAGAGGGTTATATGCATCTCTTGCTGAGTGGTGGGAGTATGTAATATTGTTAACTGAAGGCTTGATCTCAGCATTAAATGACACAAAAAATGTTAATATGTCATAAAACAAACAACCATTCTTTATCTTACATCACACCCAGCACACACACACACACACACACTCCCCCTCTCCGGCTTTCTCTCCCCCTCCCTCTCTCTCTCTCTTTCTCTTTCTCTCTCTTTTTCTTTTCTCTCCTCCTTCTCTCTCTCTTTCTTTCTTTTTCTCTTCATCCATTCTATTCTTCTCCCCATTTCTTTCTCACTGCAATCAAGTCATGGTGAAAAGCACCAGATCACCAAAGTTAATCAAGCATTGGTAATTTTCATCTTTAGTTGTTAAAATTCCTGGCATAAAATTGTGCTGTGCATTATCTGAAATGAACTTAATTGTTATTAAGAACACATTTTATGATATTTTTGTGTTAAAGCATGCAGTATATGTTTTCGAAAAAGTTTCTAAGATTTGTCTATTTTGGCACAAAGACTTTCAAAATGGCTACCAGCTTATTTCAAAGTGAAAGCAGTTGCTAAATTCCTAGCATAAATTTATCTGAAATGACTTAATTGTTATTAAGAACACATTTATGATAATTTATGTTAAAGCATGCAGTTGTATTGTTTTCGAAATGATCTAAGATTTGTTTATTTCCACGGAACGATTTCAAAAAGGAATGAAGCCATCTATTCTTCCCTCTGCTATGGATAAATAGTAGGGCAGAGTGGGTTTCTTTAACCTTAGTCAACCAATTTAGGAAAGCTTACTCTGCTTAAAAACTGAACTGGTGTCATATCTTGTCCAATTGAAGGGATTAGGAAATATAATAGCCAAGCTAGTAAAGTCACAATTAATGAGTTTGATCTAACTGGGTGCCCCATATTTCTGGCTTTGTGTCAAATAAGTTAAACTTAGTAATGACAATTCATCAGTAAATTGGATGGTAGTAGTGTCAAAAGTGTGAAAGGCCATTAACACTACATATAAACCTGCCCCTGTCAGCTGGAGCGATAGAATACACCGACTGCACCTCCGCAGAGGGTAGAGACCCCCTTAATGTGCCACACTGTTGCCTGTGGTGGCGACCCGTGATGCTTAAGGTGGAACCCTGGTTGCTGAGCAGTTCATGGACATGCAACACTCCACTTGGCCCTTTACTTGGCTAGACGGGCGTCGGAGAGGCCCCTTCTGATCATCAGTTGGTCACGGTCAAACCCAAGCACCTATTATGATTGTCCCGAACCTATTGCCCTTATGGCAACCCCCAACCCCTTTTTATCATATGGGTGATAGAAGGTGGTGACAGAGGGTCTTCATGTCCTGGGAATGACGTTAACTCTATCTGATGGTGAGGTTCCAGTTTTGGAGGTTTGGGGAATGTTGGACGCACTCCCATTCATCACCATTGCTTCAAGGTCCACTCTGGCGCCAAGAGTGGTAGTACCTGTTAGGGTTCCATCTATGGGTTAAATAGAAAAACATGAGTTTTAAAAAAATTGAGTATCTATTAAAGAATGACTTTTATTTCAAAACTTGTCGGCATTAAATGACCCACTGAGGTGATATGCCATAAAACAAACAACCCAAAACCAAAACCAAATCAGAGTGGACCTGGGAGTAATGGCAATGAAAGAGTACTCCACACACCACAAAAATAATGATGAAGGGATATGATAGATATAATAAATATGATAATGATATAGATGATAAATGAATAAATAAATAAACATTCCTTATAATAAGTTCGTTCGTTGGGGGTGTCTAAAATCGGTATCAGCCAGAAAGTGAGGAAAGAGTTTGAAAGATGCAGTATTTTGGCAGCCTACAATGGATGCAGGCAGTTTATTCCATGCCTCAGCAACTCTGAGTGTGGAAAAATGTTTCCAAATGTCATGACTGGTATCTTAATAACAATTAAATTAATTTCAAATAATGCATAAGCACAATTAATAACACATTTTATGATATTTTGTGTAAAAACATGCAGTTGTATTGATTCAAACAAATTCGTTTTCCAATGTAGCTTTATGGTGAAATGAAATGGCTGACCAAAACATAATGGCTTCCTCAAAATGAAACAAACTAGGGGAGATTACTCTCATTATTGTAGCTATATGTAAGAATTATCCAAATCTCATAATGAATTACATTATATCAGTCGCAGCAATGTTGGCCGCATGATGTCAGAGTGTTTGGGAAATGATTTAGAGAAAAAGACACAATACACCAATCTATTCCTCAGACAAATAAAGGGCAGGGCATTGCCTGTTATTGAAGCGTTCATGGAATGGAGGGAAGTGTGTAACCCTAGTGGAGCTGGCTGCTCACAAACACCTGAGGAGTTAAATCAGTATGTCATTTTTGTCATTTTTGGACAAGAGTAGCTTTCCTTTTTTTTCATGCATATCATCATCATCATCATGCATCATGTCATCATCATGAGGATCATCATCCTAATCATCACCATCCTCCTCCTCCCCATTATCATCATCATTACTCCCAACATCATTGGTTGGAGTGACTTTTCTGTTTCTTATACTCATCAGCATCCATCTCCTCCACCTCCTCCGCCTCCTCATTATCATCATCATCATCCAACATCATTTGTTGGAGTGACTTTTTCTTTTTCTTATACTACTCATCAATGCATCCATCTCCTCGCTCTCTCCTCCTCATATCATCAACCCAACAGTCATTGTTGGAGTGACTTTTCTTTTTTCTTATACATCATCAGCATCCAACTCTCTCCTCCTCCTCCTCCTCCCTCCTCATCATCATCATCATCATCATCCCAACATCATGGTTGGAGTGACTTTTCATTTTTCTTTATACATCATCAGCATCCATCTCCCCCTCTCCTCCTGCTCATCCTCTCTCCTCATATCATCACATTATCCCAACATCATTTGGTTGGAGTGACTTTTTCTTTTTCTTATACATCATCAGCATCCATCTCCTCCCCCTCCTCTCGCCTCCTCATTATCATCATCATCATCCCAACATCATTTGGGTTGGAGTGACTTTTTGCTTTTCTTATACATCATCAGCATCCATCTCCTGCTGCTCCTCCTCTCCTTATCATCATCATCAACCCAACACTCTTGGTTGGAGTGACTTTTTTCTTTTCTTATACATCATCAGCATCCAAACCCTCCTCCTCCGTGCTCCTCCTGCCTCCTCATTATCATAATCCCAACATAATTTGGCTGGAGTGACTTTTCTTTTTCTTATACATCAGTCAGCATCCACCCTCCTCCTCCTCCTGCCTCCTTCCTCCTCCTCCTCATTATTATCATCCAACATCATTTGGTTGGAGGACTTTTTCTTTTCTTATACATCATCAGCATCCATCCTCCTCCTCCTCCTCCTCCTGCTCCTCATATCATCATCCCAACATTCATTTGGTTGAGTGACTTTTTCTTTTCTTATACATCATCAGCATCCATCCTCCCCTCCTCCTGCTCCTCCTCCTCCTCATTATCATCATCCCAACATCATTTGTTGGAGGTGACTTTTTCTTTTTCTTATACATCATCAGCATCCATCTCCTCCTCCTACACCTCCTGCTCCTCCTCCTCTCTCATTATCATCATCCCAACATCATTTGTTGGAGTGACTTTTCATTTCCATCATCATGACCAGCATCATCATAAACTATCACCATCCTTCCTTTCTCTTCCTTCTCCCCTCCTCCAGATCATCAATCTGGTTGGCTTGACCTTTCACTTCTTCATGTACCATCATCATCATCAATCATCATTTGCTTTGTTAAAGGGATTCATCAATATCAGATAGAATGAAGTTTATTTAGCCTTTTCAATTATTTCACTTTTTACTTTTTCCTTCAACTTTTTTCATTATTTTTTATGTAAATAAATAAAATGAATAAAAATAAATAAATTGATATTAAATTTCAGGACTACATAGTATCACTCATAAATAAGTATACCCTAACAATTGTTTATAAAAAGTTAATTTTCTTTTAAAAGCAAAAATACCAGATTTTATTATTTCTAGGTGAACATTATACAATCAAACGGATATTATTAGGTATTATTTACAGAATCACCCATAAATAAGTACACCCCTAAAAATTGTTTATAAAAGGTAAATTTTCTTTAAACCAAAGATACCAGGATTTTATTATTTCTAGTGGAACATTATACAATCAAACCGGATATTATTAGGTATTATTTACAGTATTCACCTCATAAATAAGTACACCCCTAACAATTGTTTATAAAAGTTAATTTCTTTAAAACAAAGATACCAGGATTTTATCATTCTAATGGAACATTATACAATCAAAACGGATATTATAGGTATTATTACAGAATCACCTCATGAAATAAGTACACCCCTAAAATTGTTTTATAAGAAGGTAAATTTTCTTCTAAAACCAACGATGACAGAGGATTTTATTATTCATGGAACATTAACGAATCAAAACGGATATTATTAGGTATTATTTACATTATCACCCATTATAATATAGTATCAAGCTAACCAATGTTTTAATAGAAAGGTTAATTTTCGTCTAAAGCAAAGATAGTATTTTATTATTTCTAGTGGAACATTTATCAATCAAAACGGATATTAATTAGGTATTATTTACAGTATCACCCATAAATAAGTACACTCCTAACAATGTTTTAAAAAAGTTTGTTTCTTTTAATAGCGGTATAAGACTACTCAGTTAGCAATAATACTCCATATTTATTCGTCTCACACTGTGTCTTTTCCTATGATGGTAACCATTACACCATGTACTTTCATTTATATATATATATATATATAATATATATATATTTATATAATATATGTGTGGTGTGTGTGTGTGTTATGTTGTGTGTGAACTGTTGTTTGTTTGGTCTTTTTAAAGCATTGGAAATAAGAAGCAGAAACAAGAAAAAACAGAACAAAAAATCAGAATTTTTATATTATCAACCATTGCTGTTTCTGGTTTTGATCTATTGCGATATTTCGGGGAACCTTCACCCTTTCTCAAGGCATGTCAGACGTCTGGAGAGAAAAAAATGCAATGTTGTATATGAGGGCAAAAAATAATTAAATGATATATATATATTAATATATATATATATATATATATATATATATATATAATATTGAAAGTACATGGTTAATGGTTACCATATAGGAAAGAACCCAGTGAGAGACGAATTCAAATCCTGGACAATGCTGTTTGCATTTCAAATAGTGCTATAACCCTTGGAGAGAGATGAAAGGTACAAATCCCAACTATTAAATGGTAAATAGTAGGGTAGACTAGGCTCTTTAACCTTGCTTAAGCAACTTTTCTAGGAGAAGGAAAACTCTGAATTCAAATCTATTAAACACTGTTTAACATATTGACCTTGTGTCATGTCCTTGTGGAAGGATTGATAAATATGTATATATGTATATAAAACTTTCAAAAATTTATGTATATATGTATATATGTAAATAAAATATTTATGTATATATGTATATATGTATATAAAATATTCAAAAATAAGTATATATGTATATATGTATATATGTATATAAAACTTGTCTTGTTTAGTGTTGTGTGAATTTTATGTTGTATAAATATTGTATGTGTTGTGGATGTGCATGTTACCCTATGTTGTGTAATACATATTGCATGCATTGTTTATGTATGTGCACTTCATATATATTTATGTATGTGCACTTCATATATATTTATGTATGTGCACTTCATATATATTTATGTATGTGCACTTCATATATATTTATGTATGTTGCACTTCATATATATTTTTCCTATTATAAGATCAACATATCTATCTAAATATAATTAGAAACTTATATACAAGCACTGCATAACCAGGGAAATGTGTATACGTGTACATTATCTGCATGCACATACATAGGCACAAACACAAAGGTGAGCAGAAATAAACACATATGTATATATACACATACATATGCATATGCAGTAAGTTATATATTAATCTCTTCAGATATACATATCTACATAAATATGAAAAAGAAGGAAACATTTTGATCAATATAAGAAAAAAATTCAAGGTTAGGTAATAGATATAGATTTGAAAGACTGAGATTAGATAAGATAAATATAAAAGACTACTGAAAATATATATATATATTATATATATTTATATATATATATTATATATATATATATATATATATATATATATATAATAGTAGATAGATAAGATAGATAGATATGAAAAGACTGAGACAGATTAGAAGATTTAGATAGGTAAATATGAAATGACTGAAAATATATTAGATAGATAGTTTTGAAAAGACTGAGATTAGATAGATAAATATGAAAGACTACTGAATATATATATATATATATATATATATATATATATATATATATTATATATAGATATATAGATAGAGATAGATATGAAAAGACTGAGACAGATTAGAAGATTAGATAGGTAAATATGAAAATGACTGAATATATATATATATATATATATATATATATATATATATGACACTTAGATTACTTATGTCTGTGTATATATACACATATATGCATACATATATATATTATTATATAATATATATATATGTGTGTGGTGTGTGTGTGTGTGTGTGTGCGTGATTTATATCTATTCATACACATCAAAGTTGTTAGACGAATTTCTTTTTTTTCTTTTTTCACATTTCTCAATTCATTAGTCCATTCTTCAAAAAGAGGATTTTTTTCTCCTCTACCCATTCCCATTGAAGCCTTATGATGCAATTGTTTGTGATCAAAATGTTTTTGAAACCATTTCAGAATTTTTTCTTCTTCAGAAGATAAATTCACCAATAAAAAAAAAATGTACATATATATATATACAAAAAAATATATAAATACAAAACAATTCCGTTTTAGAAAAAAAATCTTGACCTCCCACCAGGCCAGATTAAGACAAGGCCTTTTTGTTTTTTTCATGGGGATATTTTTTCATTGGGCATCCAGTGAGGACTGAACTCCTTTTTCAGTATTAATGGATCTGCAAGACTAGCTTGCAAATCATTAGCTCGCGATGGGACAAAAAATAAAATGCTAATGACAAAAGAACAAATACAAAAAGAAAAATAGTTTTTGTTAAGTTTTAACCAATTTAAAATGTTCCTTCAGCATAAAAGGCTATATTGTTATATTGTTATATTAATGTTATTATTGTTATTTGTTATATTGTTATATTATATATTTGTTAATTATATTTGTTTATTATTGTTATTGTTTATTATTGTTCATTATTGTTATATTGTTATATTGTTATTTATTGTTATTGTTATTGTATATTGTTTATTGTTATATTGTTTATTATTGTTATTGTTATATTGTTATATATTTTTATTGTTATTGTATATTGTTTATTATTATTATTGTTATATTGTTATATATTGTTATTGTTATTGTATATTGTTTATTGTTATATTGTTTATTATTGTTATTGTTATATTGTTATATATTGTTATTGTTACTGTATATTGTTTATTGTTATATTGTTTATTATTGTTATTGTTATATGTTTATTATTGTTATTGTTATATTGTTATATATTGTTATTGTTAATTGTTATATTGTTATTGTTAAATGTTTTATATTGTTTATTGTTATATTGTTATAATATTGTTTATTGTATATTGTTTATTATTATTATTGTTATTGTTATATTGTTATATATTGTTATTGTTACTGTATATTGTTTTTATTGCTATATTGTTTATTAGTTTTTGTATAATGTTTATATATTGTTATTGTTATTGTTATATTGTTTATTGTTATTGTTTATTATTGTTATTGTTATATTGTTATATATTGGTTATTTGTTATTGTTATTGTTATTGTTTATATTGTTTATTATTGCTATTGTTATATTGTTATATATGTTATTGTACTTGTATATGTTTATTGTTATATTGTTTATTATTGTTATTGTTATTTGTTGTTTATTGTTATTGTATATTGTATATTGTATTATTGTTATGTATATTTAATATTGTTTGTATTGTATTGTTTATTGTTATTATTGTTATTGTTATATATTGTTATTGTTATTGTATATTGTTTATTGTTTATTGTTTATTATTGTTATTGTTATATTGTTATATATTGTATGTTACTGTATATTGTTTTGTTATATTGTTATATTGTTATTGTTATATTCTTATATATTGTTATTGTTACTGTATATTGTTTATTGTTATATTGTTTATTATTGTTATTGTTATATTCTTATATTTGATTGTTACTGTATATTGTTTATTGTTATATTGTTTATTATTGTTATTGTTATATTGTTATATATTGTTATTGTTACTGTATATTGTTTATTGTTATATTGTTTATTATTGTATTTGTATATTGTTATATGTCACTATATTGTTGCTTATGTCGCATTACCAGAACTACATAGTAACATTATTACATGACGACCACTGGTGCTATAAAGAATTGGCGCGCATTCTGTTTTCTCTTTGGTATTTGTTCCTTTTATTATTCTGTTCCATGTAAACCAACGTGTAAGCACATGTTTATTCTCATTCTATTAACACTATGAGTCGACTAAGCACGTATTTATTGTACTCTGTTAAAATACGTCTTGTGTTCTCATTCTATTAACTCTGAGTCGAACTAAGCACGTATTTATTGTACTCTGTTAAAATACATCTTGTGTTCTCATTCTATTAACACTCTGAGTCGACTAAGCACGTATTTATTGTACCTCTGTTAAAATACGTCTTGTGTTCTCATTCTATTAAGACTCTGAGTCGACTAAGCACGTATTTATTGTACCTCTGTTAAAATACGTCTTGTGTTCTCATTCTATTAACACTCTGAGTCGACTAAGCACGTGTTTATTGTACCTCTGTTAAAATACGTCTTGTGTTCTCATTCTATTAACACTCTGAGTCGACTAAGCACGTGTTTATTGTACCGCTGTTAAAATATGTCTTGTGTTCTCATTCATTAACACTCTGAGTCGACTAAGCACGTGTTTATTGTACCTCTGTTAAAATACATCTTGTGTTCTCATTCTATTAACACTATGAGTCGACTAAGCACGTGTTTATTGTACCGCTGTTAAAATATGTCTTGTGTTCTCATTCTATTAACACTATGAGTCGACTAAGCACGTATTTATTGTACGCTCTGTTAAAATACGTCTTGTGTTCTCATTCTATTAACACTCTGAGTCGACTAAGCACGTATTATTGTACCTCTGTTAAAATACATCTTGTGTTCTCATTCTATTAAACTCTGAGTCGACTAAGCACGTATTTATTGTACCTCTGTTAAAATACGTCTTGTGTTCTCATTCTATTAACTCTGAGTCGACTAAGCACGTATTTATTGTACCTCTGTTAAAATACGTCTTGTGTTCTCATTCTATTAACACTCTGAGTCGACTAAGCACGTATTTATTGTACCTTTAAAATACGTCTTGTGTTCTCATTCTATTAACACTCTGAGTCGACTAAGCACGTATTTATTGTACATCTGTTAAAATACGTCTTGTGTTCTCATTCTATTAACACTATGAGTCGACTAAGCACGTATTTATTGTACCTCTGTTAAAATACGTCTTGTGTTCTCATTCTATTAACACTATGAGTCGACTAAGCACGTACTATTGTACCTCTGTTAAAATACGTCTTGTGTTCTCATTCTATTAACACTATGAGTCGACTAAGCACGTGTTTATTGTACCGCTGTTTAAAATACGTCTTGTGTTCTCATTCTATTAACACTCTGAGTCGACTAAGCACGTATTTATTGTACATCTGTTAAAATACGTCTTGTGTTCTCATTCTATTAACACTATGAGTTGACTAAGCACGTATTTATTGTACCTCTGTTAAAATACATCTTGTGTTCTCATTCTATTAAGACGCTGAGTCGACTAAGCACGTATTTATTGTACCTCTATTAAAATACGTCTTGTGTTCTCATTCTATTAACACTCTGAGTTGACTAAGCACGTATTTATTGTACCTCTGTTAAAATACGTCTTGTGTTCTCATTCTATTAAGACTCTGAGTCGACTAAGCACGTATTTATTGTACCTCTGTTAAAATACGTCTTGTGTTCTCATTCTATTAACACTCTGAGTTGACTAAGCACGTGTTTATTGTACCTCTGTTAAAATACGTCTTGTGTTCTCATTCTATTAAGACTCTGAGTCGACTAAGCACGTATTTATTGTACCTCTGTTAAAATACGTCTTGTGTTCTCAATTCTATTAAACACTGAGTCGACTAAGCACGTATTTATTGTACCTCTGTTAAAATACGTCTTGTGTTCTTATTCTATTAACACTGAGTTTTAGTCGACTAACCCACACCACTGTAAGTTGTTATTGACCTTCCAGTCTAACAGTTTTACGGCAGAAAATAGCAACATAATAAATACTGTTGTCAAGCAAAAATATAAAATTGTTAAATAAATAAATAAGAATAGCTTCTCTATTATCTATTATACTAAACTAGCAGTGGCTACCCGGCGTCACCTGGACATACATACACACCAACTGCCCTTTATATATGTATAGATTTCATCCAGACATACATACACACCAACTGTCCTTTATATATGTATAGATTTCATCCGGACATACATACACACCAAGTGTCCTTTATATATGTATAGATTTCATCCGGACATACATACACACCAACTGCCCTTTATATATGTATAGATTTCATCCAGACATACATACACACCAAGTGTGCTTTATATATGTATAGATTTCATCCGGACATACATACACACCAACTGCCCTTTATATATGTATAGATTTCATCCGGACATACATACACACCAACTGCCCTTTATATATGTATAGATTTCATCCGGACATACATACACACCAACTGCCCTTTATATATGTATAGATTTCATCCGGACATACATACACACCAACTGCCCTTTATATATGTATAGATTTCATCCAGACATACACACCAACTGTCCTTTATATATGTATAGATTTCATCCAGACATACATACACACCAACTGCCCTTTATATGTATAGATTTCATCCAGACATACACACCAAGTGTCCTTTATATATGTATAGATTTCATCCGGACATACATACACACCAACTGTCCTTTAAATATGTATAGCTGTCATCCAGACATACACATAACTGCCCTTTATATATGTATAGATTTCATCCGGACATACATACACACCAACTGTCCTTTATATATGTATAGATTTCACAATTTGTTTAAGACAGCCTAAAGTATTCTTGTGCAACACCCATCTAGCTTATTCTATTGGTACTTTTTTTAGGGTCCAGGTGGTGTAGCCATACAGTAGCACTGATATGACTACAGCTTGGAAGATTGCCCCATTCTTCACTGAGTCTCTTTATTTATTTCCGCTTCTCCACTCCTTTATCTCAGTTTCTCATTTATATATCCATCTTTGTGTGTGGTGGTGGTGCAATGGTTAACGTTGTAGGAAATGGACATGACAACACGAGTTCAAATCTTGGACAAGCCTGTTAGCATTTCACATAGTGCTAATACCCTTGGGAAAAGTATTAATCCATTCTCCTCCAGCTATTGGTAAATAGTAGGACAGACTGGGCTTTTTAACATTGGTTAGGCAACCAGTCTAGGAGAAGGAAAACTCCGCTTAAGAAATTGACCTTGTGTCACATCTTCCTCATGCGGAGGGTTTGGGTAAATACCTATATATCATCTTTGTAAATTAATAAAATCCGGACCATCACTAACCCCTAACAAACAACCAGATATTGACGGTAAAAATGAAAAACATGTCCTTTCTTAATCAAGATCAAAAAGGGGTGCCTAAAGGTTAGGGTTAGGGGTTAGTTTTATAATTTAAAAAAAAATCTAAAAATGATCTGTTAAAACAACCGGATATTGACGGTGCAAATGAAAAACATGTCTTTTCTTAATCGAGATCAAAAAGGGGTGCCTAAAGATCATATGATCCTAAAATCCTTTTGAAGAAGTTTTTGAACAAATATTGATGAAATATCAATTGAATCGATTGTCTGTGTTGGTTATTCACCTTCACTTTATATTCTTCACAGTTTTTTTGATTTTCTTAATTTGTTGTTTTCTTTTACATCTATATGTATATAAAGAACAGTTGGTGTTCCAATAGAATAAGCTAGATGGGTGTTGCACAAGAATACTTTAGTCTGTCTTAAACAAATTGTGAAATCTATACATATATAAAGGACAGTTGGTGTGTATGTCTGGATGACAGCTATACATATTTAAAGGACAGTTGGTGTGTATGTATGTCCGGATGAAATCTATACATATATAAAGGGCAGTTATGTGTATGTCTGGATGACAGCTATACATATTTAAAGGACAGTTGGTGTGTATGTATGTCCGGATGAAATCTATACATATATAAAGGACACTTGGTGTGTATGTATGTCCGGATGAAATCTATACATATATAAAGGGCAGTTATGTGTATGTCTGGATGACAGCTATACATATTTAAAGGACAGTTGGTGTGTATGTATGTCCGGATGAAATCTATACATATATAAAGGACAGTTGGTGTGTATGTATGTCCGGATGAAATCTATACATATATAAAGGGCAGTTGTGTGTATGTATGTCCGGATGAAATCTATACATATATAAAGGGCAGTTGGTGTGTATGTATGTCCGGATGAAATCTATACATATATAAAGGGCAGTTGGTGTGTATGTATGTCCGGATGAAATCTATACATATATAAGGGCAGTTGTGTGTATGTATGTCCGGATGAAATCTATACATATATAAAGGGCAGTTGGTGTGTATGTATGTCGGATGAAATCTATACATATATAAAGGACACTTGGTGTGTATGTCTGGATGAAATCTATACATATATAAAGGGCAGTTGGTGTGTATGTATGTCCGGATGAAATCTATACATATATAAAAGGGCAGTTGGTGTGTATGTATGTCCGGATGAAATCTATACATATATAAAGGGCAGTTGGTGTGTATGTATGTCTGGATGAAATCTATACATATATAAAGGACAGTTGGTGTGTATGTCTGGATGAAATCTATACATATATAAGGGCAGTTGGTGTGTATGTATGTCCGGATGAAACTATACATATATAAAGGGCAGTTGGTGTGTATGTATGTCCGATGAAATCTATACATATATAAAGGACAGTTGGTGTGTATGTATGTCCGGATGAAATCTATACATATATATAAAGGACAGTTGGTGTGTATGTATGTCCGGATGAAATCTATACATATATAAAGGCAGTTGGTGTGTATGTATGTCCGGATGAAATCTATACATATATAAAGGGCAGTTGGTGTGTATGTATGTCCGGATGAAATCTATACATATATAAAGGGCAGTTGGTGTGTATGTATGTCCGGATGAAATCTATATATATAAAGGGCAGTATGTATGTATGTCCGGATGAAATCTATACATATATAAAGGGCAGTTGGTGTGTATGTATATCCGGATGAAATCTATACATATATAAAGGACAGTTGGTGTGTATGTATATCCGGATGAAATCTATACATATATAAAGGACAGTTGGTGTGTATGTATGTCCGGATGAAATCTATACATATATAAAGGACAGTTGGTGTGTATGTATGTCCGGATGAAATCTATACATATATAAAGGGCAGTTGGCGTGTATGTATGTCCGGATGAAATCTATACATATATAAAGGACAGTTGGCGTGTATGTATGTCCGGATGAAATCTATACATATATAAAGGGGCAGTTGGGTGTATGTATGTCCGGATGAAATCTATACATATATAAAGGGCAGTTGGTGTGTATGTATGTCCGGATGAAATCTATACATATATAAAGGACAGTTGGTGTGTATGTATGTCGGATGAAATCTATACATATATAAAGGGCAGTTGGTGTGTATGTATGTCCGGATGAAATCTATACATATATAAAGGGCAGTTGGTGTGTATGTATGTCCGGATGAAATCTATACATATATAAAGGGCAGTTGGTGTGTATGTATGTCCGGATGAAATCTATACATATATAAAGGGCAGTTGGTGTGTATGTATATCCGGATGAAATCTATACATATATAAAGGACAGTTGGTGTGTATGTATATCCGGATGAATCTATACATATTAAAGGACAGTTGGTGTGTATGTATGGAGTGCCATCTAGTCCAACATATAGGACTGAGTTCTTCTGAATATGCCATCTAGTCCAACATATAGGACTGGAGTTCTCTGAATATGCCATCTAGTCAACATATAGGACTTGAGTTCTTCTGAATATGCCATCTAGTCCAACATATAGGACTGGAGTTCTTCTGAATATGCCATCTAGTCCAACATATAGGGGAGTTCTTCTGAATAGCATCTAGTCCAACATATAGGACTTGAGTTCTTCTGAATATGCCATCTAGTCCAACATATAGGACTGGAGTTCTTCTGAATATGCCATCTAGTCCAACATATAGGAGGACTGGAGTTCTTCTGAATATGCCATCTAGTCCAACTGGAGTTCTTCATATCTAGTCCAACATATAGGACTGGAGTTCTTCTGAATATGCCATCTAGTCCAACATATAGGACTGGAGTTCTTCTGAATATGCCATCTAGTCCAACATATAGGACTGGAGTTCTTCTGAATATGCCATCTAGTCCAACATATAGGACTGGAGTTCTTCTGAATATGCCATCTAGTCCAACATATAGGACTGGAGTTCTTCTGAATATGCCATCTAGTCCAACATATAGGACGGGAGTTCTTCTGAATATGCCATCTAGTCCAACATATGTTCTTCTGAATATTAGTCCACATATAGGACTGGAGTTCTTCTGAATATGCCATCTAGTCCAACATATAGACTGAGTTCTTCTGAATATGCCCATCTAGTCCAACATATAGGACGGAGTTCTTCTGAATATGCATCTAGTCCAACATATAGGACTGGAGTTCTTCTGAATATGCCATCTAGTCCAACATATAGGACTGGAGTTCTTCTGAATATGCCATCTAGTCCAACATATAGGACGGGAGT